>JARQST010000344.1:716305-784085 GCA_030142225.1 Pachycephus smyrnensis
AAAAGTCACCGTGCGGGTGGGAGGGGAGTATAGTGTGTCTGTCCGTGCAGCATTCCGTCGTCGCGCAATATTGGGCTGATAGGAGCAAATGAGAGAGCGTGTAAGGAAGAATGAGAATGATTGGCTGTGGGGATGAAGAAGAACGAAAGTCAACAGGGAGAGTTAGTTATGTGTTGGAAATTAAGTGAGAAAGGTGTGAGAGAAAGTGTGAGTATAGGAGGAATGGAAAGAATAAATAAACAGTTGTTGAAAATTCATACGACGACTGGACTACTGATTTGGACCTTGATTCTATTTGCGGAATAGGAACACTGACACAGGATTGCAAGAAGAAAGGAGTTTCAAGCACAGGACGATGAGAGGAAAAAGAAGAACGGAGAAATGCATGCAAATAGGAAAAATAAAAGAACAAGAGAAAGGAGAGAGGAGAATGAGGGAGACGAAGGAAGGAGTAATAGAATCGGAAAGAGGGTAGAAACGGTTAGAGGCAGACCTAGAGGATGTAAATGAATAGAAAAAAGAAAAAGATAGTGCATATGGAGAAAGGGTGAAGGGGAGAGATGATATAACTGAGACAACAAGGAGAGAAGAAGGTGGATAAAACGGACGCACGAGGACCATATTCTTCTGGAGAAGCAGCGAAAAGAATACTGGGAAAAGTAGGAAGAGTAAGAGAGCGAAATGGGATTGACCCCGCCCATTTCCACGGGTTCCTACCTCTCCACAACGGAGCTATGACACCTCCGAGGCTCAACAGAGGACCGTGTTTTTGGGGATTGCGGAAAAAACCCCCGAGTCCTGAGACTACCGCACTGGAAATCCAAGCTACACACTTGGATTTGCAGGGCGCGCACAAAACTCGGGGGAAAAACCTCAGGAACGAAAGGAAGTCTGGCCGAGCGACAAGACAGACGCAAAAAATACGTTAAACGCGAAAGGTCTACCCCTAATCAAGGATTCACCGCAATAAAAGACCACGGGCGTAGTACAGGTGCTCAAAAGCACCTATACTACTCCAAGTGAAGCTGACCCAAAAGCACAAGCACAGCCAGGACTTTGCCCAGAGCCAACGGACTACCCCGCACGACCACCCCACTGGCACATAGGATCGTTACTACCCACACGAATGCTCAAGGGTCAACGACGTCTTGGAGAGTTTTCAGCAAAGCGAACAAATTATACTACAGACGTGGAAGATAGACACCCTAGTTAGATTCACTACACGAAAGATCATGGCCGTAGCGTACCTTAAGGGGGCTCAAGGCCCCCGTCGGGAGACCCAAAAGGTCCTGTTGCGGCCACAACTTGGGCCCGACCCACTGAGCAAGCTCAGTGGTTGAGGCGGAAGGGCAACCCCCGACACCATGGTTTCTACGTGTAGCGACTTTAACAGGGTGACTACCCTTATACGACTACTCGAATGAACCCGTGCAGAAAAAATCCAAGTTCCACTAGTAAAAAGAGTGGCGCGTTAACATCTAATCTATGGCGCGGTAGTAAAAGCTTTGCTACCTAGCACCATCTATGGCAAAATCTTGGAGTTCTATGTTTTTTACAATCTAGTTTTTCATGAATAGTTCGATGTTGGCACTAGCTTGCAGAACTTAGAAAGCGCAAGTTTGACTATGGCACTAGTTTTTTTGGTCACCACTTTTTCTCGCATGTAAATATATAGTCTTAAAGATACAGAAAATTAAGAATACAAAATACCCTATCAGTTCTTCATGTTACACCCTCACAATTAGATTTAGATTTTTCATACGACATAAGTTTCCTTCAAAAAATATTTGTCCGAAGAAGAACTGCAATGAATATTGTAAATTTGTTATGAACATTATGCAAATGTCTTGAGCAATTATAATCTGAAGAAACGCAATAGCGCACATAACCTGCACTAGAACGCGCATTGAGCAAGTGGAAGTATCACGCATTTGAGAGATTTAATACTTTCGTCTTGATAATCAGAAGTAGATATTTAAAACTTGTTTAATATTTGTTATATTGTATTGATGACCGATTCCGAGGAACTTTGTACATAATACGAGTAAAGATTATTCGTGACGTTGTTGGCCGAGCGGGCTAAAGCGTAGTGCGTGCGATCTTTTGTAGGTTAAGTGTGTGTTAGGGGTCGGTGGATCGCGAATCCGGTGTGGTGTGCGGTTTAAAATTTAAATTGTGTAAAAAGCGTTTTTCGGATAACAATGTGATTGTGCAATGTTAGTGGTGATGATTGAAAGATGTTAGGAGGAAGAAAGGTAATGGTGTAGGTATGTAAAAAATTTTATTTTATTTTCAATAAAATAATAATTCCCACTTTAAAATATGCATTTAATACGCTAAATAGCGTTTTCCGTGGCGTTAGCAAGTACCGCTCATAATATAACAGAATTTATCATGGCACATTCTAGCAAATATTCCTAGCGCCTCGAAAAACGCGAAAGTCTAGCGTAATTCTAGAAACACACAATCAACAACAATTCGTGACACTTTCGGATGGCCCATTCCAGTTTTCCATCAATGGCCCATTCAAAAATCATGTACTTTTTGCTAGCGCCATTGATGCGCCGACGAACATTTTCTGCACGGGAATATGCTCAGCCCGACCAAAGGAATAGGAGAAATAAGGCAAACAAAAGGGAGAGACAGGGCGACGGAGTGTGAGAAGGAGATAGAAAGAAAGATACAAGAAACGAAAGATAGAAATAAAGAAGTGTAGAGGTAGGGAAGTTAGGAAGTTAAGAATTAAAAGAAAAATAAAGAAGTAAGCGAGTAAAAAGGTATAGTTGTAGCCAAGTAAGGGATAAAGGTATAGAAATAAACAAGAAGTCAAGAAGGAAGGGAGTTAATAAATAAAAAAGGGAATAAAGAATTGAGGAAATAAGCAAATGAGGAAATAAGTAAGGAAGGAAAGAAGTAAAGAGTTAAAAGAGAAATGAAGAAGGAAAGGAATGGATAAGACGGAAGCATGCAAGAGACCAGTATAGGAGACTGACTCGTGGAAGCATAAGCGCTCCGAGCCCGGGCATCCCCTCAAGTGCTCCCACCACTTCCCGGGTCTGCGCGGCAAGTTTGCGCTCTGACAAATTTTGAAACTTCCAGTACTTCTAAGTGTTCCTTGCCGTAGTTCCTAATTTTGAAGTGTTAGTATAAAAATATATTAAATTAATTATTTATTTTAATATTTCAATGATAGAATTTTTTTAATATTTCAATTTTAGCTTCATACATTTTCGAAATTGGCAGACTTACTACAAGACGCGGTAGCTGGAATTTCCCGTTTGTCAGTGGTAAAAATTAGAACATTCTTATTAAAAATATTAATAGGAATTAGAAATTTTTCGTAAAAGAAATAAAATTGTATTATCAATATGTAAAAATGATAAATGTTGTAATAAAATTAATTGTCTTTTAATATTCATTGTTTTTTTCCAATGAAATAAATGAAATTCCAAGTTAATATATTCCACATTTTGAATTCCAGTGGCACCACATTAAATGCGCTCTGTGGCTCCACGACATGGCCAAAGGCTTGTATATGATTCCACTGCGAAGCCACGATAATTCCACTGCCTGGTACCGCAGTGGTATCAGTGTGCGTCTTTACCTGGGCATCATAGTGGCTCCACCGATATCACTGCGTGGTTTCATAGTGTTGCCATAGTGGCGCCAGCGTACTATCTGGGCATTGTTATAATAAACGGACCGACAACGGATAAGGTTGGTAGGAGTAGGATCAACATGAATTTAAAAAACATTAAGATCTATACAAAAAGAATTGTTTATTTATTTCATTACAGTATTATCATAACAAAAAAAAAGTTAATACAATCATAACGTAATGTCCAAAATACTGCACAAGAGTAACTGTCCAGAGGAATATCCATTTCTTTTAAGCGATGCAGCTACTCCTGAAAAAAAATGCGTGAGTACCGACAGAGCACAGTAGAAATTTTTATCGTCGATGCGAGTTACTGGCGAACGACTAGTGGGAGAACTACATCTGCCACAGTCACAGCTACCCTGTTGCCGAATGCTGTTTTTATGAGCAGCAGCGACACATGACGTAGACTCCCAGTTGAGTGGACAAGAAACACGGTGACTCAAACGGAAATTATCCAGATTTAAAAAAATACACACAGCTACGCGGCCGGGAGTGGTACATCGGAACCGTTAAACGGAGATTTTCAAATCTCGACGACGATGGAATTTCGCGAATTGCGAATAAAATAAGTGCGAAGGCGTCGCGTGTAGATAGCGAGTGGCCCAAGTGTATTATTTCTGTATTCTTAAAGCATCATATATTTTTCCCGGTCCGCGATAATTTATTTCTTTTCGCTCGGATTCGAATTTATCTATCGCAGCAGGACGCCCGCAGGGTCTAGGTCCCTACTAAATTCAAACCACCGTCTATTTTTGATTGGAGCACCAGCAACGCCATCCCTCCCCTAATACCTTTATAATTCATGTTTAATAGCGAGTAACCGGCTTACGTTATCGAAATCCGCAATTTTTATTCCCAGCAAGAGAACAGTCAATCTTAATACCCTTCAGAGCTCGGGCAAATATGAATGCGATTAATTGGTCCGACTAACAACGGGTTTACCTACTGTTACCACTTGTGGAAACCGACCCTTATAGGACGCTAGTTAAACCTTCCTCATTCCTTGAACACCACCCCTCGTTAACGCGATCCGTAAATTTACCTTGTGCTCTTGTGGTGGATTAGTGTAAGATCGAATGGACGCCCGGATCTGGCGTCACGACACTGACGAGGTAAACTCACCTCGAATTGATTACTGGTCTATTTTTATTATTTGTATAGTAGTAGACAACAAACATTATTTACGGAAAGATCGAGCCAACAGTTTCAGATTTTATCCCCTATATGACAAAGATTGCTGCGCCGTTGTAGCATAATTGTTACGGTAGTCGTAGCGAAAACTAAAGGTATCGATCTCTCTGACAAAGTAATGAATAGCGCCAGTCGACAATGATTAATAATACCTGTATCAAAGAAAGGCGTCCTTATTACCACTTTGATCGATCGTATACAAAGAGAAAGAACAACTGAACGTTGCTGACTAAGAGCGCCGGAACGCTACGAGACGTCTAAATATCAAAACAAACAAACAGAGTAATAATTTCCTATAACTCCACGTGAGAATGGCCAACTTCATCAAACGTGAACGAGTCGAGTTAATGAAATGAAAGAAATATTTCGAAACAACGGTGGCCATTATACCACCTCACAATAAAATCTAGTTTATTTCCCCCAAAGAACGAAGAAAAAAAAAGAAACCTCTTACAATAGCTTTCCCGTGTGTCTAGCTTACTGTAGAAGAATTAAGAAACAGCGGTCTTCCCGACGCTGTCAACAACAACTTGTTGCTGAAGTATTTTAAGTGTCGCGACGCGCTCGCTAGTAGCCACTATTGCTGCTATATTGGCTCTAGCCCACAGCAGACGTCGCCAGGGTTATCCATAGACCCACTTACGTCCATCTTCAGCAAAAATAATCTCCCCCCCGGCCGTACAATTACAATAACAAAGCAACAAGTCAATCACTATACACTAGCAACGTACAACAATAACAACAGAAATAAAGTCAATAATGGACTATAACCCCCTCACCAGTCAGTAGCCAGTCACTCTCTAAAAGCTCAGCTACAACGTACGCAGACGCACAGTGGAAAGCTACGTCTACGCTATGTAGGTGGTTGGGTGGCTGAGTAGGGGGGAGGATATAGTAGAAGCAGTCGCTACATAAGAATTGGCCGTAAGCTTCGCGGTACCTGGCACACTCTTCCGTGAAGAGTCCTGACGCACTGTGTCTACGCCGGTGTGTAAAAGCACGGGGGAAGCTTTGAGCTTGCGTATCGACGGCTGTTCAGGCTCCTCGCAACTCCCCATCTCTTCAGTAAGTGACGGAGAGTCGAGCCAAGTAGTGGTTAGTGCGCGTTTAGAGTCAGACTGATATTTTCACCCTGTACAAAACGCCAGCTAAATGCCTTGGTTGCAGCCTTGAAACAAATACAGTTTACAACCCGACACTGTAGCTTTGACGTTGACAAACTTTTCTTTATTCTAACGCACCAGTAACTGTATCCTAAAAACAAGAAAATTGTTAATTTGAATTTATCCGACCCCTCGTAACAACCCTACGAGATTATATATCTGCACGAGCGGCTTTCTTCGGCACGTCCAAATTAAAGGCAAGAACTGATAACGATTATTGATAATGAATAATTTAGAATAATCTCTAACAAGTTTATACAGCCTCTTGAATGTTATTTATGGTTAAAAAAAATATACTTGCGAACTGTTATAAGACTGTTACGTACGAGTGGTGTATGGGTGTTGTTTGTAAACGCGGCTTTAGGATGATTGGTTATGGAACGTGAGGAAACGCCGTCCGTTTACTCAGCCATGAAAACGTAGTTTGTTTACACGGTAATACTATCGATTTATTAACCATATATAGGGTGACGGGTCTGGAATAACAAACAATTGACTATCCGTTAGTTAACTAAGCAATTACTTATTACTGCGATAATATTATGACGAGAACCGTCAAGTAAATCGCGTGGGCCGTACACGCTCAGGGTGGGCCCTTAGAGACTCGACGCTTTTCAACGCGTTTAATGCTCAGCGCGCTCCCGGTGCTTCGCGCTGATTAGAGGCCTCTTTTGAAAGCCACCCATAAAAGTACAACCCCAATCGCACCCGACTGTCGACCACATAAAAACTCGTTAAATTGACTTGACTATCCCAACGCCAAGCCATTCCCCGTGTCTTTCATATTGGTCCTTATTTCTTGTATGGCGGCGATAAAGACCCTTTTAGCACGGCCACATGATTGTACCTGGAATACAAACGCGTGTCGCGAGTACATTTACCAAACGTGACATTCTGCTGAGTCCATTAGTGACAATCCGAGCGAAATGTGTCTCTCTCTTCGCTGAGGTATTACGCAAACCTCGTTAACAATGACGTAAACACGCTTCATGCAGGGAAGAATGTTTTTTGAAAAAAATTTTATCCGATAACGCGCGTTGTGTAGTTGCACATGGATTATATTTTTTAGAGTGACTGTACCTGCTATGTACAGTCCGTATATGTCATTTGTCAGTGAATATTGATATTTCGTAACACAGAAATTTCAAATACAATTACTATTTTGTGTAATAGCACCGTTACGTCGCAACATGGAAACTCGAAAATTATTTACAAATAATTTTGCATTGTTCCAACAATTCCAGCTGGAATTTGTAGACGAAACGGATATTTGATTTTTGGTCGTTATTATTGATTCATGCGTAAACGTCTTAATAATTTGTCGTTACTCAGAAATTATTGTATTAAATATTATGCGAATGTAATTTTCGTCTTAATGATGTCTTTTGTGTTAATGATGAGAGTCAGTTGTATTACTTAGTAATTTCTGTATTGTTTAATGGTACGGATTCGGATACGCTTTGTCGAATTTCTACTGACCTCCTTTATAACCTTTGCCAACTACCTACTTCAGGAGCGGTTGCCATCCCCGAGTAAAAGGGTGGGATTGAGTTACCGAGGCGAAATTTCATTTTAATTCGATCCGTTCAATCTCTGGGAGACTCTAATGGGAAATTGGTACGACGTAGGGAAAACCTTCAAGAGATTCGCATGGCGCTGATGCTTATCACATTAAATTGAAATCTTGATTTACGAGGAACAGCTTCGTTTAGTTAGCGAACGACACCCGTTATGCTAGTCAGACTTTGCATAACTCTTCTTTGACGAATGCGGTGGGCTTTGTGGATCCGTCATTAGCAGGAAAATACGATATAAACAAATCGACGACCTGGGTTCTTTAGTCCCGTTTTCAAAAAAAAAAACATGTTTGTTTACACGTTCAATGTTTAATGAATGACTAAACAATAGGATTTTACGATGCTCGTAATAAAAACAGACGGTCTCAGCAAGGAGGAAGGGATGAAAATCAGTAGTAATTGGAGGGTTGATTTTTACCCTTGATGCTTAAATATTATAATAAGGACAGCAGATATGTTGGCGGAATTACAAGAGGGATGAATTACATTGGCAATCTTCCTGAAGGCTTAGTCTCATGTTTGCATGCGTTACTGTACAGTGGGAGACAAAAATATTCCTACGACAAGCAGGCCGAAGTAAAATGAACTTTAAATTTCATTTCATTTCACTTAAAACATTTGCTTATATTTAAGCGCGTGTAATATTTTATATTTGCTTATATTAAAGTTTAAGTGTAACATACTATATTACACGTGTTTGCGTGAAAAAACCTAGAAATTTACAGTTCGTTTTACTTCGGCCTTCTTGTTGTACGAATATTTTGATTCCCTGCTGTATATCTTTATACATGGTATAAAGGTAATGATATAAATAAAAGGTACACATAAATATATAGCTAAATATATCCGTGCATATAAGTAATCGATAAATAGGATTCCACGTGTTACCTTTTAGCTACGTGTGATTCCGGATGTCGAAGCGTTGGACCTTGATATTTACCGTGGGTGTGGTTAAAGGGGTTCGATCCGTACTACGTAAGGGTGGTTTGCTTGCCTTGATAAATTCCCCAGGAGGGACGTGTTTCCATGAGTGAGAGATAGTTTCGTCAAGGGAAATACCACTCGAAGGGAAAGTTTAGGCGAAGAACGGATATAGAGATAGCTCTTATCAATAATCATCTTGAATCATATCCCTTATCTCAACAGCCTTACACACGTATGTAAGAAGCACACGAGGAAATCGAGATACCAAAGATGAACGGAAATCACGTGCTCTATCACAGCTTGTCTTAAGCAACTGGTTTCAAGCGTGTCTATACTGCCGCTGAAGGAATAGCTAAATATTGTTGAAAACGTGACTTTAGGTACCTACTAGTACCTTAGGCCAGTCTTCATGGAAGCTCTTGAGCGACTAAAGCCGACAGAAACACGATTCTAGTAGCGATAAATTGTCCTGGGGCGACGTCTGGCCAGTAATCGTGGCAGTTAGCTGCCTTTCAGGATATTAAACTTTTACCCCATGCTCGTTGGCACCCCTGTCGCCACTTGTCACCCCCTCCGCGTACCAACTTTGAACCGGCTCACGCATTCTCCAAGAACCCACGCTTTCACTGGAACACGAGAACAATGTCGCCTGGCCTCGTTGCTAACAGCCGTCGTTGTCGCCCTTATGACTTTCGGCAGAAGAGTTTCATAACGCTTTCATGAAAGTAATTCAGACCGCTTAAGTACTTTTCCTATTAAATATTTTAATCCCTCGTAATAAGACCCTTTAAAATTGTTTCCATATAACAGTAAGATATAAGATAAGCTAATGTTATTTTTGTCAATTTCATAGTTTGATGGCATTAAGGCGGTTTTCCGTATATATACAGGTATACCCAATGACAATATATGTAATTGATTATCAGGGTGCGACGTTTATTTTAGCGTCGCGACGCACGAAGTGCACACATGCGTTCCTTATGGCATAAACCGGAAATCATGCTTAGTGCTCAACAATAACGGTATCCTATTTTATCTCGCTCTTTGAAAAAGTAGCGTCGATTTTTGTTTGGACTATAATTCGCGAGCGTGCAGACACCGTAGGTATATCAAAGCGTCACGATGCGAGTGTATATAAAAGCGTCTTTTTTCTAGAGAATCTTGGCTATGCGTGTTCCCTGGCATTGTTGCTCTTGGCAATTAACTGCCCTAGGCCATAAGAAAATGATTTAAAAATACTCGAATGGAAGCTGTAGCAACAGTGGTCGCACTATTTTTATCTGGACCAGAATATATATCTTGTGTTCAAATTAATGAAGAAAGAACAAGCATCGAGAATAATAAAAAAGAGTGATTCCACATTGAAGGAGAACACAGCGAGTCTATTCGCAGGGCATCTTAATAAAGGCATCGATAAAACGAACAAAAGAAAGAATTAGCTATGAAGAGAGAAAGAGAGAAAAGAAGGAGAGTTTCCAAGCTGTGCCAATTACCCAAGTAATTTTTCCGCCTTGAATTTCCCAACCAATAGGAAGTAAAATTTCTCGTTACCCCTACTCCTTTACACTGTTTCCCCTTTACGTTCTGCGCAATTACCGTATTTACCACCGAAGAGGAAAATCATGAAAGAACGAGAAAACAAGATCAAAATGAAAATAACGAAAGAGTATGTACACCCTGTATATATATATCAGTCCAGAGTTCGCATATACGAGCACATTATTATTTTGATCGTACTGCACTAGTCAGTTAACAATTCTTTTACGATTGTCCAGTTTTTATTTGCTTCATATATCCCCGTTAGATTTTGTCATCCTACACGCTCCTAATCCATAGACAATACCTATATATATATATATATATATATATAAACCCAACGTACGCCGCATGCAATGTGGTGAGTATTACCATACGAAAACAATGAGTTTTAATAATAAAAGAAAAACGTATATAGACCATGGCGCCAGGGTCAGTCGACACGTACGCGTGGTCGACGTAACGAGCGTCGCGATGCCACGATTAGATCGTACAATCAATCTGAAAATGATGAAGGAAGTAGGAATAACGCGAAAGAATGATCCTTGCCCTATGACCTAAGCTCAACACCCCCATAAGCCATCAGCCATATCTATTATACTCGAATGGCAAAACTTTTTTTCATTATCCGCACGTTAGGCCCGTCCCTGCCAAAAGCCACAGCCTCGCTATGAAGCCTTCGCGTCGTTTCCGTATATTCTTAGCGCGTTGCGAGCAGAAAGTAGGAAGTAAAAAAAAGGCGTCAGTTCGAAAATAGCCGGGAGGGAGTTAAGTTCGTTTCGACTAGGGCACTAGGCGGCAGTTTCGCTTGCGTTTATACCCCATGGTCGCAGCTGCACGGCTAAATAAACCCTGCCGGCTGCTGGTGTAAACGAATAAAACAATAGTGAGTAGATTGACGTCATAGTCGGCAGGGAGCACGCGGTGTCTCTGAAGCCGAAAAGCATAACAGTGCTGTAGTAGATGTATCACTGATCATTAACGATGACGACAATGATAACGATGATTATGATAACGATGATAACGAACATGACTATATAAGAAACATACAAAAATGATTTGATTACTGCAAAACAAAAATGGCACCTTGACGACTGGCTAATCTTATACGATGACAAAAACTTGTGATACAAGACGCATTGAAATACTGATGAAATCATGCAGTTAAAATAATGAGTCATTTGATGATACGGTATTAGGGTTAGTTTGCTTGAAGGATTTTTTTTCAATGTGGAGATACGAGTTTTGTAAGTTATGTTGTATTTATTCCGGGTTACTGCGTACGTGCCTTTTTGCTTTTATGCTTACTACGCGACCCAACCTTGATTTCCGTTCCTGATACAAGGGTGCTGGTTCCATTAGTTTGAATAAATAAGAGAAATCGATCTCCAGAGAGGCACGCTCATCCCTCTGCGAATAGCAAGGATTCTGAATGTTGTATGAGAGTCATGTAACTGGGGGATTATCGTCGTGTCCTTCGCCCATTGTAGTTACGTCTTACAGCAACCCCTTTGACGTTTGCCGATACTATCATCCCTCGGTAAAGAGTTCAAAGGTCTAAGTATTAGGTAGACCGGAAAGTAATGTCGTTCTTTCACATGTCAATAAATGTGAAAAAACGACATTACTTTCCGGTCCACCTAATATTTCTTTTTACTACGTTGTCGCGCATCTTTTTTTGTTTTTCTTACTGCTTCATGAATTCTCAACGCTCTCGAAAACGTTTGTGGCGCAAAAATCTGGTCTCCTCGAGATCACAGGCAGTCTATTTTCACAGAGACATAATGTCAGACTTTAATATATATATACATTAATAATATATATATATATATATATATATTTATGTTGGAGCGGTCCTCACCGGTGCGAACGTATTATACACCAGGAGTCGGATACGTAACGGTCACATACGTGATGGCATACGTGCTCGTGGATGAAGACGCGCAGACTTGAAACGTATTCGGGGCAGGGAGGAGGTTAGAAAAAAAGGCAGAACAATGACACGAGAAAAAAACACGAGATTCTGGCATAAATACAAACACGCATTAAGCGAAGAAAATTCGCTTACCTGTCTGCTGCTGCTCGGCCCGGGATTCGCGAACAAAGACAGCGTCTGCTATTGTTTGGTTACTTTGGCACAGTCCCATCCAAAGACAACAATAAGCAGCCTGTTATCTGTCCGGGTAAAGACACTGCTCAGGCTTCGAACATCCTTGCCACAATTTAAGAATAAGAAAAGGGGGGTGAAAAAACCGATACTCCCAACGCTATTCAATAATTTTTCTATTGGATAAAGGGGGATCTTTTTTTTAATTATTTACTGTTCTGTGATTGGTCGGTGTACGAGATATTTAAATTTCACATGCGGAATGCAACGAACTTGTAGAACGCAGTGCAAGCTGCCGTGACGTTCTCTATGTGTATCTCTCTTTTTTCTCTCTCTTGCCTTCTTGTTTCTCGTAATGGGGATGTCAAGACGCCAACTAGCGGAACCATTGCCAAGAGGCTGAGAATTATTCGCAGAGAACTTACTAAGAGGGTTAATGCACGTCTATCCGCGAATCACCCTGACACTCGACCAGAGTGCATCTCCGGGAAGAGTTCCGGCTGTGCTGCAATAGTAATTGCATATACTATATTTACGAGATGAAAGATTCTCTCGCGTTCGCTTGACGAGAACGCATCCGCGCAGTATAGTACGTGTCAACTGCACTGATGCAGAAGTGCATAAAGAGCAATTGTTAAAGAAAAAAAATTCTACGCCTTGGATGACCTCGACATTTTTTTTATGCTCGGTTCACAGGTCGCCGCGAATGAAGAAGCGTCGAGCAGAAGACACGGAGGTTTGGGCCCGTGGCTATCAGACACGAGGAGCCAGGATCGCGGAGACACCACCTAGGAGGAAGGCCAAGTAAAAGTGCAACCCGAGTGGCTCGTGACTGCAGCCAATCAGGATTGCAATAAAGTGTCGCGAGCTAGAAACATGTGAACGTCAGATGGCGACGAAGGTAGTGGATTAGTGAAAGTCAATACTTTTGGGATTGATAAAGGTAAATGAAAAAATATTTAAAAAATACTAATTTCGATATTATTCTTCGTTTTTGATCGTCCTATTTTTTTTGTGTTATATATCGAAATTGTTAATATACTTCTGCACGTTAAAAAATGAGGAACGCGTATAGGAATCTGGCATAAAAATTTAAAGGAGCAGCTCGTTATTTTATCCATATATTATAAACAGCCCGTTACAACGGACCAGAACGTGTATGTAAATAGGGAAATATGTTTATGCCGCGTACACACGTATGTCAGTCAGTGTTCCGTTCTCTGGACGCAGTTGCTAACAATCAGTCAACGCTTTGGCGTTTCTCAGCCAAATGTGCGACGCGTGATCGTCTGAGACCAGTGGATTGGTTACCATAGAGAAGGAAGGAAGATTGGGTGGAGACGCAGGACGTCGGGACGCCAGTAGACGCTCAAACGGGACCGTTTCTTTGGCAGGGGATGAACGAGTGACTCTGAGGAATTTGTGAAATGCCAGGAGTCTCGCTTTGCGGTCGACATTGTCTCTGCATACCAGAGTAGCCGCCGCAAAGAATGTTAGGCACTGTCGCCAACATTAGAAACACTGCCATGATACCGAAACTTTATTACGCTCGTATTATCGAAGGTCGCGAAAAAGTGTTGCTCTAGAAACAATGTAAAAGACAGAATAACGGTACTTGAAGGAATGCCATGTGGAAGGTCGAAGGTTGACGAGGTAAAACAAAGAGTGTAGTTTTTCGCTTGACAAAGAAAAATATATATTTGGTCATTCTATTATCTCGGATGCTGTGCACGTTGCGGAATGGCCGCAACGAGAGCCAGAAAAGAATGAGAGCACGACGGACTTATAACTTCGTCATCACGAATGTCCGCCATTTATGGTATTTCTTAACGAATTCCAGATCGACCCGAAGAATATCATTCTCCTTTCTTTTCTTTTTTCTTGCGCATTCTTCATGTTTTATTTAGGAGCCAGTCAGGGACGCTTGGACTTATTACGTAAAAATTGAAGAATTTTCGGACAGTAGTTAACGGTCGTTACTGTGCAGACAGCGGCCAATAGGCAATGGCTGTGTTCTATGTCTTGCCATACGGATTGAAAGAAACGCAGGGGCGTCGTGCGATCCGTCGGGACGCCTGTTCTAAATCCGTACTGAACCAGCCTCGTATCGCCTTTACGAACACGTCGACGCACTGTCCCACGAACAGTAAAACGAACCGTAAATTGAAATTTCATCAAACGGCCACTCGCGGCTGGTCATCAAACGCACAAAGAAGCGTCGCTCTCGTTTTTCGCCGTGAATTTATTTCAAAAAAAAAAATAAAAGACGGAACAAAAAATACATTTGACACCCACGCAGCTGGTCATTAGACACATCTTTTTCACGGAATAACCCGTCGCGAATTTTCATAATTTAAAGCTCAAGTGGTTCAGGCAAAAAATCACGATACAAAAAAGAAGTAGCAACATAAAAAGATTAGGAAAAACAAAAAAATATAACGGTAATCCAAATACGACTTGACAAAAACAGTCATTTAAACAACAATTTTTTTTACAGAAAAACTAAGAAACCGGGAACAAGTAGTAAAAAAGATACCAAAGATAAAAAAAGGAAATCTGCGCATTCTTCGGAGTCATTAAATTCGTCAACGCTTCATCATTGGCATTTACCGTGGGTCTCTGAGTCATCGAAAAATCGAAGAAGTTAAATCAGCAGTGAAAATAAATCGAATCGGTACGTACCAATAAAGAGATCATTGAGAAGGAACTTTGGAAAATTAATAAGCGAACGATCGTACTTCTCTGGACGAGAGCCAGATAGTGTCAAGTGAGTGAAGGGTTAAGGAGGGGGAAACGGAAAGAGAGAGTGTGAGAGAGGGAGAGAGAAAGAGAGGAGAGAGAGTAAGACATGAAAATACAAAATCCAGTATAAGACAGCGATAAGCGTACAAGAGAGGTGTGGACCAAAGTGAAAAACTAAAAATGAAAAGGATCGAGCTGAGTTTTTTTTAATACTACAAGCACGTAGGCATTTTAACGTAAATGTTTAAAAGGGAATACGTAACACATATCAGCCGCGCTTAAATCCCCAAAGAGATTCAGCGTAATGAGATCGTAAATACATCCGAATAATCATAATATTTAAAGAAACTAAGTAACTCCATGCGATACGTTCACAATATAGGGGAGTTGTGTATCCGCGTTAAAAAAATATACTGTATACTAATATTATATATATCAAGTATATCAGTGAAAACGTGACTGTGAAAATCGTCAGCTTGTTTACCTGCCATTTCCAATCGACAACCACGTTCTACCTGTCTGCTGCTCTAGAAAACTGGTTACTCGTGCGGTCTACGAGCACTGAACCAATTGACAGCTATAGAAAAGATGGCGAGTCGTGTGAAAGCCCTTTACAACCAGGTGAGTGCCCCTTAAATTAATTTCCGGTAAACACGTCAATTTCGATACAATATATACAATGTAAATAGTACTAGAAAAGCATGAGAGTTTAGAAGCAGAGAGGACCATACTAGCGCCATTTTTTTACGTGAGAAATTAAAAAGGGGATGAAACTGAAAAATCACAGATTGTCGACCTATTAAAATTGGTATAATAAGATCTAGTAAAATTATTTAAAAAGTTACAGTACACAAATGATTGAATGATTTTTCTTTACAGTAATTGTCAACAGGGATTTTTGACAGTCCTTTTATATAATAAAGTCCATTATGGCGGGTTCACACGCACTGGCTTTTATTCCATTTTGGTGAAGTTAAAATCGATAGACCTATATGTGGGCATAATACGTGCCGAGTTGGCTGAAGGGGAAGATACTCTTTGTCTGGGGTATTTTAAAATGATAACCCAATATTCGTGGAGGATCTCACAGGGGATGGCTATTCAAGGGTTGGGATGTGGTAATGACTTCCTGGGTCAAATATCTAGTTTCAACCCTTGTTTTTTTTACAGGTGATCTTCGAAAGGCGAGTTCTACTAGGGTGTACTGCCCTGGTTGGTCTTTCTGCTTGTATTTGGGCCATAGCTATTGGTACGGATCACTGGTTCACCGTCCAGGCGCCCGACAACGAGGGTTTACCCCTTGGCGACGCTGGTAAAGCCGGCAGGAGGCTTCTCTACAGGCATACAGGATTGTGGAGGGGATGCACTACCGGTATAATGCCTGCTGATACAAACAGCACAGAAATGATTTCCTACAGTGAGTAATAATAATAAGAGTTGAATAAACTCGTAGTGATGATGAATTTTCGTTAATTAAGACGCCATTTGTTTTTCATCCCTTATGGCAGTAATAAAGTAAGGGTGTAACGTTTGAGGGTATATTAGCATGTCCCTCGAGAAAATATTTATCTATCCACCGGTAACAACCCCTAGAGAGAAATTCATGCATTTGAATCGCGTGATTCATTATACGTTTGTATACCTAGTCCTCTCTTCCATTTTGAATTTTTTGCCTCTGACCTCTCGAGGTTAAAGGGGCGCGCCGACAAACACACCTTTACTCATTTTTACCTTTTGCTATGGGGAGGTGAGGTTCTTTGGACGCACGCATCGCCGCGAGGACAATTTCTAATTACTGTTAAATTACAACAGGTTTTAATTAATGCTCCAGCATTAATTACAAATACGCGAACGTGTCTAGGATAATGGAGGGTGGTACAGACAGAGGAGAATGAAAAATAAGGATAAGAGAGACTGCTCTCTTTATTCAAAATTCTCTTATACCTTGCATCTGCAGCTTCTGCAAGCAAGCTCAGCTACGATACCGAACCGTATACGTAAAGCCTGATGATAGAACGTTAAAGAAAAATCCAGAATATCCCTTGAATTTGCATTAATCTATTATTCATACCTTCTGCCATGTTGCTCTTTTACGGCGCTTTGTAACACAATCATTACTTGTCTCCCGTGACGAGTGACAGAGGCATTTTATTTTTAACGAAAACGGAGAAAATTTGTAAAAAAATATTTTCTTTTAAGCTACACCAAAAAATGCACTTTTTATTTACTAATTTTAGGGGAATGCAAATATCAGGACATGTTCCCAACAGAAATAAGGGTCAAACAAGATCCCGGATTAAACAAGACTGTGATCAGTGAGTATAAAGATATCATTATCTCATGATTTTTAATCTAAATTTCTCTTGATCGTTAATGATGTCAGATTACTCGAGGACCGAAGTCTCCTTCGCGGTGATCAGTATGATCGTCATGCTGATGGGATTCGCATTCTCAATTTACACGTTCCGAAATCCACGATATATGTTCAAGCGGTTGGCAGGCGGAATACACTTTATTACCGGTAAGCATATAATTGATATATCAAGAGGTGTACGTCACGTAATTCAATTATATAAAAAAAAATTTACTATTTTTAGCGGCGTGCACCATGGTGGTCATCCAGGTTCTACTCTCATCAGTCGAGTACGAGAGCAAGAACGTCTTCCAGACATTTCCCAAGGGTGCCATCATGCGATACGATTACTCCCTTATCTTGGCGTGGTTCGTGTTTCTCGGTAATCTTGTGTCAGGATGCGCCTTTATGTTATTCTCCAAAAAACGAAAGCGAGATAAGGCACCGACCGAGGAAATTGCCATGGCCGATGAGCCTACCATAATTGGTCGTTAAACAATTATTGGAACACCAAGCAAAAGGGGGAGAACAAAAAAGAATGACCCCTGAAAAAATATGGGTAAAATACGCGCCTTCACGATTATTTTTCTATTTTAACCGCTATCAAAGGAATTACAGGAATGAAGTGTCTCCCTGTTTATTTTTTTTTCATTTTTCGAAATGTGCTTCCCAATTACCCATAGCTTTGTGTTCCCTTCGATCGTGCGATGCTCGGATAACTGATACTTGCACTAGGTATAACGTGAATCTAAATTCAATCATAGTTTTATCGTCAGTCGGTAATGTAGGTGTCTACCGTGAGCTTTTCTCTGGCAACCATGGTAATCATAGGAAACATTTTTTTTTTCAAATTTTTTACAGAGCTACCGACGGTGCATTATTTCAAGAGCGCCAAGACGCGTACCCAACTATGGTCAGGATGCTATACTAACCTGACCTTAAAATAGTCCTTTTGTGGCTGCCTTCAGCCAGGCGGACAGTCGGGAGTTAAAAATATACCGACCAAGCACGCACGCTTTGAAAATGACATTTCCTATTATTGTGAATATCGATATCGAAACGAAATGACAAAACACCAAATACACAGGAGCGTCACTTACTGTTACTGCTGTATAATAATAATAATAATAATAATAATAATAAGCGCCTAACGTACCTTACGCCTATAAATTCTACTTTGACAAAAGGCACTCTATACTATAAAGTTAAGCGCTTAGGTCTTAAGAGATCAAGTGGAGGGGATACTTAAAAAGAAATACTCGTTTCTGTTAAGTTAAAAAATAAGAAAAAAGTATTTGATACTTTATCCCATTAAGAATGTTCTTTGTGATCATAAAAGACTCGGAATTAGAATGGAAACATATTAATGTATTGTCAGAGAAAAAAGAGTAAAGAATTAAAAATAGAAGAGGCAAGTGACTAGCAGACGACTGAATAACGAGACTACAGCGCAATGAAAAATTGAGAAAATGAGAATGATTGATTTCGTATAAATTGAAAATATAAAAATATTGCCTTTGATACTATCATGGCTCACGTTCGACTTTGGCACTTTGCCATTAATTACGTCACTGATATTAGTCCTGTCGATAGTTTTCAACTTTTTAAGACAGCGACGCAATGATCGTCATTATTCTCATTGGTCTTCTCTCCTCTTCTTCTTTATCGTTATCAGCATCGTCATCGACAGCATCGTGTCATAATCATAATTACGTTCTTGTGAGATTTTTCGCTTCCGCTTTATCGCGAATATCTCAGACCGATAAGTAATTTTTTTTAAATTACGCAACATATCCTCGCCTGTATGTACGCAGATATTGATGCACGTGTGTATTTTTTTACGTACGTACTAACTTGACCTGGCGATGAAATACCAGAGCAGTTGTGTACAGTATCTGTACAGAAAAACAAATATGAAGAAAATTAGTATGAAACGCGTAAATTTTCCCATTTCTTTTATCGCTTTATAACGTATAAGCAGCTATAATCTGCTCATAAAAAGACATTTATTATGTAAATAATAATATTAATTATTATTATACGCCTTCCTTCCTACAGGAAATAAAAATTATATGATAAGAATCAAATTTGAAAAACAACTGATACATTTTATTTTGTGTCATTTGATTGGCGGGAGTCTTTGTTCTGGAATGTCCATTTCCTGATTGCTCCTCCCCTTTCCTATTCTGACCAATCGGATGTTACGTAATCAGTATAAGGAACAATGCATACCACTTCTTACCTGGACTGACATCGTTGCAATAAAGGTTCATCGGTGACTTTTTATAAGAGGATCAAGTGGATTGAGCAAAAATGAAAATTTGATATGAATTCGCATTTTTACTCGTTCGTAATTTTGTAATAAATAACATTGTCGTGGAATATACAGAGAAAGTACGTCGCTCCAGCGATTAGACGCAATTTGTAAAATTACGAGTAACGCAATCAAGGAGCAACCCGATTACCGAGTCCTTATCGTCAACGTATAATTCAGTAACGTTGAGCATGACACACACCGAATCATCTGTGATCCGTAATTCTTTTTAAATGGATTTTATAATTCATCTTAGATAATTAACGAGTCTTTGAAATTTCGTAAAAATCAGCTAAATGCAATGACTAGAACGTATATTCGCTTTGTGCGAATTGGCGTATCGGTTATCCCAAAAATAGGGGTGCAATTATTCAAATTCAATTGTTTCACCTAATTATTCGCCACGCAATTCACACAACCAGAACACTCATTTACAATAATTAACTTTCCCTTAAGACAATTATTAGCTTTTAAAATTGCGCGCCAGATTCAATCAGATGTTTACAAGTATCCGTAAATCACTTATTTTGTTCTTTCTTCATTGGTGACCTACGTGATTGGCAATTAGCCGCAAATGATAACGAGCATAATTAGAAAGTACATAATCGTACTTAAACACAAGCGTCAAATGTTTCAATCGTCATAGTAGTTCCTTATCCTCGTTATCATAATTTCCATTCGAATAGCCATCAGTTTCTATTAAGGAAAAACACCGGTAGAAAAACCCTACTATTCCCATAGTCGTATTAGGGCCAGGCTCTCTACGTTAAACTCTGATTGTTCCCGACGTATCCGATCATTTGAATAACTGATTGGGTCGATAGCGGGCAGTCAATTAGCTAATTAGATTCTCCGCGATAATTGTACTCACGTAGAAAAAGTAGTTCAAAAGTTGCGCCGTAGAGTAGCCTCTCACTCGTTCGGATTTAGTGCCTTCAGATAATTTCATTTATACTATCAATTGGCAGTACCGATTAAACCCGATTAAACCTGATACAATCATTAGTTACAACTGCCAATCAGTCATTGCTAGTCGACAGCACATTGTCCGGTTACTGGGAGCGGTGCGAATATCATCAGCGAGAGCGTCGCGACGTCCAGCATTGTATCTTCAGAAATTTGAGTCGCAGCACCCCCTTCCCAAGTTCACCAGATTCCAATCTCAAATCAATATAATGAAATATCAATGGAGATTCAATCTGAATTCCTTAATCCTTGAGAACTTTTTATCATCCCCACTCATTTCGCTGTCCAAACTGTCATCGCTACTATCAATATCCATCTTGTTCATCCCCTTCGTTCCTGCCGTCATTTTCTCATGAACGTCCTCGTCCTCGTCCTCCTCGCTGTCATCTTGATCGTCGCTGATGTCACTCTCAAAAGTTCGCAACATCCTCGTGTACCTATAGTAATGGTATAGAAAGCGATAGAACATACACACCCTGATAATGTCACCACCCAATGAGTTATCATATCTCGTTATGATAAGGGTTATCAATAACAATTTAAAAAACTCTATTCCTACCTGACGGTATATCAGACGGGGGTGGTTCTTCTAAGAGTGTCCAGCGCCCATTCGCCAGCTCTGAGTGGTGGCGGTGGTGGCAGCTGTTCCTCCAGGTCAAAGGTAACAAACTCGTGTTGAATGCTCGGACTGTACTCTTCTTGGAGGACGTCGGCGGTCGTGCTGACCTGGAAGTCGGATGGAAAGTCGTGGCATATCGATCGACACGCTCCTGGTGGCAGAAGGTCCTACCGTTTGGGTAGTGAGATCCCTTGGGAACTGTCTGGGGTAGTCGTGATAATCAAGACTCGGCGGAGGAGGTAGGAAGTCGTCGAAATCCACGTGGTCCACGGAATCTCTCCCAAAGAAATATCTCTTCTGGTGTCTCTCACACAGGAAGGCGCCATGACTGTGATTCACGTGATTGGGATGACGCACGTGATTCTCCAGATGATAGACACCCTTTGCGCGAAAGAAACGTAACAGAAAATATAGTAAAAAAAATTTTTTAATTATCTCTATACAATTTTTCGTTCGACCTACCCCATAATTCTTACGTCTGTAGTCCTTCTGCACCCACTCCTGCTGGTGCCAGGATATATACAGAAAAATGGCGGAAGTCCCAGCAACCTCGGTAGTAATGAAGCCGCTTACGTAGAGAAGAAAGGAGAAGCCGTATCTGTAAGTGAACGGGGGTCCCTGGAAAATGCAGACAGAGAAACGGAGAGACAGGCGGAGTGATGGACGGACGGACATACAGAAAGAGAAAGAGAAAAAGAGAAAAAGAGAGAAAGAGAAAGAGAGAGAGAGAAAAGGATAGAAAGAGACAAAGGGAATAGGCACAGGAATTATAAGACATAGAGTAATTGAGAATTTATCAGATCAGAATAGTTCAAGCGTTATCAAAAACTGAGGACTGGAAAATTATAGTTGATTGTACGTTCGTATATCTATGGTATAAGGTCAGAGGTCAGTTACGCAGCACCTGCCGCGAGTTTCTCTCACCTGAAAGGAGGATCTTGGCCTGAGTTTGCTGCCAACTTCCGCCTTGAACACAGATATGTACATCACCATGCCCACCAGCATGAGCAATCCTGGAAGAAAAAAAAGAAAGAAAGAGTAAAAAAGGTAGGATCTCGGGAGTGGAACAAAATGAACTGGAATACGTAGTAAGAAAGGGGCGTTATGCAAGAGATAGAGGTAGAGATAGAGGTAGAGAGAAAGAGAGAGAACGAGGGTGAGAGATAGGGAGAAAGAGAGAGTTCAACTCGAATTCTCTATGGCGTTCGCGAAGCGTACTTTGGAACTCGGTGCCGTGAAATACTGACAATATATATTCATAAGGTATGGAGAAGGCGGACAATGTGCAAAGTGCAGAGTATCGATGGTGCTTTTGCGATGGGAGACGAAGTGGTGTCTGGTAGGGAATGTACGATAAAGAAAATGAGAAAGGGAGCAAGAGAGTAAGAGGTAAGTCCTTTATTGCGTACTAGGACCTAGGACCTGGTCCCCAATCAATATTATAAAACAACATATTGATAGCACTCGGACCCATTTTCATACCGTCTACATTAGTCATAAATTAGTCTAGCTAAGCAAACCGAAGCATAATTCGTTAAATCTAATTGCAAGCAATCATTTGTAGCAAACATTTCTGCAAGCACCCTGCGAAGTAGCTGTCCTAATTGTTCACCGGAATTCGATTTTACGTAGATGTCGTGGAGCATTGGAAAAGATTTATTGAGAATATCAACTCGTGAAGGGAGCATAATTAGGTTCCTCGTTGGCGCCTTTGCGGTATGTAAATTTCCTATAGACCGGATCTAAAGACGTCGGAAAGAATGTTTAGGTTCCTTGGATACACAAATAGGGGAAAGAATAAAGCATACCAAGGGAGAATTCAACGCCTGTCTTCAATTGTTATCCAATTCAGTTTGACACGTTGCGGAATGACGTGGTCTGATTTTATTTTAATAACCAAAAGTAAAGCATATCTTCAAGTTTTAGGGAGCTCTGAAGTTGGAGCTTGTGTTCCTTAGTTAAATCCCTGACTGTAACAAGTTTACAGTAATCGATATGTGATGGTAAAAATGAAGGGATTAGTTTGGCACTTGGAGCGACGGAAAGTAAGTATTGGTTCATTTTAAGCCGATAAAGCTGTTTGTTAGCTCTTCGACAGAATGCCAGCACGTGACGTCACCGCAGCTTGCAATTCGCGATTACAGCAAGTATTTTCAGAGTCATACAATAATTCAGCAACATAAACAATAATTCAGTAACGTAGGGTGAGAGGGGTGCGAGGGGTGAGATGGTGGGAGAAAGGAAGGTGGTTAAACATTGTATGAGAATTACGTACAGCAGGAACGCCATTTCTTCTCATTTAATTACACAGTAAACTACGTATGCAGATGTTAATGGGACAGGCGCAATGAGTGCCAGGAGTTGCCGTTGCATAAGGGGTTGTTCAAGTGCAAGGCGGTGGTAAAGCGATATAGTCAAATCATCCCTTGTTGTTCGAGCTTTACCCTAACGAAGGTGACAAATCAATAGTCAGAACACAGAGCAAGTTTCAAATAAACCCCCCGACTGTGTATTGTTGATAAACTCACCGGAAACTATGAAAACTACCCCGGCGACGAAAACGCACACCCTGTGCTTGGGGTGGCTAATGTGAGCGGCGAAGTAACAAACTTCTGCGGCGACGAGGAGCAGGGTAGCGGCGAAGAAGAACATGGCTGATTTGGTTACAGCGTCTGTAAAAAATTTATGTAAAGTTACATGCTTAAATAACAATAATTAATTAGCAGTACAATGTTATACATAATTACGTATCGTATTTTAGCCATTTTATTGTTCGCAGATTTAATGAGACCTCTAACGTCTCTAGTCCAGATAGAGAATAAGGATTGAATCTGTGTGTAGGAATCGATAAAGAATGCAAAGTGAATTGGAAACTGGGACAAAATAGAGAATCGTGGTTGGACAATCGGACAGAAAGAAGAAAAGGAACGAGGGAAAAACGAAGGATCTAAAAAATATAAGAGACATAGAAATTTCTAAGGTATTTCCAATATGGCCAAGCAATTCCGGATTATTGAAAAATAGACAGTAGCAATGAAAATGATCTATTGTCTATTTGTAACAATGCGTATTTATGTATATTTATGCTGGCAATCTTATTTGTAATAAATAAATATCAGAAGGAACGAATAAATTGGCGTCAAGACGCTCAATGGAATTTCGCCATGAACAAAGATAACGACCAAGATGGATGAGCAATTTTCAGAAGACTGCGTCTCATGCATATTAAAAACTGCCTAACCATAACTGGTAGGTATAGTCGGATTGTCAAACATATACGTATACCTAACCTACCCTAGTAAGATAACATAACTCCATCCTGGTGGAAATTGTCACAGAGCGACCTTAACAATTTCACGATACACCACGATTTTCCAGGCAGTAGCTATATCGGTTACGTGCAACCTCATTGGTCCCAGCAATTATGAGAACGAGGACAGATTTCCTGAAAAGGAGGTCAGTCCCAAGGGACACCCACCCAGTAGCCCTGTCATTGTAAATCTTTTTATATTTCTACAAGTCTGACTGTACAACCGACTATACAAATCGTTGCCGGCTGACTAGTAAATAAATAAAGTGCTTCTAAATAAGAAAAAACTAAATAATACATAAGATTTCAAATCTCCCACCATTTTTTAACAGTCTTCCCACACTGACTCTGAAGTTTAATCTTTCTATGTGCTATGAATAATAGAAGCGGGTCTACAGTCCCATAGCTGCAGGAAGGTACACTCCGTGCAAATAAGCATTGACACTAGGTCATAAGTTAAGCCCCGATCTTTGGTTAAGTTTACACAGGCCAATCCGGTAACTTAAGTTATGCGGTTGCAGAGACTGTACACGAAACAGGACGTGCTTTCTCGTGGATCCAGTAGCCTATATCGAAATTAAGTATTTCTGGACCACATTGAAAATTTGTTAGGTAACCGCTTAAATACTACCCTTATTATATCGGTATCCACAAATCTATCGAAAAAGTTCTTAAGGGTGAGTCTGATAAGTAAGTAAAATTACGGTTCACCCGAGTTTAAATGGATCTTGTCAAAAATCACTAAGGAACCTTTATTCGCATGAAAACCCTAAGGACGATTGAAAAAAACTACCCTTAAAATTCCATACGAATTCGTTTCAACTTCTAAAGTGGATATTAAAGTCCGTCTCTGATGTTGCGTAAAGATTGTCAGACGTCACAGAGAAGGTGCGAGAGGCATAATTGGATAGTGTTAAAATGAAGGGTTGTGGAAGAAGGAGAATAAAGGGGTTCAGTAGTTGGCCAGATAAGGGTAGCCTTCTAGTAGAAGGATATACTGAAGTAGTTTCGCCTGTATGCAAGTACAGGTTGTTCTTCACTTGTCTCATTCTTTACCCAACTCTCTTCCCAACCCCTTCTGGTCTCGTCTGTTCTCTTGCCACCAAAAAGTCAACCCCCTACTACCCCTCATTAATTCAACTTTAGCAATTTGGAAAAATGCTCAACCGTACGATTTTCCAGGCTGACGCTAATTGCTTTGGTTAATTGCCGTATTCAAAGGGTTAATCGGGGATAATTCGCCGGACCATCTTAAGCCCTTTGAACATATACAGATATAGATATGGTACTTTAACTAATACGACGGTTAAAAAGCAAAGGCTGTACCAGCAGTGAAATCTCTTTCAGACCCTCAACATATTTTTCTCTTATGCAGCTCCGAAGTTCAACCCCCCAATGAGGGTGGCCATTTTACAACCAGTATCGACCGATCATTTAAAATCCTTAGCCTATACCTAGTCATTTTATTCATAGCCCCTATTCTTTGTTATAATTAATATTTAATCATTAAAAATTCTAAAGATTCAATTCTGTCTATGCAAACTTTTATTTAATTGACTCGGCTAATTAGCAAGTAACGACGAGCAATCTGTATAACCCGTTAATCTCTTTCGCCAAAAGATAAGAAAGTCTCCAGAAATCCTGAAGTTACTCGTCAATTTCACTAAGGCAAAAACTAAATTCCAATTAGGGTATCGGCACGTTTACGCAATGTCATATATACCATGTCCGCCATTGCGAAAGAAGTTTGGGGAAACGTTCCCCAACGAAATCCCATGAGGAACGACTCTAGTTTCGTATTCTCAACGTGGGTGGGTTATATTCCGCGAAACTTCACCGAACTAAGTTGCTTAATTGGCAGCGGCAGGATAATTAATCTGACCAATTTCTGCAATTTAGCTGTGCCCCGCCTAGTGAGCCTGCTTAACGTTCTATAGGAACTGGAGACCGGCCTTCGTAACAAGATCTCCAGAACATCTTGTCATCTCAATATAGTAAAGACACCCTATACATATACGCAAATATATAATATATACGTATGAACAGGGATGAAAACGGTCTTTGATATTAGGAGTGGTTCCTATGACAACCCCATACCTGACTAATTCTCGCTGTTGATTTAGTATTAAATCTGCGGTCGGTATCGTCTGCTACCTCTAATTCATAAGGGTAGGTACCACCTATGTATACATAACATACAATATCCCTACATTGTTATAGCAAATAAGGGAAGTTAGATGGCAATGGCTCGCACATTACTTCCGGTTGCTTGGCTCGTCGTGAACGCATGTAGCGGAGATTGATCGTCGCGACGCTATACGCCGATAAACTCTATCCGCCGAATAGTATAGAGGAGCGTATAAGGGAGGTTAGGAGGTATTAGAACGCATCCCTAAATCCCGAAGCGTCGGGACGCTCTCCGTCGATTATAATAATTCCCATAGTTTCACGCCTCGCGCAAAATGTTATACGGTTAGTCGTTCGGGTTTTAGGGGATGAGGGTTGAAAATATATGGGAAGTAAGGAGAGTGGGTCTAGACATTCTCCTCTTCGGAGTGGCTCTATCTATCAGACTGTCATCCAACCCCTAAAATATACGTAACTGATACTAGAAAAGCGAACCCTGTCCCCAGGGATCTGGTAACGTCTCTGTTCGTTACCTAATATTAGAGTCATAGGGTGATGTATGGTCCTGTTCGAAAGGGATTGTCTTCCGGGTAACACCTGCGCCCCTGAACGTCCACGTCGACGAAAGTTACGCGGCACCACCCTCGATGGATATACGGTTACGAAATCACTATAGTCACTCTTAGCCATATATGCAGAAATACAATATAACCTCTGTCGTTGCACTCTCGATCGTTGCGCGTTTACCCCTCGTCGTTCCACGAGGTCTGTGAGAAATAGGGATAAGTGTCGCTCGTTTGGCGCCTATCAGGTAAAGAGCCATTAAATGTTTATTACTTTTCCTTCAAAGCAAGTACGTGATTGGTTCTCGTTCGTTGCACGCCTAATCGGTCTTCTAGTCATGCAATGATAGAGGTCATACTGTATACGCGCTATGAATTAACTGAGTTAAGGGTAGTTTTTTGTATCATTATTCTATACAGAAACACTCTGGGGTGTAACAAATCAAAGGAATCTGATAACACTGTCTAGGTATATCTATATACAGTCAACTCTCTGTATAGTTGCGCGCTTGGGACTGAAACGCGACTGTATAAAGAGCCCCCACCATTATCCAGGGGGTGGAGTATTAGAGAGAGTGATGAAAGGATACTTAGAGAAAGACGAAAAGAGAATGGTTACACAGTCAAACCTGCTATCCCCACGACTGCACATTAGGTGAAGAGTGGGGGTTTGACTTCCCCTACAAATGAGGGGAAACGCGATTATAACCAGCCTGCTTATACAGAGAGTTGACGTGTATATCGTTATAGATGGATATCTATAGATACCCCCTCGCAGCAGTGATAACTTAAAGTATATTGACAGTTCAATACGACAGGGATGATTCTCATTAGCAAAGTGTCATTCGCGCTCTGTCCCCTCCATGAGATTAATCGAAATCGCGATTAATCGATGGTCCGCGAGATATCGCAGGCATCTCGAGTAATCGAAGATTCGATATTACGTCCTGGCGACTCCCCTTAATGTTACTTCCAATTGGATCCAGGAGAGCTACCAATCGCGAGCGAGAAAATCCTGTCGAACGCGGACGTCAATCAAATTTTGATATCGAACCTATCACTCCGATAACAGTACCGCAGCATCCTGTATCATTTTCTCATCAATAACTATAACAGATATCCAATGTTGCAGGTATTGGAAAGAATTCAAGGATTTCACGTAGCGTCGAACAGACTGACGTTCACCAATCCTGATTGGAACGTCCTTAAGATTGATGAGGATGTAACCATGTGACGCGATGTCTAACCTAACCTATCCCGTGCACTCAAGTCACGATAATTTGCACGTGGCTCTATCACTCGACTTGTTTGCCTGGACATTGTCCAATCAGTGAACAAACTTGGGTCCACTTAACCGATCAATCCCGAAGTCTAACTGGAGTGAGATTGGCTGGCGAGATAGATGGAGGGTGGGGTACGAGAAGGGGATGCTGTATAATACGTTTAGAAAACTTATTGACTGTGTACCAAAGACAATTATGCTATAATTAGTAATGATAATCAATCATGGATTATATAATGATTTACTCAAATTTATAATAATGATTTACTCACATGGTATCGCCATTGTTGAATCGCTGGGATCCGGACTGTATTCCTCGTTTGGAAAATAATCGATACTCGAACACTCGTATTCCATACGTGAACCTGCAATTGAAAGAAGATCTAATGAGAGTTAATGAGCGGATTAGGTAGATAATTGAATTCCGTAACTAATTCGTCCTAGGAAATTAGGAATTTCGTCCTAGGAATTTTTTTTATTTTCAAAAACTAGGGTTGAAAATATCCTCGTACCCGGAGGCTGTCAGATCTTTTTCAGCGGCCACAAGAAAATGGCGCTTCTTCCTATTTATTATGTAGATGAACCAGAGAACGTTCTTTGGATAGGTTTGGGGATTGTGATGGGCAATAAAAAAAGAATCAGGAGGTCAAAGTGGAGAAGGGGTTAGCGGTTAAAGGATAGAGGTCAGAGATAAAGTAAAGCGCAATAAAGGCGGATCAAAAATCGCTTACTGCGGGTTCCGCTGGACCGGAAATAATCGAATAAAAGCTAGAGGCTCTCCTCGGCTACTTTCTTTATCTGCTCGCGTATCATTTCGTCTTTATCTTTGTCGTCTTTACTTCTTTCTCTCTCTCCATCTCCCTTTTTCTTTCTCTCACATTCAACTTATTTTTACGATGTAAAAATTATCTTTCTACAAGTTGGGGTTCGGTTCCTTACGGGTGGGTGGTGCTTCAATGAGGAGAGCTACCCTCTAAAGGATTCACCCCTCGAAACGCTCTCCGGAGACAATAAAAGCCATAAAGTCAATCGTGCGGAACTATTAAGAGGAATTTTTTTTCCATTTCCAAGTTCCGCCACTAAAAATAAATGTCGTAAGAGGGGGAACGAAATTTGAGAGGCGAGTCAGGTAAGAGTACACCGATCCAATGGAGAATCTCGTATAGCGCAAGAGCACTTTTAATTCCAATAGTGATCAGAAACGAAATGCTTGCTGTAAAAACGGAATTCGATTTCAGGAATAATGATGATTCTGTTATAGGTATTAGGATTAGATAACATGCATATAGATATAGCATTGATGTAATTGGATAGCTAATAGGGCGAATAGAAATTCCCAATAGGCTAGAGGAACGGTCTAGAAGAATCCATTAGCCGATAGTATCGAACGGAGGTTGTGGAGGTAATCGCGTGGAATTTGCAAAAACTCGTTTCTCCTGTAAAACCGCAAGAAGAAATGGCGGCGATATCTGTGTTCGGTAGAGTGAAATCGGTAACGCCATTTTCTCCCAGCATCCATTTGAATACAAACAGCTTTTCTTCCCTCATCCATGCCTCTATAAATCATTCCGGCTGTATTAATGACGTCATTTCCGGGGTCCTATTTTCAGGATCGTCTTTCCGCCCTAGAACTCCCGTTCTCGTTCCTCAACCCCCCTTACGGGACCACAACCCCCCCCCCCCCCCCCGTCCCTGTCGCTCATCACCAAAACCCCTTTCTACGTCATCCCAAGGATCGTTCCCCTCAACGACACGTTGAAAACTCTCGTTTCTACGACCGAGACATTTGTCACCGTTTGAATTCCAAACGTTTCAAATTATCGGCGGACGCATTCGACTTGTTTTTATTACAAGGGTTGCGCCCCAAACCCTCTAACCAACCCCCAGCCACTTCCCTTAGGCACGCTCGGTGGCTCCCTCGTTTAGGGGTAGGATATCATTCTGGGGGATGGAAAGACGACGGAGGGTTATTGGCAATCTTAGCATCGCCATAGCGACAAATTGTTATGGATTTTGAAAATTTCTTATATGATAATATATTCACTGACCAATGCACTTTTATTAAGATAGTACTGGGTACCCTTACGTCACTGGTACTGCAAATATTTATAACTGCATCCTCTTTAGTTATCTCCTTCGTAATATTTTTTTCTATGGACCAAACATCCCTTAGAAAAATTTACTACTATCAATGGCATTTTGCCAATGTTAATCAATGGTAACCAGTAGATTTCCATTTATTTACCATTAGTTATCTTCGATTTTCTTTGGCAAAACACCATTGCTAATGGTAAATTTTGCTCTTTTTGTTTTGAAGATATTAGCAATAGTACCAATTTCGTTTAGAATACCGGAGAAACAATAAAAAAAAAAAGGTGAAATGCCTGATAAGATGGTTGCTGAATTGCTCGCCAGGATTATATCTAGCAAACTGCTTGAGAGAGCATTGTATATAAAGATATGTATAAATGGCTACATTTCCTTATAAAAATAATAAAAAGATGAAAAAGATAAGATAGCTAGTGTCGGATATATTGTTATAACTGTATGGTTTTTCTTATATTTGTACCTACTGTGTGTCAAGTAAGAAAATGATTTCTGGATCAAATTTACTCCCCAGCGAAAGCTGTTATTAGAAAATTTAATAAAGCTACCATCATTGTTGCTGAACAATTCGAAATAGATTGTATGTCCTGAAAGAGAATGCAATGGACCGAATGATCTTCTTTTTCGTTAGTACAAAGTAAGTCTTATTTTCTGAGTACTCATAAAGAAGAAAAAGCTCAAAGGGAAAAGGGTGTCTTTATGATGATCCTTACGACTTAATAAATATCACCTTGCAAAGAAATCCTCTCATTATTCTTCACTATGAAAAGGCTCACCCAATCCAGTGACGTCGGTATCCTATATAGTAGCTTTCGTCAAAAAGCAGCACTTCCGGCTTTCCTCGGCAAAGAATGTATTGCCGAATTCTGACACCCCTAGTCCACCGATGCTTCCGTCACAATGCTAAGAGACGAAGAGGAAAAATTCCATATCTACCCTACAGTCCAGTATAGTTATACAAAGGGTTGAAACAAAGGTAGAGATGAAAGAAGGGGCAATAGAAAGAATGGAGAAAAATAAAAAAAGAGGGATGAAAGTTGGATATTTCTATAGCGGTAAAAGTGCCGATGGTTTTTGCTCTCTATTGTAGCTTTCCATGCTTGGACCCCTTCCAAAGATTATGGTTTGGCTTCTAGGTTCGATACCTTTCGCCACCCTTGGGATATCAAGCACACCAACCCTTAGTGAAAGCACTTGAAGTCTGAGCACGATTTTTTTCCGAAACTGAAATACAGTTCAGCACGATATTGCCTACAGTCTTTACACGGTAAACGAATCGCTGTTTACGTGACGTGAGAATCCACGAGGATTCTTTTTATTCGTAAGGGTTGCACCTTGAGTCTTCCATAAGGGTTGGAAGCTTCTGAATTTTAACGTCACAGGGCGTAGTTTGGTGTCTCCGCGCGAAAATCTCATTCTTCCTACTTAGTTTGGGTAACTGGAAATGGGGCTATGGGCCTACGAGACTTCCGGATAAGCAGTGCAATGGGGGTTGTTTAGCATTCACGACACCCTCGGGTGATACATCACGACCCCTAACTGCTATCTTTTGTCCCATCGTCAACGGTAACGGCACGACGCCATACGTCTCGGTTTCTGCCGTTTCTGTGATACTCCTGAGATGAAACTGCCACGTGCTGTAGGTACTTGTGTGATATTACCGGAAGTGTCGGGGCTTTATAGGATCGCAGCTTCCGGAACAGGATATGGCAAAGGAAATGGGAAGCAGCAGTGCCATTTAGTGCCTATTCTGTCGTGGCGTTTGAATCTTTACAATATTAATAGACTCCAGTAGGACATTTCACTATCTATTATCAAGGATGCTGTATATACCGTGTGGTCCATTCCGATAGAAACATATTAAATGAACTAAATCCGATAGATGGAAGTCGATTCTTCTGATAAATGTCATCGTCCTACCGCATATAATGCTGAGAGTCTCATCAATTCCAGTGTGAGTATCCCATGAAATGAAACCGAAAAATTTTATTTTCCAGGTAATTTCGTGCCTGCCGTTTGAATAATCGAGTGAGGAGTCCTCGAGGAATCAATAGGTAAGAGAAACCCACAAAAAATATTATTTCCCTGTGATTCCTCGATTCAAATATCGCGCCATTTATAATACTGAAATAGGAAAAGAAAATGGGTGAAAAAGTCATTTTCAACATTTACAAGATTTCTCTCTACAGTAACTATATCTACAATCTACATAATTTACAAACACAAATTATAAATTAATGCCGTTTGAATAAGTCAATTAAATTTGACGGCTGTCATTCAGTTATATAATTCATCAACAATCCGCTCCATCTAATCAATACATTACGTTCAAATATGTCAATGTGTATATACGTAATACCAAAAGCTCCCACATTCCTAATTACCCTTAAATATTCTAGTAAGTGTAGGTCATTACTAAGGGTGTAAACCCTTACCACTCAGGGTAGCAAGGTGCTGATAAAACATGTCTAACAAGCAGGATCAATCATGATCCTGGCGTTGGCATTAGCAATGGCGTTTCCAGTACAGACGTCCCTCCCATCTCGTCTGTGAGAAACGAGAAGAAGAAGCACGCACTACTAACGCTAAGGGATGACGGCCAAGGGATGCTGCTGGTCTGGAGCTGTAGAGGGGAGGTGGGAAGAAACTCACGTAGCCCTTTAATTGGCTCACGTTTAGCTCAGCGAGCCAGCGGAATAGTAATAGCCACAACTGGCCTCTCCAACAACAGAATAAGGGTAGTAGTATTCGAGCGTTTCTCTAGAAAGACTTAGGCAACCCTTAGCTAAGGATGGTACCTAAGCATTGCGAGACTTATTGCGCAGTCATTGTAGCAGCACCCTTGTAAAATTATACTCCAGGGCGTTGTCACTGGAAATAATAATATTCCACCCCCATTCCCTCACCCCAATAGGCAACCGTTCTTAACGCACCGGAATCGAAGTTGATTGAACAACCTTTAAAATAGATAACTGATCAATCAACCCTTCAAAATAACTTTGGTACCGACTAACTATCCTCGTAAATAAATTTTAGGGTGGATTTGTGGAAAACTGATTTCACAGTTCACCTGACGTGTTTTAAATGCAACGAAGGGCGAAATCTTGTTAAACAAGGAAAAGAAGAGCGACAGGAAGTCGAAGGAAATTTGCCACTCGTTGAGGATTCGGAAACATCCCTTAAGTACGGGGTTGAAATGGATGCTCTAAGGGATGAAGGAGCCTGCCATCAGGCGAAAGCAATTAAAAGACAATATAACAAGGACCACTCGGTCTTCAGTAGTAGATATAGTATCGATCGATAGGCAGCCAGGAATTTAATTAAATCACTAATTTTATTGGCGACGGATACGCCGAGTTTAATTGCTGCAGACTCAACCCGCTCGATCGACCTTCGCATGTCAACCGGAAGGGGATGAAGGAGTTGTTAGTCTTTTGTCAAGGGTCTCAGGAATCCTACTCAAAATTAGCTCCTCAGCTATTTGAAGTACCTACCCCTATTTTATATTGTCAATGCTGTGTCTATTATCAAACAATTGAAAATATTTTAAGACGTCGTAAATATATATATATATTTTTTCTAACGTGAGGACGAAAATATTCAGGATATTATATTCGTTTCAAAGTGAGCGGCAAAATTCCCTATACAGAAGTATTACATAAGCTTTAATTTCCTCAATGTTTAAGCCCCTGGAAAACAGCAGCATGGATATGCGTTGGTTATAAAAGTTATCCTCAAAGGAAAGAAAAATAGAAAAAATAAATAAAAACCTAAGGGTAGTAAGTCAATGCTTGTGAAATGAGAGTTTTCATTCGACGAAGAAACGCTTGAAAACGCTTTCGCAACAAGGCACAACGTGATTCTAATGAATATTTCCACGAAAGCGATGTGAACGTATTGTCGTCATAGCTATACATAGCTATACATGAAAATAATTAAACCAGTAGCATCTAGTCGATAAGAGACAAGGGAGAAAATCTAAAAAACGACGTACAATAAAAGTCTAAATAAAAGTGCGGGAAATTTGAATAAATACAACGTTTATTTAAGCTATCGTGATCGTGGGGATACATTCGACTTAACGAAGAGAAAAAAAATTCAATTTTAACAGAAGGGGTTACTTTCGTATCCTGTCCGTAGGACGCAAGGGTAGAGCCATAGCTATACGTGGCAGAAATATACGAAGGGCTATGGGAACGTTTTACAGCAAGTGCGAGTTAGGAGTTTTGTTATATTAAATAAACCCCCTGTCATTGTAGGGCGTTCTGGGGGTGATATTCTTATTAGGAAGTTTCAAGGCTTACCCGTACCGACCGTTTTGCAGTCTGCGACTGGTAAAAATGGCGGCTGTATACTTGGGGCAGATAGTACCTAAGCGTCACTGTAGAGGCGCTGCAAATTAAAAGAGAACACCCAGCCACTACATTCGCTGAGAATTCAACTCGCTGTCGTAAAAAGAAATGGCAGACCGCCATAGCGTGCAATCTCAAAATGTCCAGATAGGATCTAGTAGACGTTGCGGTAATTAAATTGAAAAGAAGAAAGAGAAAATGGCTGACCAGACAAACGCGCCGGGTCAGGCCTGACCATTGCGTGACGTAGGTACTCTCAGATCACGGCAATTGACGCGAACGCTTTGCGCGTCTCGGAGTCGTCAGTGAGGCGGGCTGTGACTGTGGTGGGGGTGGGGAGCGAACACAGTCGCGCATTCTCTCTTAGACTGCGTAGACTTTGCCCCGCAGAGAAAAAGGCTCTGCAGAATATAGTTCCTGTTGGCGAGTGGAGTTGGCCGGAAGTGACACGTGTTCTTGTGTCCACTTCGGAAGGTTACTCCATCCTCGCCGACTTCTGTAGGGAGTCCCTTTGGATAAAGGAACAAACCGGCTAGGCTTTTCTTCAAGGAAAGAACGTTTCCATAAGCTCGTTCACTCATGCATTCACCGTCGTTTTTTCCCTACCACACGCGATACCTCAGTGCAAGATTTTGGGGCTGCTCAGCCGGGGGTTGTCGGAGTCACCGGATATAGGGGCGCGAACTCGCAATCTTCGCGAGCCCACCCACGCAACCGATCAGCTTAGGGCCGCAGGGTTAAGACAGTCCTCAGGTCAGATAGGGTGAGCCCACGGTGGGGTGTCGGGTCACATGCAGCGTAGGTCCAAAATGCTTCTCCCTTTCCATCCCCATCCTTACATCCAATGGAAGTAACGCGCGGCGAACTGTTTCCGCCTCCATCCACTGCTGTAACCTTTTTCTTGTTACATTCCAAATCCCAATTCCTTTTCAATTTCTTTCGATAGGTTCAGGGCATGCGTCCAGGTCGGGACACAGTGAGCAGACCTTCCCGTGGTTCACCGTGGTCGCGAGGTACCTCCGCCCCCGATTTCATCGGGGGGCCTGGGGGTTTATCGCGGCTAAACTGCTCATCCTGCGTAAAAGCCGCAGATGCCGTTAGATTCTTCCATTATCCTTCTTGGTAGTGAACCGCTGGATAGTGGATGGAAGATCGTAGCGTATGCCCCTAAGGGCGAGGACACAGAGATCGCACTCCTTAGAGGGGTTGATCCACACACTATCTGACCAGACGAACGATGGCTTAACGTATCTTGGAATTGAGGCTATTTAAGATTAAGAATTTTGAAAAATATCGAATGAAAAAAACGACGTAAAGAACAGAGAAAAAGTTTCTAAAGTTATATAGTTATTTATTTATTTGTTTGATTATATATTAAAGGTGCCAGGCCTCCCATAGAAAGGGTGAAGTTTGGGGTGGATATTCTTGGACGTTAATAACTGAATTCGGCTTTCACAAATAAATCACTTGACAGGCTAACAAAAATGGCGGAGGAAGTTGGAAGACCTGCTGACAAGGTAGACGTAACAAGAAATGAGAAATTATAAGAGAAAAGAATCACAACTAGATACGTATATTTCATTGTACCAAGACCGTTAACATGAAAGGACGTCCTTGTTAATAACTTTCATCTGGCATTCTGACTTTTGACAGTCTTTCCATTCTAAACTTGTCTCCCGCCATATTTCTCTGAATCATTCTCGTTATTCTCCCGCGGGTGCTTCAGCATACACCCGTGTCTCGTAATAGAAAAGACTCAATTCGCAAAGGACGAGACAATGAAGGAGGGGTCGAAGCATAGAGTAAAGCGAGAAACACGGATGTGACCTGAAACCGCGCAAGCAGTCTTTAACGATCTTTTTCCGTTCCAAATGCAAATGTGATCTTTGTAACCCTGAATTTAAAACCGTGTTACATTACATCCCTTATGATTCTGGATATTACAATTTTAATGAGCAACCCTTATATCAAAGTAGAAACAGATACAGAAACTCCCTATGACTGTCGTGACATATGTACCGGATAAACCGAATTCAGGATTCCTAAAAAAAGAAAAAGAAAACCATCAAGAATATCAAAGACCGGGACCATGATACGAAGGGAGGAATTTCATTTCCGGTTAAAGCTGGTCAAAGGTTCGCCAGGTATTAAAAGTCGCATTTTAATGAGTCCTATAAAGACGGCGTTGCTAATTGAACGGAAAAGAAAAAAAAAATACTTTGACGTATTTACAACCTTCTCATCCCTTATTGATTTACTCTTACGTCATATATTTATGCCACCCCTATTGACATCCCTACTGTGAACGGACTGAACTTTCTCTTGACGAGAGGTTACTATCACGCGTTGCCCCCATATAGCCAGGGCACCATGGAGCCCATAAGGTTGACACAGGATGTGTGGCATGTACATACAGGGTGACTTCCTTTATTCAGGAAAGAGAAGGGATGCTGCGGTAGGCAACTTCAAAGGCTTATTTAACACTCGCGTCACCTTCGCCGCACGAAAACCGAGCATACGGAAGGGAAGATGCGATGGCATACGTAGCTCTATAGCGTATGAGATACCGGGTGACTATAGGGAATCTGGGGTGCGCTTGGGGATGCTTCCTAATGCCTTCAACGAGTACGTAATTAATTTTCAAAGTGGCCACCCTCAGGAGCCTCGTCAATGTCCCTAACGAAGCATGTACGACAAGCTCGTTGGATATGGAAGTCGCAGCACCGTAGTTAATAACTGCACTTGGGGTGACATCTACGAGAAAAATATCAAATTGTCCTACTGCATAACAAATTACAAAAAAAAATCTTACATCCGCTTATTCATATTTCAGTGCAAGTAACGAAGCCTACTTTTTGCACTGACCCGAAATGAAAAGTGAGTCTTCGGTGTGAACCGCAAAGGGTAGTTTTTCGAATAACTGAATTCAGCGAGAAGTGCAAGTGAGTAGGGTGTTTTTCAGTAGAAAATAAATAAAAGTGACACGTCGCGAAACGTCCAAAGGATTATTTGTCTAGCAAAAGGAAGAAAGTCCCTTGACATAGACGATGTCAGGGGGATGGTCGATTCTGTAAATATGCTGGACAGAGAAACAGACGTACGACAAGGGTTGAGTCCACATCCGCAGAGAGAAGTGGAGCAAACTCAACCCCTAAGCGCTAACGCGTTGAAGTCCATATTTACATTGTCGCCAGTCCTACCCTGCATGACTGGCTTCTAATGCCTCCATTGGCAGAGGCACCACCCTTAAGAAGTCCGGGGTGACACGTATTACTGGACCTTGAGCATATTTTGCAACCTCGTTACGCGATTCCACGCTATTTCTGTTTGCACGACTTTTCGTCTTTTCTGCACTCGTTCTCGGCCACCTTTACCAAGCATATTATTCAAGGGATGAAGTCCTTACTCCTATCAGAATATATTATACCTACATATATATATATTCATTTATTCATATATATTATACATATATACAGTCAACTTCATTACTTACTGTCTAAAACATAATTATGGATAATTAGACTAATGGGGGTGGCATTGGCTATATTCCACTATTTGCTAAGTGACTACTCAAGACACTTTGCGCAATGCGTAATTTTGATTATGAACAGGGATGTACCTGAAGCATGGAAATGGATATGAATGACGTGGCACTAGGGAATAATATAATAATCATATTAACCTAGTTTTTAATTAAAAACTCGGAGTCCATTCCATAGATACCTTACGTCCCACATGGATACCTATGTCACGCAACCTTATGCTTACTGCGCTGTAAAACGTTCGAAAATTCTTGCCAAGAAAAGACGACTTTACAGTCGTACCAAACGGGCGTACCAAACTCGTAAAATAAATATTTACATTGGTCCAGGTCGACGCGAAAACCTTCAACGAAGTCAGCATAATATACCATGAGAAATAATATTGATAGGTACAGTGCGATATAGTACATAGTATAGGGGATGGTTAGATTATGCAATGTCTATTTAGTATCTGGCACTGTCAGTAGCTCGTAAGGGTATTTTTATCTAAAATTGTTTTCCTATATAAGTAACAATGAAATATTGACGGGAATTATTATTATCTTAAATGACAAGGGTGTCTTTTAAGCGCCGGGACGCTCGGTAAAAAAATTCTGAGCGTTTAAGAACAGCGGAAAACAAAGCCAATTAGAATTTAAAAATGACTTCAGCGTCGTGCTACGTAGTGTTGAAAATTAGGTGGTGGTGGAAGATTTAAGGGATGCGAAGGATCGTATAGAGGGTTGAGAGTTAAGTCAGTGTTCCTGGCAAGCAGGGTGAATGTCCAATGGTGGGAGGCGTTATTAAGGAGACAATTTGATTAATTCAAGCCTTAATGGAAACTAAGTGGTATTCATGCACCCCCCCCCCCCCCCCCCTTCTGGCAGCTTCTTCGTTGGCTTTTGCCGCCATCGCGCCCGGAACTCGCCACGTGCGCAAATGGCTTCCTGGTTTTTGCATTAGCTTTTAATAGAGTTTTAATTTTCGTTAATTGAAACGCAAACCCTCGCCGGTACTGAAACTGCCTTTAGCTTCCAGTGAGTCTTGGCGTCACCTACCGTGGCAAATAACACCCTTGGGAATGAAATTGACCCTCAGGATTCAAGGGGTAGTAGTTATCTCTCTCACTTTCTCTGCCAGACTCTCCGATACAGACGACAAAAACCCATCAACTTTTTCCCAACTTTTTTTAATCTAAATCCACTCGTATTAAAGCTCCGACGGAAAGTCCAGCGGCCATTGAAATTCATATCGTCAGACAGATAAGAATTCCGATTTCCAACGAAAATTCCTACGGGAAAACCACCGGTAGCCATTTCATGAGGATACTACGGACGTTGCTGCAGTAAAATTTTTAAATCCCTTTCCGATTTATCGATTCGGTCCAACCGATTCGCACGGTTGCATCTTGAATTCAGCCAGTAAAAGGGATTATGCCTTTGGGCTTCGTAATGCCGAAGGGAGGGATGAAGAGGAAGATCAAAATGGAGATAGGGGGGCTGGGATTGGGTTGGCAAGCGTGGAATAGTCATTTCCGGTCCGCTCCGGAAGTCGAGCTGCATTGGCTCCCATCAATATTACAGAATATTCCAGAATCGAATGAGACCTCCTCCATTACCAACATGACCAATTCGAATAGCTTCGAGACAAGGTGAAGTAAGTCTTAAATCTCACACTGTGACGTAACTAACATAAAATCCTGGTTTACTCTATTTCGAAAAATTCAAATTCATAAATTAACCACCCTGCGCGCACAAAAACATAATATAGTCGGGCGATGCGGACACAACCATTTTCTTGAGCACAGCAACGCTTAACGAGGGGCGAAACAAAAGCTATTGTCATTCGAGTTAATCCGGGAATAAGCAGGGCGGTATGGGAAGGGATGTAAACGACGGGGTGGAAATGGCGAAAAGGGTTGCTCGCAAAGATACAAACACAAAGTATGCACGTAAACAGAAACGCACCCCGAGCAACCCTTCTGTGGGTTTTCTCTCACTGCCGGAAATTAATTCATGAATCCCATAAAGTAACGTAAGCCAACTGTTATCTCTCTCTCTCTTTTCTCCCCCCCCCCCCCCCCGACTCCTTTACTCCCTCACTCTCTCACTCTCTCTCTCTTTCCGCTATCATCCAAGATGAAAAAGTTGCGGGTACCAGAATTTTTAATTTTTGCAATTTTCAAACAAGTATCCTTTGACCTCAACGAAATTAGCTCTTTGCAAATTTTAATAAGCCTGCAATTGGCCTTGACGCACTGAATGGTACAGTCAGAGATGGTAGTGCAGTCAACGTGGAGCACAAAAAGCGTTGAATGTAGAACAAAGGCGGGTGAGCGTAGCAAAGCCATGAATGGGTAAAGCATTTGTCTTTCTAATGGCAGAAGATAGCAAAACGGTTTCTCTTACAAAAATTTTTAAACCTGCTACAGAATTTCGCAAAAGGCTTCTATAATTAATCATTATTAATTTATTTATCAAAATCGTATCTTGCGCCACAATGGCGTCGAACCTCCAAACTGTCGGGACACAGTATGTACGAGCTCTAGGATTTCTCAAATAGACTCAGTAGATGAACCCATTGTTACACAGACCGAGTAACTGAAGAGTAAGAGTAGTGGACTTTTGGGACTGTGCGCGGGACATTAATTAACATTAGAAAAACTAATTATAACAAACGACCGTGCAGCGGCCGGAAACGGAAACAGTGCACGCTTAATTAGTATATTAAGCAATCATGAGGCTTTATTACTGCAGACTTTACCCAGACTTTTCCCACTGCATTTTCATATAGTCATTTGAATCCGGAGCAACGTCACGACCTTCGAATAAACGTATTTCCATGTATTTACCCACCCTAACCTAACCTACGTTTATATAAAAAGTGGCTATATATATATATAAAGCTACCCTATATATAATTTTTCAATAGAACTTCCATCCTGTCTATCCTGGCCAAGGGGCATCTTTTCCGAAAGGCTCGAGGCTCCCGAAGGAGAGTGGTTTCCTGTGCACTGGCTAACGAATCATTTCCTCGTTGTAGCTCCTAGATAGTCGTCTAAGATATTTCCATTCCCGAGTGAAGGTCCACGAGCACCTCCTGCCCACCCTTACCGGAACCATCCAAAGCTTAGTGAATATTACCGACTAAATGCTGTCTACCCTCTCGACCTGAAGCGAGTTGGCATCAAGCAGGGGTAAAAGTTCCGGTGGAAAAGTGCAGGAAAACTTTGCAGATAGAATGGCGCTAGCTACCCGAAAGTACGTAGATGAAGAAGAAAGACTTCAGGATTAGACAGCCATAATTTCTCTTAAGAAGAAGAAGAAGAAGAAGAAGAAGAAGAACAAAGAAGAAAAAAACAAACATCCTCGATTTTTAAAGTCGACGAAAACAATAATCGATCTTCTAATCCTCTCGCAGAATCCTTTCTAACAGAATTGATCTCGATCAATATATTGATCCCTCATTAAGTTCTCCAATAATAACTATAATCAAAGAGGAGAAAAAAACAGTTCAATAAAACTTGGATATCCCAGACGTCTTTTTGGCCTCTAAAAGAATTTTAAATGAAGATTAATTTCTTCGCTCTTTCCAATATACCATCCTTGTCCTCCTGCTCTTTCACCCTCTGACCACCCTCATCATCTCAATCTCGTACTTTGCCGTTCTCGCGCTCTGCCACAGCATTATTATCACTTTTTTCAGCTATATATATACACTCCTCTACTTTTCTTTTTTTTTCCCTCGCTTTGAATAACAAAGCAGCTTTATAGATATTGATGCTGCGATGCTATACGTGACCGACCAACGCGTTGCGCACCGTCTCCTCTATCGCCTCCGTTGCTCCCTGCTTTTTCTTTTCTTTCTTTTTCTTCCCCATCACGTCCTCCGGTATCAGTATCAGTATCAGCACCAGTAGTATCATCCCCTGAGCCAACCAGCCAGCCAGCCAGCCGGCGAACCGCACCTTACCCCCACCCTTACACGCTAATACACCCTACACTGTATATGTATATAATCTATACGCCAGCATGGCTTTCAGAGAAAGCTCTTAAGATAGATACAGGCCACAATGGATCTCGTATATTTACTCTGCGACCTAAACACTCACAATCAGAATAAAAGAGAGTGAAGAGAGAGAGAAAGAGAGAGAGAGAGAGAGAGAGAGAGAGAGAGAGAGAGAGAGAGAGAGAGAGAGAGAGAGAGAGAGAGAGAGAGAAAGACAGAGTCGTTCAGCAATTTTGTTCTCTCGTGAAAAAGTAAGCACCGACTATAGCGCATAATTTAATTTAAGTGACTTGTTAGATGGTATCTACGAAGAAAATAATGAGGTACAAAATGATTCAGGAATAAGACAAATATTTCAATGAATATCTACCAGTTACGTGACAGTGCTGTCTTTCGTTCCTCTGAAGATAGAAGATCGGAATTAGATACAGTTCGGAGAAAAAGAGCAGGAATACTGTACCATTACCTACAATAAATAAGGGTAGATTGTTGTAACCGGAAGCATGAGAGTAACGTTACGCGCAACTCCCTCTCGTCGAGTTGCTTGAGTAGCTACGTATAGCATATCCATGGATATAATATGTACATGAAATATATATATATATATATATGAAAGGCAAATAGGGTAAATGTGAAGAGGGGTAGTAACGTATGCATACGGTATACGCTTCGCAGCTTAATACAACTAAGGCAAACATTGGAAACGCGAGGCACACATTATCGACGCGGCTCCAGCTACGGCTACGTGCGAACGACGCAAGAGGAAGAAGCTAGTAGGTAAATAGCTAGGATAGAATCGTAGGGTCCCTAGAACACCTTAGAGATCCCTAGACGGAACCACGCCCCAGGAACTTGAACGTTATTGCTGTTGCTGTTGTTGCTGCGAATTCGTGGAATATGGTTAGACAGATAGAACGTCGAGATTCATGATAACTTCCAAGAAAGTATCTGACTATAGCGGAAGTGGCTTCCGCTACGAAAGAATTTCGCGAGTATTATCCTGACTTCTCGGGACTCCTGGAGTTTCACAGTATGCAGGCATCAACCGTACCGGAAGAGGATGTTGAGGAAAGTTGCGCCCCTGTCGTGGGATGGCGTGACACGCCGCATCGTAGATAAGGGATGTTCCTGAGAGGGAAGAAGGCAGGATTGTTGGAATTTTTCAAACGCGGGTCCTAGTCCCGACTTAGGTATTTTCGACGGGATCTGTCTGAGAAGTGAAAGGAATGAAGTTGGCAGGGGGATGAAAAGCGACAAAAATTGTAAGGGGTGAACGAGGGGGATGATCGAATCGTGCAGGCTGGACGAGTTAAGACGGCGCAGTGTTGAAAGACGGGTTCATATAAAGAGAGATGCTAGGGGATGACTCGGTTGGATATATAGGACGGTCAGGGGTGGGTTACTACGTAGCAGCCACCCTCTACCTACCCCTACGACCTTCCACTTTGCCGAACTTTGACGACGTAAACGGAACGACGGTCACTTCTTCACTGTCTACTCTTGGGTTCCGGCCGAACTCAACCCCATCCTCACCCTCGTCCATGCCAGGGACCACCCCTATTTTTCTCCATCGTCCCTTTTACTCTTTTCCAACGAGAGTCCATGGGAGTCCACGGACTCATGCCTCATCTTTATCGCGAGTCGTTTCTCTTTTTTATGTAGTGCCTCTGCACCACCCCTTTCCATCCTTTTTCGTACCACCCCCCACAGGACCAACCCTTTACTAAACCCATGTGAGATTTCGTTTTTTTTCCTACGTCCTCGACCGAGCCTTGAAATATCGTTTACGCCTGCTCGAGTTCTTCTCATTCTCCACTGGCCGAACGACGTCAGTACCTTTTTCGAAGTTCCATTATTCTCGTCGCAATGTCTTTAAGCCGCGCAGAGCATGTTACGACCATTCCCAAGATGACAAAAGTTATCCCACGGAATCACACTTCCAGTACGTAAGTATCTTACCTTTCAAACTGACACTAGCAACGATAGGAATGTACACTGCTGAGTGCAGACAGTGAATCATTGCTGAACTATTTTTTTAATGCAACCTTACAAGACTAAAATCACGATACGTACAATATTACCAATAAAAATGATAGCAGCGCACAGATAAGACCCTTGTACAAAAATCCACTGAAAAAACCTATATAAATCATACCTAACTTAAAGGGCTAGTTTATCGTACCAGGTTCAAAATCACAAGACCCACTTTACATATTGTTAGCTGAAAAAGTCAGTCGGTCTCCAGGAGGAATGAATTAAAAATTTCTAGTATGGGGACAAAAATAGGACCGTGAAATTCTCCCTATATGGAAATGGCCGCTGTCCGTTCGTCCCTTTCTTCGAGGCATTCACAAAGAAGGACCGAACAGATCCTCCGAGTCCTAAGGGAATCCCCGTATCTAGTGGATCAATCATTTTCTACTGTATTGACCCGCTGGGTTCTGGGTTACTTTATGTGCAATCCTTTGCCTCCCGTTATCCTGTATTAAATGGAGTGTACTTATTTTAGTAATACAAGGTGCGCGCGCACCTAATATCCCTACGATTATTCTTTCCAACACAATGTTGGCTAAACTGCACGAAGAACGGTTTACATCGAAAGCTCTACTGGATTTGGTCCCAAATCGACAATTTATTATCAAGAAAGAAATACTGCAGCTTTACTCTCTTTTTATACTGTTCTCCAGGAATCTTTTTTATTTTCACAGTAACGTGCTAGGCACTTCCGGTTACTTCTGGCTACTTCGACTCCCTCTCAGTGCGCTATTCGTCTTTGAAACTATCCGATAGCCAGAAGGACCCTACTTCAAGTTACTGAAGTTTTGAACGATTGTGAAACGATTTTTTTTCTTTCTTTTGTGAAATTTAACATAAGATTAGTCAAATTAAAAAAAATAGCGAAGTCAATCTAATCAACTAACAGTCATGTCCTGCGCTCTCGAGAGTCAGCATCGTAAAGCCTAGAATTCAAGTAAATAAAAAATCAGCTAATGGTATACCTTGTATCCCACAAAAACATCAAATCCTGGAGTGCCCCTGTAATTTTTGGAAGTAGCTTTAGCGACGTTGACAAACGCTTCAGAACGGATTCAATCCTCACCCGGAAGACACTTCCTAGGGTGGAAGAACAAAACGTCCTGATGTACAGTGTGATTAACGAACGTAGTTTGCGCATATGGAATTTAGAAACAGACTATTTCAAAGCGCTCGGGGACCTGCTCCGTTAAAAGCAACTGAGTTAATTGGCCAGATCGAAGTAGTAGGTGCTTTCTATGCATACGAGTGAAACTTGCTCAATGCTAATACGGTTTGCTTATTTTCTAAAAGTACTTAAACTATACATATAGTTTAATATGTTTCATTGCTGCACTGATACCTACAGTGCTGCTACCATTTGCAATTGTTTACACATTTTCTTTCTTTCACTCTCTCTCTCTCTCTCTGTCTCCCTCCCCCCCCCCCTCTCTCTCTCTCTCTTTCGCTTACGCTCTACATCCTCAGACCCTCTCCTTCTTTGCTCAGACTTTAGACAGTCAGGGAGAAACAGATAGTTCGAAACCTCAACCCAGCTTAGCCCGCAAATCAGAGCCTGCAGTTAACGAGACGCCGCGCGCCGCAAGTCTCATACAACCCTTTGGCAGAATGTAACGTACGTTACTTCCGTTATACGTTTCTCTTCCTGACAATTAGAAAGTCCAACGGTTTCCAGAGCAGTGAACCGTCTGGTGACTACAACCTTCTACCTTGCCGATGTCATCTTGTTACTTTGCGGTTGACGGAATTGCAAATGGTGGTTGTAAACCGGAGTAACTGCGGTTGTAACGACAGGACAGGGAAGCTTAAATTGACTTTACAATGGACGATTGTCGCCAGTGTCCCTTCGCAAACTCCCGACGGTCTTATAAACGGCGATCCTGTAAAGCCGAGGGCTTTATACCAAAATGGCAAAATTCCCTTCCTTCAACTTGGATCCCAGCTTAAATGCTAAAGGTTGATACATACTGGCGACTAGAGTGAAAGCTCGTTCAAGCTCTAGCATTATGTCGCTATGATTTTAGCGACAAACCAAAGTCCAGCAGTCAATACACGGCGCGCCATATGTTCAGTGCTTTAGAAGAGCCGCTTAGCGTCGGCCGATTAAATTCATCCCCCCAAAATTCAATGAAAAAGCCCTGAGAATTTTGAGGGACGTGATGAATTTCTTTTCTCTAATGTTAAAGCATCGCTACGCGTGTACGCGCCCTAAGCAAGCTGTAAATACCTGAAAACACGCTTGAAAAGGCGACGGCGTCTGGTTGAAAAGGAGTGAAATCATATAAGAATGAAAACAGTAAGGATCGTCCCGTCAAGTATAGCTACTTAGACTACTAATTTATTTAATGAATGAGAGCAAATAAGGGTACGTTTAATTTAATTCGTTTGTATTTACTTAACACAACCCCTGTATTGATATTATTCATTTCACACTATATTTCATCCTTAAGTACAAGACTCACCTTGATATTCACAATATCAGCCCTCTATAGAATCTCTATACTTCACTCTGCTATCAGTACCCAATATACGTATTACTTATTGTTACCATACCCGTATACATAGTATCGTAACTACTGAATGGGTGCATTCACAATATTTAAGCGATGGCAACTACAGAAAAGCTTACTTTAGAGTTTCCCCTCGTAAAGCCGAGAATCGATAAAGGAGGAAATCCTTTGTGTTTCCAATATTTTCACGTTTCCCTTCTGTTTATTGTCGTGGCACTCGAGTCATTAAACGTAAAGAAAAGTAACAAAAGAAAAGTTCATCATCATGTACACAATAGTGCATGTGCACCGAGGCTCATTCGTACATTCTAGTGAAAATTCCCTCCCTGCCTCTTGACAACCAAGGGGTATGTTAGATCTATCGGCACGTGTCGCAAAACATACAAATATTTGCCGTAAATATTTGCATCTGCAAAATGTCAAGAAGTCACGATCGGAATTGAATCGTCATTCCGACGATACTGCAAGTACTGAAAAATTTATATATAAATATTTACATAAGAGAAGACATTTTGTGTTATTGTCAGTCAACTCGAACCGTCCCCAGACTTCTCATGCCTTAAATTTTGCCTTGGTGAAGTCGCACCCTCGATTCAAGGATATATAGTACCAGACGCTGCCACTGGCGCCACCTCTTTACAGGACCAAGGAAAAATCGCAATCGCGCAAATGGCTGTAAATTAGGTTTTCGCCTTGCCTAAATGCAATTTCGCTGTCGAAGAGGTTAGAATATACGTTTTACGATGTCGCTGCCAGTTCTCTCCCTCAAGGCTTCTAGTATCGCATCCACACTTCCTTACTCCTACCCCGCTACCCTCCATTCCACCCTCCGTTCTCTTTGAGCTTTACCGTTTGGCAATCGTTCACCTTTGACCCGGCGCACTCCTCGTTTCGTAGTCGAGCATTCCTTTACTATGTGTAGTCTCTACCTCATTTGAAAGCCCTCTGCTGTGAAATCGAATAGAATTGAAAATCTATGAGGTCAATGACTGCCTAGAGGGAAGCGAACGAATTAAAGGCCAATTTTACGCCGTTAGCTAGGAAAATAAAATATCTAGAGAGAGAAAGGTAAGAAGAGTGAGAAAGGCAGAGACGATAGGGTAACTCGAGAAAGACTGCTCTTAAAAAAAAAGAACCTTTACTTAAAGGCGTGGTTCAACCCTTAACTAAAAAAAAAATAGAAAAAGATTGAAAAAAGGACGACTATGAATCGAGGGCGAGGATCGATGGGGTGACATAAAATGAGGTGAACCTAAGGGTAGCAAATGCTGTAACGGTGACAGGTATTGTAAGGGCGTCGAACTCAACATTTTACGTGACAACCCCTGTGTAAAAGAATCCCTGTAATTGTTAAATAAAATAGAGACGAGTATTCAGCATTGTTAAAGCCATATTCCTTAAAAAGATGCGACATGCTGGCTACGATCCAAGTGTTAAAAACACGCTTCAGTAGTGATGCTAGCAGCAACAGCAATGCTATTTATTGCTATAATGACGTCGTCGTTATCGCCAGTTGCAGAAACAACAAAGAGGATTGGTCGGTTTGATTACCATTTGTTAAAACAGGTACAATTCGCGTAATTCGTTTGTTTGTTATTAAATGTCTTTCATAGCCACTGCCGTCTTTCGGCCAACCGTTCTGCAGTGTCTCACTTTATTTTGATTGCATTGTAAAGCCGATAGAGGCGCCACGATAGCATCCTTTATTTCTCAACAAAATGGACGCTGAAAGGAGACGAAGAACACTCTTACTGTCTCGCCCCCAGTCTATCGCATTACTCTCGAGTTTTCCAGTTTGGAAAGACTCGTTATTTTCCGCGAGAAAAGTACGACAAGATACGGGAAACACGCTAGAGATCCAGAACAAGAGAGAAGGAGAGAATCGGGAGAATATATCACTTATTTCTGATAACTTTATTTTTCTTCAGCCGGATACCGAAATTATGGGAATATTTTTATAAGCAAGAAACACGAAGGATTAATGTCGTCCCTGAGATATAATGTTATGCTGATGCTATAGTAGCTGTGGCCGTTCTCTTTTTGGCGGGTAATTTAAACCGAGAGGTGAAAAGGTGTATTTTCTGGACGCAGGGGAGAAGGAGAGAGAAAGAAAGAGAAAACGAAACGAAGAGACGAAGCCAGCAAAAGCGAGAGATCCTATGCATATTTTTCCATTTCCACGGGCGACGCAACACGCTACCTAGGAAAAATATTTTCTTTAAAAGTAGGGAAACGCGGGAGCGTCGCGACGCTGAAGAAAACATTGCCACTTTATGGTAAAGGAATGGCGACCCGGAGAGAACGTCCAGAGCACGGGGACCCCTAAAATGATCTTATGAAAATATTTCCACGATCTCGCGTTCCTTCTCTTTGTCTTTATTTATCCCCACCCCCTTCATCCGACTGTACATTGACCCCTTTTCTTTTCTCGTCTTTCGTTATTTATTCGTCCCGAGTAAATATAACAGGAAAAGGGATAATTATTTCAATTACAATTTTCGGATCCCCAAATTCTCGGGTATACTGATAACAAAGTTATTAAACACAAACGATACCAGAAACAAAACATACAATTCATTAATTAATTCACAATGCTCGGGAATTCGCTGTAGCCCGACTGAATTATTAATATGAACGAACATTAATTGGTAAAGCACTCTCTCACTAATTAGTTCTGAAAACCAGGACGTATTCGGCAATCTATCGTAGTGGACGAATTTTAGCCAACAAAATCTCTGTGTGGCCCTACATCACGAATTACAAGAGAGACTTTCTCTTTTTACTCTCTCTCTCTCTCTTTCTCTATCTTCCTTTCTTTTCCCTCTCTCTCTCTCGCACTCGTGTGTCGAAGCGGTGTGCAAACACGCTAACAGGTTACTGCGCAAACGAATCAATAGGCCAACCAGTGATTTTAAAGGTGCACCCTGACAAAGGGCAATCCCAGCACAAGTCTGAAAGTCACCCTCTTTCTTTCTTTTTTCTTTCTTTCTATCATCTCTCTCTGTCATCAGAGAGTGCCTGCCTCTCTACTAGTTTTCCTCGACTCTCAGCCGATAATCGCTCGCTCGATACTTGATTCTTCCAACACCTAAATTCGATTTGGCGAATCTTCCGTAACAGCATGGTGCGTACTCCCCGGGGCCCCATTTTATTAAAAGAATAAATCAATCCCCGACCCCCTTCGATGGGCCTGTCGAACTGCTGATCAATCGATTGGTTAAACCCGGAAACAAACTCGACTAATGTACAAGGGTGGATATGCGTAAGTATTTCGAGACCCTCGGCGTTGTTTGTTCGGATTTGTGGTGAAATGACTGCAACCCCCTTACAACCCCTTGGAAACCGAGAAATTCTGACGAACCTGCCCAAACTTCCCAACTACAGAATTGTACCGGCTTCGTGGCGTAACGGTCGACAGGAATGTATTAAGGGTGGAAAATGAGCGGCGAGAAAAGTATTTAAATATTAAAAAAATTTAGTTCATCTCTTACAAACTCTACTGGTCACTATCTATAGATTATTATACGTATCCACCCCTAATGAACTATCGACGAAACCGAAGGACCTAAAACTGTTCCGATGCAACCTTTAAATCGTCCCCCATTCAATTGGCGCGTTTTCCGCAAGCTCGTACTTAGAAGTCAACCTTCACCCCTTCTCTCTTTAGCAACCTAGTATCGGGATGGTCCTAGCGACAATCCCTATCTCTCACCCTCTCCGAACACCCCACGCATTATCCCTTCACATTTCCATCCGAATCCAAACCTCTTAGCGCCTCCTGACTTTAGTAGGATTTCAGCGCTGTCCCCAATTCAGCAGGGGGATGTGAGCCACACTACAATCTCGGATATATATTCCCGAGATTTTTAGTGTTGCCGACAAAAAAAATTTCCCACGCTTTTTCAACCTAACACTTACCAATGGATACCGTCGAAAATCATCCCCCTTGATACTATCTCCAAGATCGTTCTCCTCTACCCGGTATCGAATACAGGGGTTGTATAAATCGATTTTAATAACGATCAAGAAGGACGAAACTATAAGGGGTGTTACGGCACGTCGTAAATCCTAACTGGGCGAATCTGTGCACGTATGCATACATCATCCCCTAGTGGCTGTAACTATGCAGTTTGACACTTATGCAAAAGTGAAATGCAGCAATTTCCATAGTGTCCAACTAAGGGATTGTTATTATTATACGACGTATGAAATAAATGCTACTCACTTATGGCGACGCAGACTCTCCAGAGACCACTGTAGGTCACCTTACTGTCAGGGTCAACGGAGACGTTGGCCGACGGCGCTTTTGGCAGCTTCTCCTCGGTCAACAACCACTCGCCCGTTGTAATGGCGACCGCGACGACAACGAGGGACAAGAGGGCTGACAAACCGGATGCGATGCCGAGACCACCGCTACCACTAGCACTGTCACTATTACTGCCAGAGGTAGCACTACCACTGGTACCGGTACCATTTCCGCTGGCACCGATACAACAGCAACAACAAGACATCACGAGTTACTCTCTCGTTGTGGCATTATAACGAGTTTTTGTATTTCACACCCCTCGTTCACCCTTAAAAGACGATTTTCGAGGTTTTTCTCCAAATTTTTTTATAAACTATTCAGGCTTCTTTTTTTTTATTTGACACGACACTAACCTTTCTTCTTATTATTTGCGCAGGCACATCGAGAAAGAATTATTGTTGTTAAAACTGTACTGTGCTTTTGAGAAAGTTTTGACCGTTAGAAATATTATGGATTTTTTAAAAAAATGTAGAAAAATCGTGAAAAGGACGTACGTGGCTTGAACACTGAATTGAGTTTGACATTAAAGTCGATGAAGCTCAAGTCCCTCGATGGCAAATTATTGAGTTTTGATTAGCGTCGGTACTCCAAGGGAATTTTCTTGAAAATATTCGAGATGTAACGAGGCCATCGACGAGAACGACGATGATGACGAGGATGGCAACGAGCCAGTTAAATCAACAGGGACACTAGGTTGGCTATGTGCGTCCCATGGACGTTACCCCCGCCATGCACGCCTCAGTGTGGAATCTGAAACAGAAAGTTTTGATACTAGAAACATGGCCAAGTTGAAAAAAGGCACACAAAAATCAAAGTAAGGTATAAAGAAATTTGTAAATTTGAGTAAACGTGACATTCGAAGCTGAACTGTGAATCTACAGAACTTTCTACTTTGGCTGCCATATCAGTTGTTAAGGAATAGTGACAAGGGGGTAGTTTTTACGGTGCGTCAGTGTCTGTTTGTGGTTGAACTAATAATGTCAAATAAGCATATAGAACTTCTTTTTGATTTTGAGAATCACTTCAACTAAGTTTCTAACGAAATCAAAAATCCTTGAACGAAGAGAGACGAGGAGGAAAAAGAAAAAGAAAAAAAAAATTCAACTTTTAATACGCCCGTATAAATTTTACGAACTTTCTATTAGCGTAATCCGCGCAGACTTGCGTCGAGAACTCACTATCTCGACTTTTCATCCAATATTACAGTTTCGTGGACCAATCCTCAATCTTCTCTGCTCCTTTTTTTTTTCACTCTCTCTGTCTGCTCCTTCCTCCTCTTCTCTCCACGCCGCCAATTCTTAACCCGAACGACTCTTATCCTATGGGATTATCGAGACTTAAGCTCCGAGTTCGAGATCAACCTGGCCTGTAAGGTGAACTCGATAGAAAAGAAAAGAGGAAGAAAAAAAAGAAAACGAAATCTACGCGATGACGTTCCATAAACTCCTCTTGACTGCGCACAAATTCAAAAGATCCTTTTAGTTGGTCCTGCTGAGTCTTAGAAACTTTTCGCGATGTAGTTATCGTTAGGAAATATAAGAAGCACAAAAAAAATCTGTAGCTTTCAAATAAACCAGATAAAATGATTAAGATCCTGTTCAAGGATCCTGTGCAGTCTTCGAACGTCATTTAGTTTAGGTTTCTATATCTGAAAGAACCGAAAGATCCAAACCGGAAGTAAAATTCGAATTCTTTAAAGAATGTTCCCAATCTACTATCTAGCGACGCGCCAGTTTAAAAGTTCAGAGACTTTTCAACGAGCGTGAAGGAAAAAGTGAAATTCAGGCATATTTACGTTATGAATCAAATTTCCAGACTTATGACGCAACAAAAGAATTAAACTTCATAAAAGGAACTCAAAAATGGTATACTTCTTAATCATACAGCCATTACAAAAGTAACTTATGCGTTTCGTAGTTCATTCCATACTTTGTCATGTTTTCAATCCTATACCTTCTCTAGCACCCTCAACCCTTAACTCCCCTAGTAGCCTATATCAAACTGACCCCCACTGGCGAAATGACAAACGACAAATCCAGGTCCAGTGTAAAACTGCGAGGGCGGAAGGATAAGTACAATCGACTCGTTTTGCAACAAAAGCTCGGCTACAGAATAAACGAGCGACATTGGAGGGTGGCGCAGGACATCGGGACCAGGTCGATAAACTATTGTCAATGGATTTTGCACCACGTCTGCTCTGCAAAGATGGACAAAATTTAATCCCGCTACTCAGAAATACGTGTACTATTAATAAAACTGTTATCATGTTGAATACCATGGCGACTGTGAAAACCATGGCTGCTTGGTAAGCTCTCCAGCGGTTTCCAGGGGGTGTGAAGGAGTGACTGGAAGGTGTTACTGGGTAGGGACTGAGGAAGACCGAGAGGCTGGCGCACTGGGAAATTCAACAGGTGATTAAAATATTAACGCGAACTTGCCATTTCTTCTTCATCGTCAGGACCAAGCGCACACTTTGCCAATTGGCCATTGACCAAAATCGCTGTCTGTAATGTTGGTAAAATTTGTAAAGAGGTACAGATTATTATTATTATTATTATTATTATTATTATTATTATTATTATTATTTCTGCTATTGTTAGCACGAGATAATTTTTCACTGCAAGAAAATCCTATACAGACACGTATAAAAATATATATATTTCATGTGCAGAAATTGTAGAAACCAGTAAAAATGGTTATTTAATGCAGATTCCATTCCGCACCAAGAAATCCACATACAGTCGGTTCTCACGGGATGCAAAAAAAGAAACGATATTTCATGCGTCCGTAAATTTTCCCATTTTCATTTCACCATATACTAAAAACGTTCTTTTCTCTTAGCAGCAGCAACAGCAACGGTCGAAACCTTCACTGTATGCTTGGTGCATTTACGTGTCGCATCCGGTGTCCTGCACACTTCGGCATCCGACAAGTCCTGGACACTTATAATACATTGTGCCGAGCATAAAAGAAAAATTACGAGCAGTCGCCAGCCCTGTATTATTTTCAATCATCACGGCTCGATACGACTGTCCTTCCTTTAATGGAATTTGGATTTTAATTATGATAACGTATCAAATGGAGTTACGCGGCTTCTCTCGTCACTTCCGGTTCTTCTGATTCTCTTCTAATCTAGCATTACCCGAAGCCCCAATGGCGTTTCCCGGTCCTTTGGCTAAAGCCCTGATGGACTGTGAATCTTCGCAGCGATGGGAATAAAACTTACGATTCTTCCCAGCAATAATGGAACGCGATAAAAAGGGGATTGCATCGATAGTAGAAGGGCTCTCCTTTGTAAGGGCCTCTGGGGAGAGAAAAAGCGTGCTAGAGGGACAGGGAGACGAGAAAAAAGAGAGGGACGAAAATGCTATAGGAATATCGAGAAAACCCCTAAGGATATATAGAAGTAGAGGGAAACCGTAAAGAAGTCTTTGGCGGTAGATCGAAATACAAGGTCTGCCTGATGTTTGTTTAAAGACAAACCGACGCCTTTGACGGAAACCATATGCTTATAAATACATAGGTATTACAAGTATAGTACATTCCGTCGAAAAAGTACAAAGCAAATAGAGCCATTTTATTAGGACGACAGATATATACCCAGTGTCTCCTTTATTGTCCAAGACGATTACTGATTCGTTCAAATATCTAAGGCTGTATCTATTATACTCTTGTCTCACTATTTACACGAAGGGAATTTTTCAATAATTTTTCGTACGAAATTCACGGTAAAAATTACCGTGGAAAACAAGAACCGTGGGACATCTTGGCATTCCACCATCCCTTACCGATAAAGCAGAAAATTTGTAACGAGAGCAGAAGCAAATTTTACGGTGTACACAGTAAATTCTAGAACTGAAAATTTTCACCGTGTTCCACGGTAAAATGTGTAACGGTTATATTTCGATGGTACCATCCGAAGATGGACCTTTATTTAATATTGTATTTGCGATATGTCAAAGAAAAAAATATATTCTACTCGTGGAAGGACTATGTGTACAACGTAATAGACATTTAGATTATAACCTAAATAATAAAGACGTTTATTGAATATTTATTATTTTGTTGTTCCGAAAGGATTTATATCTTTCAACGATTTACAGTTAGTTATATCGATCAATAATGCACATTGAAAAATAAACTTCCACAGAGCCAAATGAGAAAATCCAAAAAGTCGTCGATGATCATTGGAAAGATCCCACAAACGTACTGCCGAAAACAAGAGAATGATGCGTGCCTCTACTGTTCTACTAGCATTAGTCAAAAATTGCCGAAGATAACAGTAGAGAAATGAATTACCATACAACTCCACGGTAAAATCTGTGTGATTCCACAACAAGATTTATGAAGATCCACTACTTTCTTTCTTGTTTGGCCTCGATAAGCGAGGAAATTAATGTACTTCACGGTTAAGTTTAATATAGTAGTTGTGGTCATTTGGCTTTTTTATATGAGTATACGTTAAACAAGGTATTAAATTTAAGTTTTACTCGGTACGTTTCCAAGTAACAAAATTTTTACCATTCCACTTCGGTAAACACGAATGTGCTGTGCCTGAAATTTTATTGTTTTGATGAATTGTTCTAAAATAAACAGATATTATATTTGGAAATGCCACAACGTTCCACGATTACCGTGATTTTCACGGTAATCTTTTCTGAAAAATTCTCTCCGTGTGCTTACCTTTTTTCCGTGAACTCCTGGCTATTATATAATATACGCTTTGCCAAAAGCCTCTTCTACCATTTTACCATACTTTTACTTGGCTGTGCTCTCAACAGGCCCGGCATCGACTTCCGTAGCGTTTCTCGCTGTCTCGAGTTCCCCGGAGGGTAATAAAACAAATCAACCAGCGGAGCAAATCGCTTCCCCCGGAGTTCCTCGTTAAAGAATTACGGCCGCGGGAGCGTCTACTACTCGGTATTTTTCTTTTTTTTTCTGTCTCCCTTGCTCTCGATACGGTAAAAAAACGCGGGAAAGAGATGGGACAGCAGCAAGGCGACGACGGGCGTCGCTATGGTTGCGGTGGGAAACTTACAGTAGAGGTGCTTGTGTAGCATTATTATGATCGTAGAATCGTATCTGCTTGGGCTCCGTAAAATCATTGAGTATGTTCTCTGCTAATTAGGAAAACAGCCGCGAGGCTTCTGGTACTGCTGTTAGTCGCCATTACGTAATTATAACAATGACACTGTCGCTGAGGTATCAAAACTTGTGTTGAAAAAACCTGATGACCTTTTTGTGCCCGGATGCGTTTTCTTGGTCTGATATTATCACTGTCACGAGTTAAAATATATATATATATATATGACAGCAGTCACTGGTAGTAAAGACCTTACCACCCTCTTTCTCCCTCGTCTTCCTTATGCTTCCCTGAACTTTCCACCACTTCCCGTTATTCCTGTACTGTTCAATTTCTTTGCCAGCTTCTGCGGCTTCTGAGGCTCCAATACACGCCAAAGGAAGAGGATTCTTAGGTTTGTATAAAAGAAGCGACGCCAGCGCCACGCCTTTATATGATATTTACTGGCTTTTATGCGTTGCGTAAAAAACATTTAAAAAAAACACTGCCACAATTTTCAGGCAAGTTGAATAGCGCGTAGAAAACGCTGTATTTCATAAGAAATTATAGTCGGCATTTAAAATTGCCGCAATAACGGATATGAGATGGCGGATTTTTGCAAAAGTTACGAAATTCATGTTTCAGAGATAAAGTTATGTCTCTTTCTCATATAGGTATGCAATATTATTGTTAAGTATACGGTCGCGTAACGTAACAAAAAAAATTGCACCGAATTCAAGCGCACAATTGCGAGTACCGATAAAAGTTCGTTATTTAAAAATAATCGAGTGAACCTCACTCTTGGGGTACTCTGGCTGTCCCGGCCATTTTATCTATGTATATACCTAGCTGTATAGAGAGAGATTGGACTCCAGTCGACGTTAAAAAGGTTAATAGCTCTTTTGTCATTCCGAGCAACGCAATGGCCAGCGATTAAATGGTGACTGGGAAATCGAAAGTATTTGCAGTGAAATTTTGCATTTTTTTCCCCCACAGAGTAATAAAGCAAATATTGACATAGAAAGTGACAAAAAACAATATGCCCTCACTGACAATAACTGTCGACGTACAAAGAAAAAAATCCTTTGGGACTAATAGTAATACCAAAATGGCCGACCATATTTTATTAATTACGTAAGAAAATATGAATACGATAAAAAAGGTTCGTATCTGTGCTAGTTATAACATATGGACGAGAGTCCTATACTATTTTCTCTAAAGTAATATTGGTAACAATGATAACAGGATACTGATAGGAGCTCTGTCTGTTTGGTTATACCATACTGAACATAGCTACTTCAGTATATCAAGTATAAGTGTACACAGAGTATATCGCTGTCCCCGAGCCAACAATATTGTCTAATAATAACAACCAGAAATCTATGGTCCCTACTTTCTCTTCCGCGTAAACTTTTTCCTAGGAAATATCAAAAGTTTGCAAGGATCGTAGGAAGAACAAATGAAAGTAAAATAGCCAAAGAAACTACGAGGCCCCTAGGGATATTTCTGGTTTAACTATAGCCATCTACAGGAGTGACGACGAGTTCATAAAGGGCCAGGATTTTCATCGTTATTTACGAGCACCGAACCTCTTCCTCGCAGTAGCTCCAGTCCCACCCTCTTCCTAACTATGATTTGCGTGATACCCTGTTATTTTATGCGTCCGATATTACAAGTCCAGAGAGCGAGAAAGTTACCGGTTGATGTATGGCGGTCGCCATTAATCTAGCCGATGCTAGCCGAGCCCACCCGAGCAGACAGCGGGTGCACTCAAAACGGTGAATTCCTCTGCGTGGAAAGAGAAGAGGAAAAAAAACAGAGGAAAAGAATGAAGATAAAGAGGAGGTGTGTGTGAGGGGTGGGCGGTGCATTTTTACAAGGCATGACACCGGAAATCTAATAGAGCTCCGTATAAAAGCGTTTAAGTTTGGTTAATATTGCAGAATTTATAAATGGCTTGTAGATAATTTTATATAGAGAGAGATATATATATATAGATTTGAGATTTATTACGCAAATATCTGGTACAAAATCGTCCCTTAAAAATGCACCCCCTGATTAGGAAAGATACTGAAATTGATCAGTGCTAAGTATCATTGTATATATGATTTGTATGACGATCCTTAAAATGAAATGAGACACTTGAACTGAACGCAATTTGCTGAGTGCCTATAGACTACCCTTAATATCTACCCTCAATATTCAACGTATCTGTAGGTATCCTAAACACACGTATAGCTCGTAATTGAGAACGAAGCAGCAGCAATTTGGATAACGAAGCGTCAATCTCTAAAAGCAACCCTAGTCTCGACCTATTTCATCCCTTCCGAGCCGAGAAAAGGAATGCAAGTCTCACGAGGTGCGTTATTCGAACTTAATTGCAATCAATCCCGGCCGCTCATTACCAGCCACCACTGGTAGGAGAGAGGCTTTATTAAATTATAAACGGGCCAGTCTTTGCTGGGCGGCCCATGAAAGGAATACAGGATTCACAAAGCTTAATTACGATTTATATGCAATACGCGATGTCTGCCGGCTCATTAAACCAGGTATCTAGTATCTACTATCGTGCCAGTACAGTGATTACTGGATCTACTAATTACTATAACGCGATTCGTAGTCATTTGCATTTCTGCATGGGATAATTGCAACATCACAACATCGTAAAATGACAAATAAGCTAACCGATAGATGGAAATCTGAGAAGAATATTTTTTTCGAGAAAAATATATTTGTGTATAAACGTGCCAGGTGTCAATTTATTAATTATTAAAAAAAAAATTAATGAATTGGACAAAATTATGGTGCATTTATAAAACTAGGATCAGATCGCGCGTTTCGAGCGCACTGAGTCTGATACTCGGCTTCAGAATTTTTACGATCGAATATAATATTCCTGATGCGTAAATATGCATCATACATCAATTAAAGATACGATTAAAGATAGACAAAAGATACAATTAAAGATACCGATCACAATCTGCTGACAGACTTTCGAGGATTTTCGATAAAAATAATCGAATAGTTACCCATCAATTTTTTACTGAAGGGAAATACTGTGGCAGCAAACTGTACAAACGGCATGCCGTCTGATGTTTATGAAATATGTTGCATCATGATTATGCAAGCGACGCCGTGCGTCGGCTGCGTCTGATGTTGCACCGTTTGTTTCTAATAAAAAAAGAAAAGCATTTTCGACAAGTTAAATTCTGTAATACAAAACGTCACCATTCGCGCAGGATTTGTTGCCGTTTTAAATGTCATCCTGGAACACATCTTGCACCAGCAGATTTTCTTGCAGTTTCCACGATTTTCCGTAAAGCGTCGCAAGCCATCCTTATACAGCTTGACAGCTTCGTTTTATACCTATCACTTTTTATTCCATTTTACATCCTTCCCCCCTCCTATCATCATTTTCTCTAACTTTCCACCCTACTCGACACGTCAACTATCTTCACAGCTTTACGTCCCGGTCTCGCCTATTATAATTTCTCAGAAAGTAATAAGTTTACGTCATTTCGAAACCCTTCGACCTTCTTATGTTCAAATTGTTCATTAAGTCAAAAACTGAACCTTAATCAACCTTCTCACCTGTCAAACCCAAACAGGCTTCACAGTTTCCACTATGTACCCAGTAATCAATAAGTAACAGTTACATATCAGCAATATTACAATGTCCCACTCAGGGACATAATAGTTATGCACATTAGGTGTTTTATAATGACAATAAAGTTCCTTACAATTCTGCCTTTTATTTTGACTTGATCCAACTGGAATGTTATTGTCATTGGTCAATGACCTTAATCAACGACCAATCACAGTCACCGTCGCTCAAATTAAGCCACACGAATCCGTAACTTCCCGTGAATCACCCTGTATATCGTAGTATACCTGAAACGGGTAAAAATTCCAATCATTTCCTTCGAGCAGTTGCTTAGTCGCTGACTGCGATAACAATAAACAGCCTTCCTATAAATTATAATTGGCGCTCATTAACGACAAGCTAACAACCTCATCAGCAATTTCGACCCTCCTACAATTTACCATTTGGTTTCTGGATGTGTAAATTCCATCCTTCTCGTTCCACGCGATGCTCTCACCAACCCTTCGAAATTCCAGATTCATCCAAAGCATTAAGCGCTATACGTCGAACGCAGCTGAATGCGTTTTCACTTGGCGAAATAGTATTCGCAATGATGGAACAGTAAGGCTAACGATCTCTGATAATTATGAAGCCTCATTAGTCAAGGGATGAAAGCCCTAAGGTATATAGGCGTAGTATGCCGAATTGAAAAAAAAATAGAACAGCGTCTCAAACTACTACCCTTATTGCAAACCAGAAAGTGGATAGTAAACTGATAACGTCCTGCGTAGCTCACTATGAACAATTAAATAAGTGAAAATTCTGACGCTTATCAAAAATCAAAATGAGATAAAAAATAACAGATTGCACAAGGGTAGTAAAGATATCCATATCGATGGATCCCAGATAACTGATTAATTAAAAATGTGCTCATATTTATATCAATATATGACGTTACAGAATTACTGCCAAATTATTTCATGCAATTATGTCATAGACTCCATATCACATATTACGTACATTTTGAACAAATAAATTCAATTAAAAATAATATAAGAACATAAGATAAACTTCGATAAACTATGATTAAATTAATACAATAAAGCATTTGAATTCCATATCTGGAATGTTATACTTATTGAGAATGAGGGTGGGTACTTAAAAAAATTTCTATAACAATTCAAACGGATATCCTCCATTTTAACTTTTCGCACGCCCTGCAAAAAGGGACAGTGGAAAAATTATTCATTTGCAAAAATTCTTTAGAAATTTCGTATCTAGTCGAGTTCAGTGCCCGATGTAAAATTCTACCGGTGCGCATTCCCTCATGCAAATAGGGTGAGAATGAGACAATGAGGGAATACGAGAGTGAAAATAAAGGTAAGATAGTACAGACGCGTTCACCTCAACTCACACACTTATACTTTGACAAACTAAATTACATTGGCGGAATATAGTTAATATTAAATTAATGTACAGAGAGGTTTTGGTCTGTTCGTATTATCAAGTTGCGTTACTAACCCCTATTATTAATTAATTAAATTACAAGAGTAATTGTTATACTTGATTTTTATCCAATAATTCTCAACATTCTTATATTTCTTTTTTTTCTAATCTCATATTTAATAGATTCCTCGCACTTTATCTGACTACATTTACTACCCTACATTCATTTTGTTATTATTATTATTGTTATCGTCATCGTCATTCCTCAATATTACCACCCAGACAATACATAATGTGTAAAAGTCGTTTTTAAGACGTCCAATGAGAGAGAAGTTGCCTTTTAGACGTCTTAAAGACGACTTTTGAATGCACGTATAGTTTTTCGGAGCAGTTTTAATAAGAACCTCATGGCGTAAATCGCTAATATGACGTAATCTTGATTCTCAAAGTGACTAATTGATCCCAAAAAATCTTTATAATTCCTTAAACAGATGGGGTCAAAGTTCAAGACTATGTTAGAGACTCTGGGAAAAGGATGTTTTCGAGAAATATCGTATGAAGAAGAATAAGTGACAAACAAACAAATAAACTCGAGATATCGTGACTAGTGTTGCGTAAGCGATGCCAATAAAATTCTGCGATTTCTCGGGCACGATACAGTTCGTATGTGATCATATATATTTTTCTCAATACGATAATCTCACATATTAATAGTAATGCACTTTCCGCTTGGCTTATTCACTACTTCGTCACTTATTGATATCCGTTTTCAGATTGGCTGCGACAATATTTCTTCAGTGACTTATTCGGCTCGTTTCCTGCACTGATACTAGGTTGTGATACATGTTATATATACTATACCATCTTATGTATACTTACTACAATATATATTATAGATATGTATATAATGATTGCTGTAGAGATTCATCGCGGTAACTCATGTGAAAATTCTACAAGAAAATGCTATGTCCAATGACTCATTGATAATATATGATTCTCTGGGTCCATGGATATGCGATTACTATTGACTCATAAGATACGCTAAGACAGCTCACGATCTTACGAGAGAAATAAATACACGAGATATCGATTAGCCAGTAAAGGCGGGAATATTCAAATGCATCATTTCAAAAGCGCATGAAGATAACTTACAAGGAAATTTGTATTATTCATACAGTTAGTTGGCAAAGTTCAATTCACGGTGTGAACGTGGCTTAAAAACTGCATATAAATTTTAACACCCATCCCCTGTACAAAGAACTACCCTACTGAAATAGAGGGTAGTATGATTATAAAAGTCTTTGTAAAATTTTTGATAGGGTTAGAAGAAGAAAAAAAATGGATTTCATTGACAATGAAAGTTAACACGAAGGTAGACGAGGATGAGAGAAGGTGGAAGTGTTAGGGGTGCCTAAGGGCGTAGAAAAAAACCTCGCTTCATTTGAGATTCTAATAACGCACAACTGGGATAGCGCACGGGGATTGCCCGCGAGGGTTCACGGTCTGTAGGGTCGAAGGTTTGAAGGGCGACGGGCATCAAAACCACCCTTGCGAAGAGGAGTAAATCAAGAGCGAAGAAAAGTGTAAGGGGAAGAATGAAAAAAAAAGAAGAAACTTTCGGATTTGCAATTTCGTAAAAATATGTACGCTCCAAGGTGACGTTCCCTTTACTCCCCTTCGGTAAAACCAAGGAGAGAAAAAGTTACCGAGAATCTACAAGGGCTTCTCTTAGCTTTTTCGCTACTTCCCACCCTCCCTGCTTGTTCAGTCGGTACAACGACGCTGGGCGTCTTCTTGTACGGCGTCTGTTTAACGCTATCCCGCATTCCACGTTTTCTACAGTTTCTAATGTGACCCCCTCTAAGTTTAAACTATACGTATCTTCTGCGAAGTGTCTGGAAATTCTCTGAAAATATACAGGGTGTCCCCAAAACATGAGAATCTGTCATATACGGCGATATTCCAGAACAAAAGCAGATATAATGAAGGTGACCTTTGTTTTACTGAGAAATATTTAGTTTTTAAACGAGACAGGTCAAAGTTCACTATTTGAACTAAGACGGCAAGGTAAATTGACATCTGTAACATCTGAATTTTCATCCCTTTTGTGTTTGCTTTAATTTTTCGGGTACAATAAGCAGACTGTAGGCAGCGGCAGACGTCTACTAGATACTAAGAGGACCAACGGCTGTCTTTCTCAGCTGATACGGATAGAACTATACATAAACTAGTGAACAGGAAGGATGCCAGCTAAAATATTTAAACAAGAAAAAGTGCCACCTACCCTAATAAGTTCAAAAACCAAAAATTGAAAAATATAATTTTTTCAAAATTCACTTTAAGGTTACCCTGTATAACCCTCTCTCTAATTTCATGCCTTTCTGTCTCTCTCATTTAAAAGCGCCGTACCCACCCCCTACACCTAGAGCCAGAGTTTTCCAGTGACTCGCGACGTTCACGAGGTGGAGAACGGTAGCCAGCGTCCCTTTATTTCTTAAACTTCTGTTTATTAAGATTAAAAGAAATTATCCCCTAGGGGATTATGGAGTTTCCCTTAGTGCAGAAGCTTCTCCTGTGTCACCGACAGTTTTATCTCCATTCCGTTTCTCTGCTTATATTGTTTTCATTTTCCCCTCGGTCCAGAACCCTCCCGTAGTAAAACTCTGTCTTTCTCACCCTTTCTCGCCTTCGCGCACCGACCAACCCCTCTTCTCTCTACCCTTGATAGACGGTAGCACCGTGTTTTTATTGAAAATTCGATACCGTCGACGAATCTAATCCCAACTCCTCCGAATTCTCATTATCACTTCGGTGACGCGTCGGGCATTATTGAAGTGTCACGTTTTCACAGCGATACGTACACGTTTACACTTTTTTAAATTTAATTTCAGCAGAACGTTTAAAGTTTCGGAGATTCTGATTAAAATTGCAATTTTCGTGATTTTCCAATGGCTACTGTTTACCGAATATTTCGGCCATTTTGAATTTCGATAGGTGGAGATCATTGAAAATATAAAATATGCGGCTTCCGGTCGAGTGACTGCTACAGGCGGCTTCAGTATGTTCGTATACATTTACTGTAAAAATAAATCATGAATCTCAAACACGACAAGTATTCGTATTCAGAAATTCCAGACTTTATCCCCAACGTCGTTTTCTTCGTGTCGAATAAGGAAATAGCGATGTACGAAGCGTGCAGGATGTGCAGGATATGTGACATTGAAAAGTACCACGAGACAAACGTGAAGTCGCCCGGAAAGCGAAAGAGAAAGTGAGGGAGGATATTCTACATTTTAATAAATTAAAATTCAACGAGAACGGAGGGCGTTTCTATACCTACGAGAGCTACGGAAAGAAAAGGAGAGAAAAAGGAACAACAAGAAAGAAAAGAAAAAAGAACGTACCCCTTCACAAAAATACTGAGACGAATTCCCTAAAATCCGTGAAAATAAAGAGAAGAGATTTTTCGCGCAAGAGAATTTCTCATCGAAACTAGGAAATCCTTAAGAATTCACGAAGGGTAGAACAATTTTCTTTACATCCCCTACAAAAAAAACCGCTCTTACCTTCCTACAATGGTTATGCAGCTATTCTACTTTTACTATGCTTAAGTTCGTATCTGTCCTCAACTTGTTTTAGCATTAGCAACAGAAGCACGCTTAGGTAATACCCCAGATAGATTGACTTGATCATCGCGACCTGAGTCTATATTGAAATAATCGATTGTTCGAAAGTTTACGAGTTTTAAACTTTATCACTGAAGGTAAATAGATATTGTATATGAACTATCAAATTCGCACTACACCGTGATTCAAATTCATCGTTGCATCAATGTAGCAACATATTTACCAGAACGATGCATTACGTTTAATAAACATTATTAATATTATATATATTTTTATTCATCATTGAATTTCAAAATTATAATTACCATGCGAATACTCATAAAAAATCCAACCTTGCTGCACTTTGTGATCTAACGTGACACAAAGTTGCTGTAAAATTTACCTATCTACCTGTCTGTCTACGACACAGCTGTACAAATAATCCCTTAAATAATTCCAGAAGCGTCCCAGCGAATAGGTAACAGAAGCGACGCAAGGCGTCGGTAAACTTAAATTAGTTTTGCAGGATGCATCCGTAACGTTAGGTCGAGAAAAGGCGTCGTTCCATGAAGTGTAAAAAGCGTCGAACCTAACTGAGTGTTGCTGAAGTGGCAAGAGAAATAAGTAAGTGAAGTGATAAGAATAAAAAGAGATAGATCCAGATAAGTCGAAGGGTTGAAGGAACGCCCTCAAAGATTTCTTTCATTAAAGCATCCAGAAGGAAAACTCTGATCATATGAATCGGCCAAGATGATGCCACCATGGCCTTTCAAGTTACTTCTCCATTTCGTAAAGTGTCTCGCCGATCTTCTTCGTATTTGCGGCTTGGCAAACGCCTTCGGCCTTGGCGAGCCTGACGGCGGGCTGAGACGCACAACTTGGCTCAACTACTACCCCCCCCCCCCCTTATACATATATATAGTATACTATACCATACTATAATATAATAAATACTGTTCACGATATATCCTAAACCCTTAGCCAGAACTTCCACTTCCTGTACATAGTGAATGGAAGCACTAGGTCGGTATAGATCACATAGGGGTCGAGGGTTGCTCTAGCACCGTAATTAGGAACTGTTCGCCAATCTATCCTTGTTACGTTCATTTGAATCAAGTTTTGGCCAAGACTCAGTACGGGTAGCAACGTAGATACATGGAAAAAAAGAGAACAGTAATTGTTACTAGTCTAGTTAGCAACGAGTTCTAGGTAACATAGAAAATGAGCAACGAACAATGTGGAATAGGACTGATTATTTAGAAGGTAGTAACCACCCGACTCGAAATTGAACAACTATTCTGAAACTTCAACATCTTAACGAAGGAGGATTTGGAGTAGCAAAGGAAATTCTCCATCAATGTTATATTAGCGCTTCCGTTACGACTTGAACCGGAATAAATTTCCGTTTCTACCATGTGGAGGCGTTAAGGAGACGTTCCTCATCATACCATTTTTATCCGTTGGAATAGCGAAGAAAATTTGTTCCACTCAGTAGGAGTTGGAGACGCAAAACAGTTGTAAAATTTGATGCTGGAGAAGTTAGAGATGCTACGTAGGGGCAAAACTGCGTTTAGGAATTGGAGATTCAAAGTAGAGGTTAAATTTCGACTTGGGCATTACTATCTCAAAGGTAATTCTTACTGGGTTGGTTAGTGACGAATACTTTGCTGCAATGTGGGACTCGCTGCTCATCAGATAAGGAACCATTACTGTTCTCTTTTCTCCGTATAACCTCGACAAGTTCTAGTTTCCAGTATTCTTAGTTCTTGTATTGGTTTAGGTCAGCGTGGCGTTGTCGCTAGTTCTCGTTCTTTTGTGTCGTAGGGGATGGTATGTCGACAAGGCACTCTCATACGTCTTGATTCTTTTATCGGAGAACGATGATGGTAGAGTGTACCGCCATTGCTATATGATGTAGGACGGATCGATTTTCAAGAGGAAATCGATCATGGCAGTTATAATAGAAAATCCGGAACCTGCACGGGCTTTGGTTATGGTTAGAGGGGGTAGTTCCATTTGGTAAATTCGAATGACACTTCGCGGTTCTCTTAGGGGTGGTACCCATGGTAAACCTCATCGTGAACTCATGTTGTACGTGCGCTGAACGCAATCACGGAAATCGATTGAATACAGCAATGAAGAGAGGTTTTGGGTCCTTGGTTTCCCTTTTGTTCTTTTTTCTTCAATTTTTTATTTTTATTTTTTTTTAAGTAAGTGGAATCGCGCGGTAGGCCGACGCACCGTGGCACGTTTATTGGAAACGCATTTACAAAATCGCTGGGTCAGGGACGCGGAAGGAAATCTGCGCAGCTTATATATAGACGTGGTCGCGAATCGCTTGGCAAACGTAAAAAAAAAGACTTCGTAGCTGATAATTCAAAAAGCAAAAAAAAATTGCACGGAGCGAACAGAAAAAAAACGAAAAGCTACGAGCATCAGCAATTGCTCGTAAATTTACGGCGTTAACCGAGTGCGCGTGTTTATATACGATTCTACACGCTTTTCCCGATTACGCCCTATATATACATTTTTACAGCGTCGCGACGCTGTTTGCGGCGAAATTCGATTTTCGTAAAAACAATTCGTACAAAAAAAAGTCCCTACGAAATAAGTAATCCAAAGTAAACGTCGCATTTGGCTGGATCGACCGTAGAAATTTATCAGTTCGATTTCCCAGAAGGCCGAAGTTGCCCGAAGACGCACGAGCGTGGAAAAAAATTCCCGAGCGAAAAAGCTTCTGCGCTTCTGCGTATCCGCACGTATAACGTATTGCCGAGTCCGCTGACCGTCAATTAAATTAAATTGAAGTCCC
>JARQST010000344.1:784185-823354 GCA_030142225.1 Pachycephus smyrnensis
CCCCCCCCCCACCACCACCCGTCCCACCTCACCACTGTACTCGCTATAAATTCATCCCACTTCGAACCACAACTATTCCACCCTTCCTCTCTGCAACCACCACTCTGCGTGCCACATGGCGGTTTTTCCTCGAAAATTCAAAGCTCAAGTGATTACTCTCCCGAACTTTTAGTCTTCAATCGTAATGAATATATCTCACATGAAATACCGCATGCGGCATTAATGCTTAAAGCTCACGCGACTGTCACCCCGATGAAGTGATCCAAAGCGTCGCAGTGAAGGAGCCAAACTGTTGACTATCATTCCACTTCATCCACGATTATTCGCAGCTGCGCGCAGCATGTGCACGAAAAGCTTTAGTCTGAAACTCAATACGCCCGAAGCATTCTCCGTAGTAAACAATGGCGTTCGTTACAGTAGCAAGTTCAGAATGTATCAGCAAGCTGAGCCATGCGATTCTGTTGCGTCGAGACGTCAGGATGGATAATTCATTTTATCTCTTGATTAAAGTCGATTAAGCGTCCTGGCGAAATTATAGATACACGTAATTCAAGTAAGGCGATACTGATAAAGCTTGCAAGCTCATGAGAGACCTATAGCTAGGTATCCCATCGAAATCTAAAAGCATAATCGAATTTCTATAGGGTCGAAAGCTCCCAGTGGAACAAAAGCTCTAGATCTTTTTCTCTATACCTCTCGTACTTTCTTACTAGTTCTTTTTCTCTTCCTGGCTTTCTGTTTCTCTTTTTCTTGAATTTCTCCATCATTCGTAGGACAAGATTTACCGAGCAAACATGTTTACGCGTTCCTGTCGTTGATTGTGTCATCGTGCGAGCTGTCGTTCGCAAGCTCAGTATGACTGACAATATTCTCAATGGCGGATCTGTCGATCTTTCAAGTTCACCACTATCATTTCGTCCCTTAGAAAAAATGTCGAGCTTCGAAGAAGATCGATTTATCTTCCCTGAGCCTGGTCTGCGAATCTGTAGAACCCAAGGGGTGTGGTTGAGGTATAAGGGATGAAGTAAGGGTGGTTACTAAAACCTTCCGCCTGCATCATATAAACTAATCAGATGACTCGTCCTGCGATTTGGCTAAGTCATACCAACTGGAGAAAGTGATACGACTGAAAGCTCTGAGCCTTTCGTGCTTTCGATTTAAGGGCTGGTCGTTCGTAAAATTTTAATTGACGAGTTTGGCAATAAGGGCTGTTGTTGCTACGAGTTCGTTGTGACTTATAAGAAACATTTTTAGGGCTACGTAAATGTCGCCATTAAAACTTAACGTCCCGCCGGTTAGCTCTCAACTTCGACTTCTTCTTACTCCGTAAACTCCTTGAGAACCGAGACATCTGGATTTATTAAAGGACGAAAGAAAGGGACGCAGTAATAAAAAATAAATTTTTTTCTTTGTTAACACATTGCGGGCCAGTCGTTTTATTGCCAGCTGTAGCCAGGGACCAAGTTCTTCTTAAACAGTAACAGAAAACAAAAGAATTCTTGTGATTTGTCTCAAGCATTAGAATAGCAAACAAGAGAATTCCCGTGATCCGTCCTCAATGTGTTAAGAAATCAAGAGCAAAACCCGATAGGTTTTTTTGTATTGTAACCATAAAGGAGAAAATATACCCAAAGAAGAAAAAGCAATAAATCCCTTCATTTGGAATCTAGTAAGATGCGAGATCTGACAGGGGTGAAAACCACCCCCTAGCTCAGTCCTCCCGCGAGGTAAGAAGCGAGCAACCTTTCAGGCTTCTATCTATGCACCCTCGCGTTATCACACCTTGCTCGACTATCACAACCAATATCTTTCATCTTTGGTAGGATAAAGCTTCGAGATAAAGTCAAGAATATTTTATGAGTGTAGAGATAGTACAATAGCATGCTTAAATTCCATCCCTATCGAAGAGGGAATGCCAAACCCTGCATGCTACGCCTCAAACGTTTCTGCGTTTCCGCCCTCCTGCCTCTCAATCTGAAATTCTTTGGCAGCGTAGAAAGATTTTTCTCTCGTCTGGCCAATAAAGTTTCAACCGGTCGTAACCACTGGCGCTTATATGTATACAGATATACATATATGTAAGCCTATGATAAAGAGATGTCCGTAAATAATATGTTGAATAAAATTTTTTCCTACAGTACCTATGGTATATCAGAGCTTTTACTTTTATTTGAAAATTTCCTTGTATTATTATTGCAAATTCTCAAGACACGATATTCCACTGAAGTACGACGTCACTTTTGAACACTTTACAGCTGCTTTTGCAATTCTATTACTTTTATCAATGATTTCGAAATGTATGGCAGTCGCAGAAGTATGGTTGCTATTGGAACAGGTCATGAAACATGTGTTCCACAATCGACACTTTCTGTAATTGATTAGTTGGGGCGTAACTCTTGAATTCAGTCAATTTCCTTTGTTTTCTTGTGAGATATACGACAGTGAACAAATACAGGGTGTCGCGAAATAAGGAGGATCTGGTTAGATATGGTGACATTTCTGAGCCACTGAAAAGGTAAATCGTGAAAATGAGCTTCGTTTTTATTGCAGAGTGCTTATTTTTGAAATAAGGTAAAAATTAGTCAATGGGAGTGAAGTGACGACTGGAGTACCACTTCAGTTGAACTAGTACCTGAGCAAATCTGACTTTTTTTCTCATTTCTGTTTTTCTGTTACAGTGAGGAAGTTGAAATTAGTGGCAGGCATTTACTAGGTGCAACGACGAATAGCGGATTGTTTCTCTCAGCTGATGCGCAAAAACGAAACGGAAACTGTGGAGGGGATGGGAGTGTGGTAAACCATGTACTATGGAGTGCAAATTGTGAGCTAAATACTATAAAGCTTGGAAAATACAAATTTTGAAATTTAAATGTGAATCAGTAGTAGCATAGGATTCGGTAGAGTTTACCCCCATCTTCAGACTCCTCATTCTAGCTGAAAAATAAAACTAGGAAAGAAAACACAAATTTCGCATGTCCTTATTAGTCCCACTTTCATCCCGCTCTGATTCGCGAATTTTGAGCAGTTCTCCTTTGAAAATTAAGCGTTTTTCAGCAAACCAAGGGTGACTTCCATTACCTACATTTTACTCAGGAGCATAGTCATATCTACCAGGTCCACTAAATTTGAAACGCCCTGTACATATAGTATACTGTAAAACGGAGAATAAATCGGATATAAAACAATCCCTTTGTTTTTTTTCATTAAAAAAAAGCGGAAATTTCGAAACACAAGTAATGTCTAACAGAAATCATTTCGAAAATTCCCTAGAATGGCTATAATACCGGATTGAAACGCCCTGGGCAATTTGAGACGCCCTGTGCATATAGTATGGTGTAAAATGAAAAATAAATCGAATATAAAACAACGCCTTTGTTTCGTTCATTAAAATGAAAATTTCGAACCACACGTAACGTCTGACAGTAATCATTTCGAAAATTCCCTAGAATCCCTACATTCGGGCTTAACTAAGCAAATTTAATAATAACAATCATAAACAAAATTCCCTTGTATAATATTTCTCGATACATTCACATATCTTACAAGAACATCCTTCAACCCTTTTCAGGGATGACCACTCATCGTATGTATTTAACAAAGATAACGAGGGTTGGTAACATACCGCACTGCTTTCCCTAACTAAACAATGCTTGGACGCTTCTCGACTAGCATATACGTCCGAACATATCACTTATGCTAATGTCCCTAGATGGCTGACGGGAATGAAATGCCCCTGCTGGTTGTACCAGGAGCAAGGAAATGACGTAGTTTGTCATAAAATGACCAAAGTTATCTGCTTTCATCTCCCTCCGAGTAAGCAGGACCATCCTGGCATTGTATACCTTGTACCATTCTCTCTTGCATACATTGAAATACATGTAAACAATGATAACCGAATATTCAAAGATAAAAGAGAAAAAGATAATACAAGATTTAAATAGCAAAGTATAATAAGTGCTTTGTATGAAATTAAATAGAAATAAATTCCCTAGCTTTCTCTAGGGATTTAATAAATAACCTTATGCTAGATGTTCCACCCTTTTCATTAGCCACTGACAAAAGTGCACTTCTCTTTCCTGCTTCTGGTCCATCTGTAAAGGATGCTGCGCCAGAGAGGATAGTTACAGAGATCCTCCAGAAGCAACCTCTCCATCAATCTCCAAGTTGGGAACTAATTTATATGTCTCGGCCGTTCGCCCGTGATTTACCATTTCTCCGCTTCCTGTAGTTGATGAGCGAAACAACCCCCAGCCTCCTGGACAAACTCCCCTCGACGCCGGTACAGCTTATGATAGATCTTGAACCGTCAACAGGTTCTAATAAATCTCAAGGTTTCTTTCATTGTTCTCAATGAAATTTAGTGCCGCCATATTTTCCTTTACATTTCAAAAATCTCAAAATAAACACTTGGTATAGGTTATGCCAACAAAAATGGCGTCGAAGTATGGCGGTAATTTTGAAAATTCAAATTAACCAAACGTCATTCAAAAAACTGTTTATGATAACGATGATTCACAACTGTATCCTTTATAAACCTTTGCCCTGATAACGTTCCTGAGGAAGTCTAATGATCGATGCCAGGAGTATCCACAAGTTTCAATGAATCATTTCCATTTGAATGCAACAACAGGGGTGTATCGCATCCTGTAATACGATCCCGTTCATTAAATCTACAGAATCTGTAGGCTGCTCGCCATTTCAATGACTGAAAATGTCCATGTGCTACAAATTTGCATTTCTGAACTTGAATATGTATATAGTCTAATGTACTAACATTACGTTATCCACAATAGGAGTATAGAATTTCGATTGAATAATCGATAAACCAGCAGCATCCCGACTTTGAGACTTCCTGCTATCACGTACTTCTGATCCTCTCGGATTTCATTCCCCTCCTCCACCGCCCCTCTCTTACAGAGATACGATTCTCTGAGCAATATACACGGTAAGCACACGTGGTACAACATGAAAAGGACAGGAAGAGGATATCTCCTGTCTTTGAGGATACCTTTTACCGAGCAAACACTGGAGGATCCACTAGTACTAAGAACAAACTGAAGTCTGCCTCATTCCGGTTTCCGAGTATCTAGTACCTCTACTCCAGACGATGCTTTTCAGTCAATTTCCACGAAAATTGTTCTCAATCGGCGACTGAAGTCATTGCAGAGTTGTCACTAGGAGAGAGCACGTACAAGAACAGTAGCCGAGTGTTATCAAAGGAAACAAGTGAGACTTTTTTTCCCTTTTTATACAACCTCGTTGATTTTTACTGGAACTCGTATCGAGTCGACTGTAGATACAGGTTTTATTCTAGAAAATACTCTGCTCAAATTTGCATACTTCTGTCTTCTACCTTGTGGCGTGTGCGAAATTGCACAACGGGTGGTCTGTCGTTTCTACGAATAACATACGACATATTTTCTTCTCCTTGCATTTCACTTTCTTCCTTTCGGAATCTACAGAAGCAAAAATCTATGTATTACTCAGATGACGCTTGTTCGCCAGATCCATAATGGAGTCCTATAACGATAATAGGATTTTTCCCAGCTATGTACTTTTATACGACAGATGGAACTGTCGTAACAATCCAAAAATATTGGATCCTTGAGACAAGACGCAAAATGCTAGTGACGTCACGTAACGTCTGGTCACTGTCGGAAACCTCGATTAACCCATATCGTTCTTCCCTGCTTCCGTTAATCGGATGCTGCATTAGCTGGACCTTCAAAAAAATTGTATAGTTTTAAAATTTTCGTCATTTGTCTGTAGTATTTTATTTCATTTCTTTCTCTCGTTAAAATCAAGCCAATGCACCTCCCTTCGTACTCCGCTGCGATTGGCTGTACGAGTTTCTACGATATTACAGTTTATAACTATTTTAGAGAATAGTTAAAGGGACCAACGAGTGCCTCTTTGAAACGATAACCCGCAGAACGAGCTTTGCATTTTACGGTAGCAAAGTTAGCGAGCGAGAGGACCGATCTGTGTGCTCGAAGAACTTTGAAATTCTTTGTGACTAGTTCTGCACGTAGAGCAATGGCTGCTTTTGCGTGATGAGAGAATGAGAAAGATACAGATGGAAAAGGTAGACAGAAGAAAGTAGAGAAAACTGAATAAAGAAAATAATACAAAAATTCTACTGATACGACAGTATCCAAAAAATTCGCCGAATTCATTTTTCCTACTTGTAACATTTCAAGCCCTGCTGGTAATCTTTGCGCAATGCAGTAGCAATTAAACGTTCGCAATGTCGGTACCAAGCAAAACGGTTGTGGGTTGTAATTCGTGCGCAGGCGGAAGTGACTGCGTAGTTCAAAGTTAACAGTACCAATAATACAGTATCAGAATTTCATTTTACCTAGGGGGAAAAAAATCAGATTATACCTAAAGGCAACCCTAGATACTGTATCAGGTAAATTCCCCAGGGACGCTTTCGCGTACAGTTTTAAATTTCTACCCCATCTCCTTCGGGAACACCCTATCTGCTGTCTCCCCCACAGGGGGTGAAGTACGATGCGCAGATATCCAGGGGAGTTTCGCGAGCGTTTGACAAAAGGAAATAAAAGGGAGGAGTTTCAAGAAAAGGAAAAAAAGAAGCGAAGGAAACTAGATGGGCAGGAAGGGACCAATTGGTAGCAGTAAAGCCAATCGAACGGGAGCGGAAATCAGGATGGTTTACAATTCGAACTCGTCATTTCCGTGTCTCGCGTCGTATGAACAAGTTTCAATTTCAATCGTTCCTTTGCGATCTAAGGATGGACGCCGTAGAAGATACGAAGTCGTCTCTCGATCCTCCAGGGCGTCAGGCGACGTTCATTCTTATTCAAGACGCCGTCGGATGCTAAGCAAAAGGAAAATGAAGGAATATAGATGGAGATAAAGAGAATGAAAAGAAGGAATCAGAGAGAGGGAGAGCGATGCTATAGTGAGCGACGTTAGACGACGTCGTCAAAATGGCACTTCCCCAGGGACGTCTACGCGTACAGCATCCACTGCATAGTATGTAAGATGCATCTGGTGCATCAAGTCTTCATGTCGACTGCGCAATGCACACTATTCAGTTGTAAATGCTGCGTTGAAAGAATGAAAACAAAAATTCTTTCCTCTTCTATGAATATGACTATTTTATCACTAAATAATATTGGACTGTATCTGTTGGAAAATTAATGACTCGGATGATTGATCAAATAAATTCAATTGTAGCTGCACTTACGCTGCACTTGTGCCGCACTTCTGTCAGACTTCTGTCAGACCTGGATCAGACGTCAGTCAGACTTTCCTTCCTCTTGTCTGGAGAGCATTTTGACCATCTTAAGGCAAGTTTGGCTGAAGTGCGGCTACAATTAAATTCATTTCATCGATCACCTGAGTCATTAATTTTCCAACCTCTTCCAATGGACCCAGATACTCATCATTTCATTTTTCCTGAAGTCCAACGACTTGACGCTCGCTGCTACCACGTGATTGGTCAACTTTAAATGTTTGTATTTCGAAAACTAATTGTCAGGTGATATTTTTTCTCCCGAACTTGTCGTTTAATTTCACTTCAAGAATACTAAAATATGATCGGTGTATGCGAATTTTGGGACACCTTGTATATCAAATGTTTATTTTACGCTAAATTCGCTGTTGCATTACGCTCCCTGGCGATTTCCCCGCATGCGGCCAATTATGATTGTTCCCGTTATACAATTCGTATTGCTTATTTTCGAAGCATAAATCATATCGGTATGTTCCAAAAATTAATGACCATTCTATGGCATCTATATATTCGATGATCCTTTATTATTCTCTCTCTGTAACCCAATAACGCGCAATGATCATTTTATTTAACGCGTTAATATATTTTCCGGGTATCAATGGCTGCCATGTATGCTTGGAAAATGCGACCGATTTATATCCGCGGCAGTATTAGTATAGGGGGACTGTTTTTCCGGCTGATGTACCTTTTGAATCTCTGGCTCTGGTAAAAAAAATTGTAAACTCACTGGCTGGTCACAAACATATCCATCCGGAATAATTCAGGGACGCACCTGTGGCCTGGAAAATCGACCTGCTGCATAAAGTGCGGGTGACATACATAACTACATTTCCTGCATGTGCATTTATCCTGCAACATTTGGGTTTGGAAGCAACATATTTTTTAAACTGTAATATATAATTCTGCACCGTTTATATGACGTTAAAATCGTCATTACCGCCTTTAAGTATCGTCCCCTATATTCACCCTAAGGGTCTTTAGACGAAACTGAGATGAATATTCAAATGTTAGTACTAGCATGAATCTTCTAGGTATGCTGTATATAGGTATCTGGCGGAAATTTGTTTACATGCGGATTATATGGATTAAAAAAACTCACCACTTTTTCTTCTCGTTTCTGGTCCACCATGATGAATATTGTAGTTACACTGTACACAAGATTTGTCAACACTCGTTACGTATACTGTTGGTAAAGGGGTAGTTTTATTTGACAGTAGTGACTGCACGTATAGGGGGTTGTAGTGGATGATTGGTATGTTTTGAAAATCTTGTGGGAAAATTAAAAAGGGGGATAATTTAGTGATACAGAAAATATGTAGAAATATTTGGCAGTTTCATTTGGCACGGTTGTTTTGAGAGGTTTAGATTGGTAAGGTTAAATCGCAGACAATTTGCATAAGGAACTCTAAAGCCTGTTCAACTGTTTTTACAAAGGATAAACCCGTTTCCATTGAACGACATAAGAACCCAGAGTCATTCCCTATATGTTGTTATTATATCGACAAACGGATTATGTAACGCGATCTTTCTACGAATAACGATTTCTATGAAACGACAATTTATTTCTCATCGCGATTCACAGTAGCGAGTTAAGTTACGCGTGAAAACACGCCCTGATCTTGAATCTCTAGAGAGCATGATACCAGCGACATTCCACTCTTTTTGAAAGCAGTTTAAGAGATCCAAAAGATCTCCAACTCTCATCTCGATCTAATCGCCTTGTAGATCCTAATGATGCTGCGTCGTTTTGATTCATCGTTCGCGTGCCGTTTGTTTCTCTTGGTGCGCGCATAAACCAGATCACCAAAGTTCTCCAAACCGGATAATAGTTTCCTGGCTGGATATTAAAAGCGTAGAATGAGAATGTCTTAAAGTTTACCCTCAACGTAAAGGATGAGCGCTCATGCGACAGATAAGATATGAAAGTATGGAAGGTTAGGACCCGGGATACGCAGATGCTGCCCGGTCGCGGCAGTGAATTCGACTGGCGATGCTGGCTGCGGTCGACGCCCGTCACAGCGCCGTCATCCCTTTCTCCTCATCCTGGCGCCTTGCCGCGAACGGCCGTTATAGCAGGCGTCGCAGCGCCGCAACGCCGATAGCGCCTAGACGCCCCCTGCGCGCCTATAACTCGTTTCCATCCAACAAAGTCCTACGCGCATGCTTCCTTCTACACTCGCCCGACGCCGAGCGTGGTTTTTCTTGGCTTTCTGAGATGACCCAATGGCTATGGATATCTGACGCAGTCGGTAACGAAAATTCCATAGGCCGAAAATTACCGCCACAGTCAGGTTACCGACGGTGAAGAATCCTTTGATAGGTACTTCACGGTAGAATACAATTTCTGAACTAGGGGTCTTTGTATTGGACGTACAAAAGCGTCGCAACGCCGATCCATATATCGATGTCTCGGTCAATTTCCGATCCGTTCTTGGTTATCCTTTTATTAAAAAGAAAATGGAGACTCTCAAGCAATTCCCTAGGTAGTTCCTTTCGTATTGGAGAATACCCTTTGGCGACGCTTCCTATACATCGTAGCGATGCCTGACGATATATCACAAGACGTCGTCCTGGCTATCTACTTCCTTTGTGCTGGCCAGGACACCGTTATACCAGGTTCCTTGGAATAAGAACAACTCAAGATTACCCTGTGAAGAGATCTATGTGCATCCAACAAATTCATAGAAGTCCTACAATCACAAGACGCTGACATCATTTTATAATCGCTTCCGGTTCCTGCAGATTAGCAGCGGTTTCCGCAAAGTGCTTCCATGATCTTCTTACTCAGGCGTACTAAAAACATGTAGAATGATCCCCTGGGACTTTATGGTACTCCTGAGACATACAAAGTCATTTGTTGCTTCTTGTATGTCCCGTCACAAGACGGAATCAAAGCTTATGGCTTTTCCGCCATTAAACGCACCGACGTAGCGGGATGCTTGCGTCCCTTGAGCAAAAAGCACGTGAATTTCCGTAAACGTACCTACAACGAGACGCAAAGAGAGCGTAGGACTTCCTGGACGTCACGACGCCCATTCTTGAATATACCTACAATGTGCTATACTTTACGCACTTTTTTCTTGTCATAAATGCAAAAGTTCACTGCAACCTATACTATGTGTGCACTTGTATATTAAATTTATTTAACATAGAGAAAGCTTTGTTATTCGAATGCGCTTTAAGCGACAGAGAGCTAAGCTACGTACATATGTACGTAGATGAAGACTAGTGAATGCATTCACTTGTGTATCTGTGTACTAAGTCACCTGTGCATTGTAACCGTAGTAGTAAAAAGAAGTGCATATATGCATGTGGCGCAATGCAATAAAAAGTAAACAAAAAATATTTAAGCTGACTGCAATTCCGTCTGGAATTCAAGCAAGTTTCAACTGGCAAAATCGACATTTTGCATATCCGAACGTAATAACGAGGCACCATTTACGAGGCGTCGCGTCGTTCACGAGCATCGATTTTAAATCATCCGGAATAGCCGACACTCCTACATCTAATTATAACGAAGCTGCGATATGTATGGATTACCATCTATGTTTATAATCTTACTGTACGTCAATAGTAGTCATCTTGAGTCTGTTAAAACCATCCATCCTCTCACCATACGGTGACACATTTACAAACGTGACGTCACGAGTTCTTTGCAAACGTCATTAAGTATGACGTACCAGCTTCTATGCAGCGCAATGCAGATGTCGCACTCGTAGAATTCTCTCGAATATCCCAACTACGAATATATCATAAATTTAAAAACTGATAATCACAAAAATTGACAGTTTCAGAATAATCTCACAGCATCTCTCCCCGTATCTCTCCCTGTTTCTCATTTACTCTTTTTCCAGATCCTTCTCCTCCTTTGACATTTTAGCATCCATAGGCGACCTTTTCCCACGTCATATTCCTCCCTCTGTCTCTCCCTACGAAAATAACAGTGTCTCTCCAAGCTTTATAACAGCCTTTTCTACGAGCACTTGTGCTCACTGCACTCACCATAGCTCGTATTCGTATATCAAGACACACAACACAAACCAATATCCCCCACCCAGCTATGCATATACTATAGCATGGCCATTCGCGTGGCTCCATAGTCCGTATTCCCTCTCAGTAGGCTATAACGAACTATAGACACGATCTTCCTGACGTAGCTCTCATACTCTCTCACACTCTCGGCCACCATCTTTCTTTCTCTCACTCTCCCTCTCTCTCCTTCTCATATTTCGCAGTCGCTAGTCTCTTCGTTCCTCCATCGAGAAACCGTGACCTTCCCTCTCCCTCGTGGCTACATACGCACAGGCCTCTCGGTAGCCATGCTGAATTTCACCACTGCTTCAGTGTCACAGTAACTTTGCTGAAGGATAGATCATCGCCCGAACGTTAAGGTATGTATCTGCTACTATAATCGTCAGTTAAATATTCTTTAAGCTATACTTTAACACTCACTGTCACAGGATGTGTCGACCATTTTGACAACTTGTTAGCACCGTCCGATAATCCATTGAGTATATATTCGGCATGATTGAATATATTTCCTAGGGAATTATCTGTGCCTTTCACTTCTTCGCAGTTTTCGTAGTGTTTACGCCACGGCGTCACGTCGCTGAACCGTCGTACTTTGCGATCTGCCAGTGGCGTATCTAGATTGTCGCGTGTCCTTTATCTGTTGTGCTCCGGTTTTCATAATCGAACTGTTTTGGTGTTATAATTTTTCTTGACACTTTTGACAGCCTTGTATTTCTGTTATTGACTTTTCTTATGGTGGGTTTTTGTTATTTAGGATGTTATTTTTCAATATTGTTTTGTGTACAGATATTGCGAACAACACGCTGTTTTCGTAATACTTATCTGGGTTTCTTTTCTGATTACGTGGTGAACGGTATTCACCATCATCTCTATTTATAGCGTTGGATTTCGTGAAATGTTTTTTTAAGAATCTTCCCATTCAGCGACCATGTACATGGCGTTATGTTTTTTCACATGGTCGTTATAGTCTTCTCGTTGTGAATGGAGTCGCTAATCATGAGTCAGGATTGAGGAAATTAGGGGGAATTCTCAGTAATCAAATACTGACAGATAAATGATTAATCATTATTCAGTCACCATTGCTCTTGAGTAGTCATAATGATTTCAATTCTCCCCGGAAGTCGTTGGATTCGGTGACCTTTTATTGAATGCTACCTACCTCGATTGCCTCCACTTTATTATATCTTAACTTTTATAGTATTGGCATTTATTATATTTATCATTTTTATAACAATTATTTTAGTTGAAATTCAACTGGATACTAACACTTGTTGATTAAATACAGTTAAGAGAATTTATCTTCTTTACTTTAACTCTCTTTTTTTTCTTCATTTGCAGATGTTCTCTACGACGCTAGGTAGCGTCGGGACGCTACTCCTGTTTGCTTTCTTGGCTGGCGCCGCTCCCTACTCCAGTAAGTTTTCCCATGATACCTCATATCCAGAAAATAAGCGATTTTCTCAACGTTACTTGGCAATTTAACGAGCTACTCATTCTCGTTAGCGCATGCGCAGACGTTCACGAATTCAGATTCGAATTTCGTAACGGTCACCAGTGGCTCAATCGTTCTAGATAGTTTATAAAATTCTTAAATGAATATTGCATCGATAGAAATTCTTAACAGAATACATAACGGAAGGGAAAACCGCGTAATGACGCGTTAATGTGATAAAAACACGCCGTTATCGAAAGCTCACTAATGGGTTAACCCACAAGGAAACTTTTACGTCCTGTCTTCTGCGAACTCCATTATTTATCATTATTATAATACTTATAGAAAATTGTCTATAGTTTATTCATTGTAAAAAAAGGCATATCCTGTTTTCTATGACTACGCACTACCTATACCTATCATGTTACAACACACGCTACAATCCACTGATAATTTTCATTATCCATCTGGTATAATTATCATTGCGCAACAGCACGTAACGATCCTTCTTCGATGACCATCTCAATGAAACACATTCTTCGTCTCTATGGAGTTAAGTCGAATATTAAGATGAGTTTAAATCCAAACGTTAGTCAGCGTCAGTACTAGATTACTTTGTCCTAGACTCAACCAAGGTACGTTTTCATTTGTGTCTCAAGTAGGTACGTATACTTAGCTACCTAACTACCATTCATACAAGTACCTCCTCAGGTGGGTAAGTAGGTACCTAATTGTTGTATTCATTAGCCACACCTCTTGAGGGATAATAAGAGTGTTGCTAAGAGGTTAGGAAAAAAATGTACAGGAGTTGTGCCGTTATAAAGGGGATGACGACAGTGGGATGATGGTGACGACAATGACGTCAGTAACAACAACGCTGAAGACGACGACGATGCTGAACGGTTGGGTGCGGTGGTCAACGTGGTGGCGTCGATAATTGAAAATTGATGAGTTTATACCGCGGGACGATCAAATAGAATTACGATTAGCTGCATTATGAGGTTAGGTCGTTGTGCAGGAGTAAACATATCTTGGTATATTGCTGAGCGTAGATCGATTTCATTATTTTTAGGGTTGCCCTTATATAAGATGGCTAACTGGATGGCTGTATCCATATCTACGTCACGCCGTGAGGTCAACGATGCAATATAAAGAGATGGAGAGATAAAAAAAGAGTAGCATCCCCATCATCCTTAATCTCTCTTGTAGGAGTCAAGGAGGTTTATATCTGCGAGCAATGTATCCAGAATACTTGAAGTTATCTTATATTGACCTTATATATTTTATAGGGCATTGAGTTATTTCTTATTCCATTGGATCAAAACTTGATTTGAATACGTTATTGAAAATTTGCAAAGATAATGCAAATTCAGTCCCCGTCTACCATATTTAGTAATGCGTGGTCAGGTCCTCCGGGTTTATATTAGTGAAAGAAATTTTTGTCAAGGACGATTTCTCACGACCTTGAAGATTTACTACTTATGATAGTCATTGACCTGGGTCAAGGTCAGCGGGTTTAAGAAACATGTCCAAAGCGATTATCTCAATGATATCGTGCGAATTTGTAATGTCTTTATAAATATGGATATGGATGACTTGAATGATCGATTTAATATTTTTTTTTTTTCCAGAATATGGCAGATCCTGCAGTGATATTGGTTGTCTTAGCAATGAGATCTGCGTCATGGTTGAAGATCCCTGCAACGGATACAGTCAGGAATGCGGACGTTATCCAACTTGCAAGAGGTCATCCGAATCTGGCCGTAAGTATTTCGAATAAATGATTCGAATAAGTGCAATTATTAAATCTGATTATGCCGTTACCTTACAGAGCAAAGCTGTCAAACTATGATCTGTCCTGGTGGACAATACTGCAAGACGCAAAATGGCAAACCCACATGCGTCAACACCGTACCGGATCTCGGTAAGTGTCAAAGATAAATAATAATAAGAATTTGTAATATTTATTCACTACCGGAAATGACGAATCGATCGTTACCCGGAAAAACAAATGTTTTTCTTTTCCTCAATGGACAATGCACTCTTTGTTATTCTTCTTTGGTTCATTTCTTTCACTTCATGAACACTTCTGCCTTTTCTCAATGTTTCACGCACTGTGCTGTGCATGCCTTCGATTGAAGTTTCTTTTCTTTCTTTACAAATTTTCAATACGGTGTGAGTACGTGCACAGAATTTAGTTTTTATGAATCCTCTAATACGGCCATGTATATAAGGTATGGGATGGATACAGAACGAAATGAAAAGCTTTATTTTTAGGAGAAAAAACAACGTTCAGGCTACAAATAGACCCGATTATGTGATAAGAAGTGTTTTTTTTTAGTATCGATCCCGTATTTTTGAAAATGTAATTAAAGTGGCTCGTACACTCCGTGACTATTGATCGTATCCTGGTGGTGGTATCCTTATTCTGGGAAATTGTATCATGCATGCTCTTATCTCGTTGGTATCTTTATGAAATTTTTTTTAATTTAAACGCACGCTACTGTACCTAATATCTACTGCTATCGCGTTGCCAGCATCCTCAACCCATGATGTTATTGATATTGGATAAAACGGATAAATGGTTACAGAAAAAAAAGTGTATCGAAGCATTTTGTATTTGTGTCAACAAGTGCGTACCCATGACGGTATGTTTACTATTGTACAATTTTTGACAAATTAATATCCATTCATGCATGAAAATCAATAGTCAATTGAATGAATCGCAATGAAATGTTCATTCAAAAGTCACGTGAATGCAGTGTGTGATAAGGAAGGACAACTGAAGGTTGGTTCTGAAGTTTCATGTTAATTCAGGGGGTACATATTCATGAAAAATTAATCGCAGTACAGCATTTCGTATAAACGCAAACATAAAAAAAAAAAAGAAATTGAATGAAAAATCTAGAAACGTAGAAGAACGCTATCAACGATTCCAGTAAAACAGATACGTATATGAATAATCGATAAATAGATAATCAGAATTCAATAACTAAATTGAATGTCAATATATTGAGAAACACGTACGTATACCCATTTCATTACATCCTTTCTATCGATCCTCCGTAATTCTACGTTTCCCTCGTCCTATCTCGACCCCGTAACTACCTGTGTGATAATTATGATTATGCTTGGAGAACCGGAAGTTCGTTGCACTCTATACGCATTTGCACGTACGTGAATTATGAACGTTTGCACGCTTAACGCTATCGATAATAAACACCGGTGCGTAGAGCGATGATATGTACGCGTGTATCTAACACATGAGTCAAGGGGCACTTTCTGCAAGATAGCACCGTATGACGTTACGTGTGAAAAAAAAGTGGCTCCTTTACCCAGAGCACAAAAAAAATTGCACAAGCATAAAGTAGTGTGCACTTTGACACCCTCGTAGGTACACCTGATTGGATAGGATCTGAGAACAAAAAATTAAAGTTTCTAACATGGCGGCTGTTTGTATTTGTGGCATGCTATGGCGACGATTGACAGGGGGCTGTGAACGGCATTTTGCAGGATACGAATCGGCAGGAGTGGATTCCGTGAACGGTCACAGGAGTAATGGCGCCGATGGAAACGCGGCCGAACGAGGATCACAATCCTCGAACACAAATGCGAACGTGAATGCAAACACAAATCCTTACGCAAACGCTAACGCGCCACCCGCGCTACCCGAACAGGGACATGGTTATCCTGTTAATTCCGCGACGAATTTGGGATATCCTCCATACCCTGGAAGCGGCACCGGAAGCTCCACCAGCAACAGTGGTTACAATCCCAGTTCCTCTAACAGTGCGCCAGGATATCCAGCTTATCCTCCAGGACAAGGATCCAGCAATCCTAGTCGAACGAATCTTGGTTATCCTCCTTACCCAACTCAGAATCGCATGCCCGTTCCTGGACAAGCTAATTATCCGCAGTCTTCGTATCCGTCTCAATCACAGTCTGGTTATCCTCAGCAGAATGGTTATCCTGGTTATCCTCAGCAATCTGGATATCCGCAGCAACAGTATCCCGGTAGCTACGGACAGAGATATCCCACGGGACAGTATCCTGGTTATCAGAATTATCCATACTCAAATCGTGGTCACAACTACAACCTGAATTCGGGTTATCGTAAGAGCGATGCGCAGACTATGGCGTCTGGGTTATCACTGACATCTCTTGTACTTTGCACTCTCGTATCCATAATCGTGAATTACCATTCGTGATTCGGTTTATAAAATTCTAACAGATCGTTACGAGATTCCTGTGAACTTTCGTATTAACCATCGGGATTCCATCCTGTTGAGATACCACGTCCATAGGGATAACGATATCTAGAGTATAATTGCCCAGAGTGTGATTAGCGTGTGATTATAGGCACTGCTAAGCTTTAATGATAACAGACAATTCAATAAGGAGGTATGATCGAATAAGATGAGTTTTCTGTACACGTGTGAACATCTAAAATAGGAAATCTCATCTTCGTCCTAACGGCACAGCATCCCTGATCCAAATTCGTTCCTTAGAATTGTATAGGGAAAGAAAAAGAAAATGTTGAAGTGGAACAAGAGAAATCATATTTCCAACTAAAAATAGAATTGAACAAGATAAATCAATTCTCTAGGTGTTACACGAGCGTCGCCAATAGTTATCCCACGTCGGATAAACTGTCCAAGCACCGTTCCATTCGAGTCCAGCGTCCAAAGTTGTTCTGTAAATTACAAAATTTTTTTACGCTGTATGACATTTACTTGTAATTATAGTTACTCCTGTTTTTTCTATAGTTGTATATTTTGTATCTGTAATATATGTAACTCTGTGCGAGGTGTCAATCTAGACGCATATGTCCTATTTTACACAGACGGTCAGTAGAGCAATCGCGTTATTCTTCTGTTATCTTTCATCAAACCCAGTTTAGTATAAAAGGAGAGCGATGATGTTGTATAGTCAGACTTTTAACGGGGGGTGAGATACGAAGGTAACGTGGGTTGGGGGGGGGGGGGGGAGTAGGAGCGGCTTTACGCTTGTTCTGTATTTATCCCAGTATCCAACTTTCAAAGAAATTCTACAACTTGCGATTACTTTTATAAAACACATTGAGAAGAAGCAGAAACTGTACGCTGATACCGCGGCGCCAACCTTATCAATTTGAACTTTGACATGCCGTTATCTTGCGGCTGGACCGCAAGAACGTATGTAACGGCGTAGTAGCGTAAAGACGATTGGCGTCAAGACGCTTTTGAGGTCAGACAGCAAAGTTTCACCTTTTGGAAAAAGTGCGTACAAAAGGTCCATAAATCCGATAAGATGAATCTTAACATGGAGACGAATACTTCCTGTTTGAGAAATGTAAGATTTGAGTTTGATTTTACAAAATTGTAAGAAATCAGTTTTGGGTGATGTTCTTTTTTAATATTGGAAAGAGAATATCGAGAGCAAATGAGTTAGGTCAAGTTAATGTACCATCAACAGCACCAGCTGCAAGAAGACCTGGAGAGTATCCTCGAGTACGACCTCGTCCAGTGACCCAACCTACTTTACCTCCACCTACACCTCCACCAAGGTCATCATCTTATGGAGGCAGTGGTGGTCGTTACTCCGGACACTCCGGCACCAGGAACAGCATTGGAAACAATTCCATCTGGAGTCGTCTCTTTGGAGGTGGTGGTAGTACAGGAAGGACTTCCGGTGGACGTGGTGGCACTAACGGTGGATCCTCTTCTTCCGGGCACTCTTCAGGAAAAGATTACTACACGACCCATACCTCGACCGACAGTCAAGGAAATAGAATTTGGAGATTTTCTGGTTGAGTGAAATTCGAAGTGGTAATGGAGGATTGATTAGAAGGATAATCTAATGCGATGGACTTCTAATTATCCTTTCGAAAACAATTATTCAAGAGATAATCGGATATTCCTGTAATGAGATAAGAGGATTACTCGCCCGGCATATCGTCTTTGAGGTGTTGCCCAATGAGAATCCTTGATATTGCTATTACCCAACTATACTTGTCTTCTATTGTTACGCACAGAAATGTATATCCTCCATTTTGATTATGGCTATTGCGCCCAATTATGTCGATAATACTCGTTTCACAATTTTATGGTGCCACCGAGAGAAACATTTCCGTTTTCTCTCATTACGAATGTGCCTTTGTCATTAATGTACCTTCCATAATGCGGTACTTAATATGTACTATTAACATGCATATACCAAATATAATGAGCTTTCTGAACACCAAATTATATAAAACGCTTATCACTTATTCTGTCTATTATCACTCGCTATTAATTTTCTCTGGTGATAACAATATCCTCATTAATTAATTCAACTGTTCATCGTCATCATTAAACGGACTATCGACAACTTCATATATGTCTGAACCCGTATGTCTGTTTCATCTTAAGGACTACGAGAGCAAGATGCATGCCAAATTAATTAATGTATCCTAGTGGGATTAACGCGAGATGAGAATGAGCTTCTCGAGGTTTGGTATGAGTAGCATGAGGGAGGAGAAATGCTTGGCATTATCTGATTGGCTACCCGGCATGAGAGCCCTCAGGAAATATAAGGGACGAGATACAGAATGTACATAGATGAAGTGGATGATTCAGGATGACCTGAATAAGCTCGACGAGGTCAACAGTGTTGGACTCGGCATGGCATGCGTGGGTGAACCTGGTGAACTGTCAGTTTCTAGTAATTAGGAAGTAGTGTACGAAATGTTTGCAGAAAATGATGGTGGAGATATGAAGGAGATGTCTAGGAGGCAGAGCGCCAGCGAAACGGAAGCTGCATCCAGTGGAAGTTCAGGATCCTCGGCTGGTTCTGGAAATCTGTCCGGTTCGGGTTATCCTTCTAGCGGTTCTGGCTATCCTTCTAGCGGTTCTGGCTATCCTTCTAGCGGTTCTGGTTATCCTTCCAGCAGTTCTGATTCTGCCTCTAGAACAAGCTCCTCTGGATATCCTAGTTCGCGATCGTCTAACTATCCATCGAATTCTGGGTATCCATCTAGCTCCTCTGGATATCCTTCTCATGGTTCTTCGGGTTATCCTTCAAGTAGTGCTTCAGGATATCCATCGGGTCCGTCTAGAAGTAGTTCTTCCGGATATCCTGCTGGGTCTGGTTATCCTAGTACAAGCTCTTCCGGGTATCCATCGAATTCTGGTTATTCATCTTCCGGATCTTTTAGTAATCCTGATGAACCAGCAAGAAGAACACAGTCTAGTTCTGTAAATTCGGGATATCCCAGCTCAGGTTCATCTGGATATCCTGGCACAGGATATCCCGGCGGCGAATCTCAAATGCGAAGAACATCAGCAGGTTCAGTAAACGCAGGTTATCCACCATCTCAATCCGGTTACCCTGGACCACCAGCTCAATCCGGTTACCCTGGACCATCATCAGGATATCCTGGTGCACCTTCTAATTATCCACCTGGCGGACAAGGACCTTATGGAAATAATCAATATGGGGGTGGATACTACAATCAAAACTATCCTAACTATCAAAATCCACCACCACCACCTCCTCCTCCAAAAAAACCAGGAATTCGGGAACAGCTAACAGGATTCGTTAAGAATATAGCACAGCAAGTTCTTACTCAGACGATCCTCGACTCCGTCAGGAAACACTGAAAACACCTAACTCAATATTCAAAATCCTAACGTGTTCAACGTTCATACTGTATCCTAGTACATCCCTCGAATCCCCTCGGGCGATATACAATTAATTATCAAATTAATAAATTAATAAACTTATATTTTGAAGAGAAACCATCCCTGTGGTGCCATCTTCTGTGAACCCATAACATAACACGTATGTATTAAAAAAGTCTTGATTCTAACAGCAACAGCAATGACGTCGACATTTCCTCGTTACATGGTGAATTTTCCCAGGTAAGTATACAATCATAATGAAATTCACGGGAGCGAATCGGAATCCGAAGAGGCGTCCCGATGCTGTCTTCCATATGTAATACCATTTACAACTTGAGGAAATAACATGGAGTTAGACGGAAGCTTTTAGGTGTTGCTAAATTATAAATGAACGGGTTGAGTGCGCACCGACCGTACACAGGATTTACAAATCCAATATGGATTAAGCTTGACCATGGTGACCATGGGGTGAATACACTATAACAAATGCTAAGGTATAGTGTGTATATATATATATATTAAAGCTGTGACGTTAGAGCGACGTTGAGCTTTAGATGGGATTTAAGTCTATTCTCACGATACAGCCGTCAGTTTATCGATCCACTATTTTGCAAGTACATTTTACGTTTCATCGATTTATGAACTTAAGCTTGCAAGTTTATATTTAACACTGGACAACGACAGATATCAAAATGGCGGCTTTAACAAAGAATGACGTTATTATTTACTATGGCAGCAACTAACGTCGTCGGTTTTTCTTCGAATTCGCAATTTCAAATGATCGATATTCTTTTTTTCCATTTCATGGAAAATATGAAATCCATCGATTTTCACAGGAAAAATAAACACGGCAGGTATACTTTTCAATATTAATCAACTTGCGACAATAAAAGGACATTCTGAGATAGCAGTTAAGTATAGGCATAGATATATATAACGTAGATATAAGGTGGCTCACAAACGTGTCAAAATGACGTACTCGCATGTCCAATTGGCAATATTGAAGTTATTGACTATTGGGTATCGCCGTGGCAGTAACAACTGCCTTTCTTTGTTTTTACTGCTGCAGTTCAGGCCGGAAGTTACGGGTAGTAATAAAAAAAAAGAAGAAGAAAGGAAGGAACGAAGAAATGGTGGCCGTTAGATTACTTACGGTCCTTGACATAAAATCAGTAAAGGGGGCTCCCCGCTGTTGCTCCGTATTTTCTTACCCCAGCAAGAAACGCGCGAACCCCCGTCATACCCCGATAATTAATAATAATAATTGCCCGTCGCGATAATGTATTACCTGCGGAAGGTCTTGAGAGAGAAAGAATGAGGGAGAGTGGGGGGAAGGGGCGGGGGGAGAAAAATGCTGCGCTACGCGAAAAAGAAAATATTACGCAATTCATAACCGTCAATGACGAATATCTTTTAAAAAATTATCTTAAAAATTCTCATATAACCAGCAGATACTGCGAAGCCACCCCAGAGAGGACGCCTCGGAGACGTCGCGACGCTTCAAAATCCCAATATCCCCCAGTAACTTGTTAAACTTAAATAAACCCTTAAATGGAATTGAGGCGCAAGTGGCGAGGCACCCCTTAGACGACCCTCAAAAGTTTAACGTAACCACCCACAACCACCCTTATCCCTCAAACTCGATTCGTCCACTCGGTCAGCTGCAAATTCTAATGATTTATCAAGGGGAACCCCCGACGCGAAGAATACACCCTGCAGGGCGTTCTGGGGTTAACAGCTTATCTTCTAAATTCATTTTTCTCCTCTTTGTTCCAAATCAGCGGAAAAAAGTCGTGACGAAGATGAAAAATAAAAAGAGAGACGAAAGCAAATCGAATTGTCACGGAAATCGAAAGATTATTCTTAATGTAGTAGATGAATGCCCTTCCACCCCTCGGACAAGTCGATGGTCGAAGCTTCGAGTGCGGATAGGGGGTTGATTGATCTTTTAAACAGTAATAGGTATAAAGTACTCTCCATTTTTTATTCTCCCTTGCTCATCGTGAATTCTCTCGCGTACAAAGAAAGATGCTGAAAATGTCAAGCGAAGGGATGAAGCGTCCGGGTTAAGTGTGTGTATAGATAGGAAACACGTTAATGGCACGAAATTTATGTGTGGACGTAGCAAAGTGGGGAACTACGGTGCCCCAGTCGATCGTCAATGTTTTACGGTCGAAGTCGTGGCCGTAAAAGCTTGGGGCAAAATGGCCGAGGACAAAAATAGGTCGTGTAGGTGAGTGAAGTCAGCGCGGCCATCAGGAAGGTTGGAAAACAGGATGCCGTGGAGTCTTTTACGGCACCTGTGGGCCTCCTTCAAGAACAGGAAGATAAAGTAGGGGTGGAAACGTCATGTTTACGCTGCACGGTGAGCTTGCGGCAATACGTAAAACAAATGTCCAGAGCTTATGGGCATCATACCGTTACGTCACTCATTCTCGTTTCATCCCTTATTTTTTTCATAATTTCCACATGGTCGTTCTACCAAGGATCCAGAACAGTCATTGTAATCCATATCGCAACCCTTGTGTACAGAAGAAGCCGGAAACAAAATCGGTGAAGAATGAGTAATTCTAAAGGGTGTAAGAATCCTAGCAATGAAGAGGGTGAAAACCATCGGCATGGATGCTTTGATAGAGGCGTGCGGTTTCCCAGCAATCTAGGGTTGGCACGATACTGGCGGCCATTGTCCAATATCCAATAAAATATCACTTTCAATCAATGCACAGAAAATCCAATTCACTGTCCGGCGCCTAACCCCTAACTTGATTTGCTCAATCGGCAATTCCACCCTTTGTCCCACACTTCTCTACAGACTTTCATCTCCTGCTGTACTATCGCTCTCTCGCTCGATTCTCTGCACCTATACACACATCTCATTCACAAACACACACGCACACCATTTTCTACATCCCTCCCCTCACCCCCAAACAGCATTATACTCCAACCGATTCATCGACTCCCACTGAGTACCTCGATCGTGGACCCATCGAAAACTACCCTCTTCCTTCCATTGGCTAACTTTCACCCCGATTTTAACGGAGGTGACTGCTCCACAAAAGCATCCCCTCCTGACACAGGGTCCACTCGGGCTCTTTATAAATTGAGTTATTTTAATGGATACCGGTCGCACGACCGGGAGCTTTTCGTCCCGAGCTCTTTATTGGTTCGATGGATTTTCCTTGGGTTTTTGCAGAAGAAAATGAATCTTCTAAGGGTTCTGTGCATTTTCATGGAAAATCGATGATACCATGTGTTACACTATTTTATTCCCATGTGTATGAATTCCTAGTGTTATTACGTGAGAAGATACGCGCGTTGCAATTGTGCCACCAATTTATTTGTAACTACTGGTAAATGAGCTTTCAACGGTTATCTTTCGAGATGAGTAGCGTGATAATGATCAATGGGATGCTGTGCTATTGATCCAATTTTAATGCACCGTAGACTACTTTATTACACCAAATAAATTTGATTTGATTAAATGCTCATACGTAGATATAGTCATTAAGATCAATTAATAATCAGATAAATAATCATGCCTTTTTGTACATTTATAAACTAAACATTAATTAAATTTGACATCTGTCAAATTAGATGATTGGATGAGCAGCGTGAATGTTAAACAGGAATTAAAACCGACACGTGAAGAATGTCAATTGTTACCGACGGTACTGAGCTTCTTTTATCGACTCAGCAGGCAACAGATTAGAAAAGCTTTACACTTTCTACCTTACCGGCGGATATTTTACCGACTGTATTTCTCCCATGATGAAGAAAGCTTCACTGAAAGCTTCGAATCGTGTGTCTACCTTATCTGTATGCTTTCTTATCATAGTTCATACTTATCAGCTTTTGTCTTATTAGAACACTACGTTATCCACTCGGACAATTTCGACTCGCACGCATCTCGAAGTTGCCAGAGCCGTTTCGAGAGTAAAGCACGCGTCATTTCTGCGCGCGTAGCGCATGCATAGACCCGAGGATCAGCATCGGGAACTTTATTTCGCTACTTGGTTCACCGAGGTGGTAGACAGTCGCGTCGTATCCATCGTCACGACGCTTTACCGGAAGGATCCTGGTTATAAGACAGTTCTCAAGACACGTGACAGGATCGTAATAAACCTTTCAAAATTTTCATTCTCGCGAACGGATCCCTTTCAATCGTATGAATTCTCCATCGGGGGTGTTTTTGGGTTAAATTAAAACTCCACAGTGATTCCTAGAAATTTACATTCATTCTTTTTTTTTTTAAAGAAAGATAAAAAGTTTATTTTATTATTCCTATACTACCCGATGACGATGTCAATTGTTATATGAAATTTCAAAAAATTACCACAAGCATGAGTTCCCTGCTCTTCAACATGTATTCACACGAATGCTGTACGAATCAAAGAAAGTAACAAGAAAAGAAAAGAAAAGAAAAGGAAAAACAACAAGTTCGGTGAAACATTCGATCTCGACGTGGGAAGAAACGAAATAAAATGTGCCAAAATCAGTATTCCTTCGATTCCAATGATATGATGGATTAAGACATCTACCATTGGCAGTATCTCAACGTGAGTTTACATACATTCACGACGAATTATTAATTGTTATTTTATCAGAGTTAAATTGAAAAAATTTTTACACCCTTGAAAAAGATCTATATAAGATACGCGTTGACAGTGATAATAACCAACCCCCTGCGCAAACAGCGTCGTTAAATCATTCTGCCACATTTAATGAATTCTGCACGGCTGTTGGTTGAAATATACAAATTTCTAATTGGCGTGTCAATCAGCATTCCTTAAATCTTAAAGCAATATTTAACGCCCTGGCTTATCTGGATATCCACAAAGAATTCCATTTCAATGAAAATCCCTTTTCTCCATTTATCCATGACATCTTTCCCCTTTTGCAATTGCCATCAGATACCATATTTACATAAATGCTCAAATGTGCTTCATTAGAGATTCGAAATTTATCAACGTCAACCGTGCGCCATTAAGTATATCCACTCTTCATTGAAATTTAAATGGCCATTCGCGCTAATGCCACACTGGTATAGTTATTTTAGCCGCGTTGCTTGTACAATGAAAATCAAGTTTGTTATGCTTAACGATAACGATAACGAGTCCGCATTGTCCTGCAGAAATAAATCATAAAGAAAATTCAAAAGTTAAGAAAAAATACCATGGAACGTTAAAGCTTCTAAATATTATTCGTATACTCTTCGTACATCTACGAGCATAAAGAATCCGTTAGAATTTTTTTTTCATAAAACGACCATCTCTTTTCGTGTAAAACCGCGTTAATGAAATTCTCATCTCTGGGGAAAGAAAGTAATTTTTGGAATGAAAAAAGGTGCAATGCATATACGTGAAAATTGTAGTATCAGATTCTTTTAATTTTTTTTCTGTTTTTCTTTCGGAGAATCCGGACGTGCTACGTGTATCAGATATGTCGGCCATTAATTAGAACTGACCTCACGCTGTGCGTGCTATTGCCACATTTGAAACTGTAATAAATCCAGGACGAGTCATTATAAAATGGCGTACTACAGAGATTCGTTTAGCCGTCAGTTATAGATTCAATGTACCATTGACGTTTGAATTATTTTCATAAGGGATGAAATCAGCACCGAAGTGCTTCAGAATGAAAGTAACGTTATCTTGTCTAGCGGAAATTCTTAGCACTGGATCGTACTTTCGTGTTTATTCTGATGTCCCTAGAGAGAGATAGTAAAGGAGCTTTTCAATATGACGGATTAAATGACGATTTTAGAAACGCATCTAATGCAAATAATCGTACTGACCTTAATGAGGCTGCAAGGATTCTCATGGAGGCGATGGAAGAGACGTCATCTTGATATCAGAACTTAACGCAATAACGAAGCAGAATCTGAATGTCTCTATGAACAAGTCAGAAAAGCTCTTAAGCTCACGGGGTCGGCGTTCACTGTCTCGCGTAAAACGGAATCCTTAAATCCTCGTAAAACGTCGGATAATATTTTGCAGATATCACGTAATCCGGCATCCTAAGTAAAGAGTTCGTGAGTGCTGGAGGCAGAGCTTTTTATTTTTTTTTTGTTTGAAAAAGATACATCCCTATTGCAATTTTGCCAGAAGATGAGTAGAAGCGAAGTTACAGGAAAATTTTCTCGCAACGTCCTGAAGGAGTAAGAAGACTAGTGACAAAAAAGAAGAAAAAGAGGAAGACGGAAAAAACATAAAAGCAAAACTCGAAAAAAGCTTTAATGAGCATAAATTGGACTCTGTCAAGAGTTCGGTTTAAGGTCAGAAAAAAAGAGTGAAAGCTCGACGACTTGAAATCGGCTGAATAGAAAAATTTCAAAGTATTCAAAATGGTAGCCGTGTGCAACGTATCCAACAGCACTGTATGCACTTTCAACAGTAGCGGCTCCGAAGAATTTGGTTTTGAATTTGACGAACAGCTACAGAGAATTGTTTCTGTGGTGGTACCCCTGCTTTTTGGTGTCATCGGGATCCTCGGTCTGGTCGGTAATTCCTTGGTGGTGGTAGTTGTGGCAGCTAATCCAGGAATGCGATCGACAACCAATCTCCTGATCATCAATCTCGCGATAGCCGATCTTCTTTTCGTGATCTTCTGCATACCCTTCACGGCCACTGATTTTGTTATGCCATTTTGGCCCTTTGGAAATATATGGTGCAAGGGCGTACAGTACCTGATAATCGTGACAGCCTGCGCCAGTGTCTACACCCTCGTTCTCATGAGTCTCGACAGGTAAGTTGAACTCGTATATTTCACTTCTTGCTGTTGTCGATATATAAAAGAACTTTTCAAAGCCATATGAATTTTTAAGTAAGGTCTCTCGTACGGCGAAATTTTGCGCAAAATGAATTCTCACACTTTTCGGGACCCTTGAAAGCTGATTTATGATTCAGCATGTGCGACCCATTGGATATAACCTGTAAAGCTTCATGATTATCCATTACGATATTACACATAGTGTACGCATATGGCCCAGGGTATTTTACATCTGTGTGTGTGTGTGTGTGTGTGTATAGACGCTTATATGTAAGAGCTCGGATGAGAGATGGACGAAAGTTTCACCAGAGGAAAAACGCGTGAGGAAAAGTGTGCAAAAATGGAAGGGAGTATATGCAGAAGCTTCCAAAGTAAATTGGCAGCTTGCAGCATGTTGAAATCCACGTTGACTTTGCCCAGCCCAACTTCTCCCGCAAAGCTTACTTCAGTTTGCGTATTTCGCGTATATTCGCTGAGCTTGCGAAACTAGGTTCGCCTAAAACCGGGACAATAAGCGGAAACCCAAACATCCGAGCTTTGAGGATGTCCCGATGAATATGACTGTTATTCAAGTCCGAGATATTTCACAGCTCCTCGAGCCTTTCGCAATTCCGCAAGCTTTGACTTAGAATCACATCCGCCAATAAATACTGACTTCGCGCTATTAGAATCTAGTATCGTAGTAAACGAAACAGTTGGCAATAAGTTTAAAAAGCTCGAAGATCAGAATGTCATAAACAAAATGAAAAGTTTATACTACATTGCTTCTCGTAATAGAACTCGAATTTTTCAGGTTTACTGAAACGGGTTTGTTTCATTCTGTATTGAATTTTTCTGACAACCAAAAAATAATAAAACCATACAGGAACCGGAATAACGTAAATTTCTGGAGCGTGCAATTTTTTACGCCACAGGTATACGAGTTTGCAGACGTGTGCAGAGCTCTTCTTTGTTTAGTTCGACATTAGTAGCATTGAGTTTTCGAGCAATTTCAATAACGTACAATGCGTGCCGTGGACGATGGCTTAAGTTATAACTAGTTGAAGCTTATGAAAGCCTAAGCTCGTATAGAGCCTTTGAAATTCGGCGGATACGCGCAATCGAATTTATAGCCCAATTGCCTTTATCGTACGACCTCATTCTAATAAATTAACGTTCAACCGAGCCGCTCTTTACTGCTACTAATATCATTCTCCAGTGTTACTAATATATTACGTAAATTATATTTATTATAACTATTAGTATAGCAATATGTAGTAATAAATACCTCTAAAGGATACTTCGAGGACTATCCACGATACGTCTTAGCCACTTCGAAGAATTGTGGCTACTTTGAGGTCCGTCTGAAAAGTTTTTGTATGCTACTTCTAGGACCATAAAGTGGCACTCACATCAAATTTCCAAAACTTGTTCACTGTTAGGCACCCCGAATTCTGGGATGGGATTGGTAATAGGCTAGATTAAGATAGCACAGAACTTCAATCCTAGATGGCCCAAGGTTTAGTTTTTTAGAAAAAAAATTTTTGGCTTGCATGGATGATTTGACCCTTATGGTGCCCTGTTCCCAAAGTTAACAATTCGTACGTATACATGTATAAATTTTACAAAGGGTAGTTTTCAGGACTTTTTGTCATGAATATTGGTAGTTATGAGGACACTTGTAGTTTGTCAGGACGGTCCTGACAAGATTTTGATATATAAGGTGTATTGCAAGGACCATAAAGCGACTCTCACACCAAATTTTCCAAAATTTTTCCGATACTAAACACCCGGAACTGTGATGCGCTTAGAAATGGCTAGGTTAGGTTAGGTTAGGTTAAAATTCCAATGCTAGATGCCCCAAGGTTGTTTTTTAAAAAAAAAACATTTTAGCTTGCCGTTGTGAGCGCCGCATAATCGGCAGTGTCCTCATAACTACCCCTTGACAAGTTTATATATATATATGTGTGTATACATATACAAACTTTGAATATCCGGAACAGTTTGACATTTATTTAATTTATTTATAGGCGAACGATAGTAATTATATTTAGAAGGATGCCATAATAATAAAGCATAAAGGAACTTAACTGATACTAATTCACGAAAGAAACGGTACAAAGCCAGTACGATTTCTCACCAATTGAAAACTTTTGGACAAGTACATTGTTAGCATTTGACGTTATCGCAAGAGTCGACTATCAAATTACCTTTTCATTTACGTCAACGATGAGGTCATCAGGCGCGAAAAAATTTCTCTACGACAACACACGAATTTTCAAATGAATGGCGACAAGCCCTTTGTCTTTACTTTTCATTATAAAAGAGTCGACGAGCTTTTATAATCTAAAACAACCATAATCACCTGGTTCTATATATCACAGAATTGTATAAGAAACATTCACGATTTCCGAACGAATGACCCAAAAGCACGGAATTCCTAAGTCACTATTTTTTTTTCTTTTCGTTCCCTTTCTATTCTCTTAGGCAATAAAGAGAATGCAATTTTTTTCATTCCCGACTTCCATTTCTTGCTCATGCAGCCATGAATGCGCATTCCCTCAGGTACCTTCGACGCTTTGGATTAATGAATTTCCGATAAATGGAATGGGATTTTCTCTGCTGTTTCAGATATCTCGCCGTAGTGCATCCAATCGCTTCCATGTCCGTCAGAACGGAAGCCCATGCGTTCCTCGCGATATGCATCATCTGGGTCGTCATTCTCACAGCCTCCATTCCAGTCATCATCATTCACGGCGAGGTGAGCCACTTATATTCGACCCCCTTTTACACCTACGGCTCGTTACTCCTTCATCGACGCTTACGTACGTCAGAAAGTTTCTGATAGAAGCTGAGAACAGCTGAGCCATCAGATATTGAGATAGTGCGGATTCTATAACGTAACTTTAAACCGAGTAAATTTACACGAGGACGAGCTTGACTTCCGGCAACACCGGAAGTCGGGAAAATTCGAATCTTGAGTTAGCTTTACCAAGAATGAAGCAGCGTGACGAGTTTTAGAGTTACCTCGTTTACATTGGGATACGTGACTTTTCTCTTCTTCGTACGGAAGCTGCCCCACTTATCCTGTAAAGATTAAAAATTAATTTCCGGCTTTAAAAACTTACCTGTTCAGTGTTACTTTTTTGAAAATCGTTAACTCTTCATTGATCGAAGATACGCACTGTTTCACGTGGAGATGCCGAGTATTTTGAAATTTCGAGATATCCTGGAAATATAACATCCTGAAGTAAGTCTATCGTGAGATTGTGGTACAGCGTCATCTTGAAGAACAGATAGTTACAGTCAACGGGCGTAAATAGTCTCAAATATATAAATCAGACAGCATTAAACGGACCGTACGGCATAAAATCAACGCTGGTTCCAAATTAAATTGCAAAATTACCTAGGAAAAAGAAACCACCGCGCGTTTAATCAACGTCTTTTATATTCTCGAGAAAGAAGCGGAAATAAAGTCAAAAAGAAAATACAAAAAGGTAATTATAAAAATCTCGAGGGTGCGGACCGAGTCCGATTTTCCACCGAGCACGGATTAAACCATTTAATTGAATTTCCACGTAAAATAGCCAGGGGCGCCGCGCATCGGTAAGCTTGAAATTCTATTTATAATTAATCCCATCCAATGCACCATATAACAATTCGCTTATTTATTTAAAAAAAAAATGAGGCCCACTATAATCCATCCAGTACAATTTTCCAAGAATTCCTATTCCATCCAAGACCGAGCGTCGCAACGCTGCCTATAACCTAACCCTACCTACAGTATAACCCTCCCAACCTTAAACGTTCACGTATCACGTAGAGATTTAACAGCTGTCCCAGAGGTACGTAGGTCTAAGGGGTACGTATCCTTAGAAAGTTGCGTCGGGAGCGTCGTGACGCCAAGGTACGATCGTTAACACGTGCTCGACACGTTAAAGCATCGTGTAGTTACATATACTATATATATACATATATACACACACACATACATACATTTACTACGTCCGTATACGACGCTACCTTAAACGTTATATAGGTTAGGTTAGTAATGTCTCGACCAAGTTACGTCACCATACAAAAGACAATAAATTCACGTTTATATTACGTTTAACATCTTTCCTTTTGCTGGGACGCCCATCGCTTATGTATGCAGATACATTTCGTGTTTCAGGATTCGTACAACTCGACGTCGGAAACGTTGACGGCCTGTCGTATTCTGCCGGAGTTCAATTGGCCTCTCTTCCAGATGACGTTCTTTCTGTCGAGCTATATCGTGCCTTTGACCTTGATATGCGGCCTCTACATCTGCATGCTTCTCAGACTCTGGAGAGGAGCACACGTCAGCGCCGAAAGTCGTCGTGGCAAGAAACGTGTCACTAGACTGGTCCTGGTGGTCGTTGGAGTGTTCGCCATCTGCTGGTGCCCTATACAGGTTAGTGATCGGCTAACTAATATATATATTCTGATATCCCTGTAAGAATTCAGGGTAATACGTTCTGCTTGTCCCAGAGGATATTTCTGGAGGACGGAAGGCTGTATTATTGTCATAGTAATAACCTGTTATTCCATAAGGATTCTGCTAGTCAATACTTTGGGGAAATCATTGGTTAGGAACGTGTGACGAATATTGAAAGTATCACTCCCATATGAGTCCCTTGGGATTGCGACTTGTATTTGTTGTGAGACGTGTTGTTGGATTATTGAAAATTTGTTTACCTTTCTTTTTATTGTTCGTACAGATAATACTGGTGACAAAATCGTTAGAGCATTATCCTCTGACACCGACTGCCGTGATGGTGCAGATTGTCAGCCATGTTCTTGCTTACACGAACAGCTGTGTCAATCCCATCCTCTACGCCTTCCTCAGCGACAACTTCCGGAAGGCATTTCGTAAGATCATTTACTGCAGGCCACGCTCGGATGCTCATAATCGATTGGGTCCACCCACCAAGACGACCAGGGCGGCCAGTACCGGTGACATCCTCTAGGTGAGTGTGTACTTCTGGAACTTAAATTTACCGCCATAAATCACGTAGACGCTCTGTCGACGTAGGAGCCAGATGTAACGTAATTCACAGAACGTTGAGTGGCGTGAGAGAGTCGTAAGTCCCCAGGGTAACCAGATTCCATAGGCGAGATTCGATTTTGCTGTGGCGAAGCTCGTCTGCGGAATTTTAAATTATTCGACAACTTTTGGCGAGACGTTCCATACTCATGCCTACCTAATCTCATCTCATCTCATCTGACGCTTTAACGTAGGAACCAGATAAAATAAGGAATATGATGTTAAAAAAAAGTCCCCTTCATCGACTCCGTTTCTCCCTCTAAATTGACGTTTTTCTCAGGCAGAACGTGCTGCGAGTAGAAACATGCGTCCTTTAATCAAAATTTCGTGAAAGGCCTCTTCTTGTATACTGATGGCGGCTTGTGGACCCTCGTCAAAAGACAATCTCACATTCCCACTTTCTGTCGACCCTCAATTTTAGAACGCAAAAGCTTATCCGCTTTCTACTTTCTAAAAATCAATCAGTGAATATTGACTGATTATCAGTTAATGGTCACTGAATGTCGTAGTTATAAGTGTACCATTGAGAATCGGTGTAATTCTACTAATTGAATCAATGAAATCGACATACCGATTGGTCGACAATACGTAATTGGTACACACACCTATTGGCGCTGCCGTGAGTGGGACTCGAACCCGCGATCGTCGAGATGCTCGAAGTGAGGAATGTGACAGTCTACTAACTAAGCCACAAGTCCAATTTGTAAATTTTACTTTGATTAAAAATTATAATGGTCAATATTTATATACAGTAGAACAGCGATTACCCGAATGTCGGTTATCCGAACAACCGATTATCCAAACAGCTTGTGAATTGTTCCTTTCGTGCTTTTTTCTACGTAAACATCGCATAAAATGTTTATTTGCTCGAAGAAAGTTTCTTTCATCATAATAGTATCAATTTCGATTATCCGAACACCCATGTCCCCCAATTAGATCGGATAATCGTCGTTCTACTATATGTATAAGCATGACTTACATACATCGAAAGAAAAGTATCATATTATCATAACACTATTGGAAGCGGCATCAATTCAATGTTCGGTAGTATGACCAGTTAGTATCACAGGCAGCGACTCACACTCGACGTGACAATGCGACAAACAATATGGCGACGCTACAATAAACCCATTATAGGGCTCGTATAACACAAAATCACTGATTTATCAGTGGTCTAGACCTGAAACCACTATTACTTCAGTGGATTTTTAGACAACTGAAACAAGCAGTGAAATTTTCACTGATTTATTTTTAGAAAGTATGACTACGGAAGTGACGTCATAAGCTCTGGTAGTCCATTGCCAGAACCCCACACTCCATTGTAGCCTTTTACAGTCATGCATATAAACGGTTGGTATTATTTGAATAAAAAGTCCACAGTGAATGACGGGCGAGCTTATGATTTTGAAGTTCCAGTAACGGCCGCGACGAGGCGCTACGCGTTTGTCGGATTCCGCAAGAGAATACGAGTGTGTCGTAAATATAAAATGAAAAAAAAAAACGAACACGCTAGTAGCATTAGTCCATGTTCGTGTAATACAATGAATGATATATCTTGAGTCAGAGTTCACTTTGAGATCACCAAATCAAAGGTTGTTATTGGTCTCCTTCAACCCTCAGTCTGGACCTAAATTAACACAATCAATCATCCATGGTTAACCGAACACCGCTAGAAGGTGACGTGTTCCAGGGGTTGTGCTTAACCACCTTCTTCTATAACGAAGAACATTCTTCTTCGACGCTAATTCAAAATTAGATCCGTAATTTTATCGTTCTAATTGGAAGATTCAGGGTTTCTACTAATACGTTGCTGACCTTAAGGACGTAGAGTGATCTGTCAGACAGTGAAATTCAATGCTTGGCTCTTCGTGTTAGCGCATCCCTCTACGTGAAAAATAACCAACCCTTGCAGAGCATCGAAATTCCCACCATCATCGAACATGAAGAGAACTGCTAGGTGCCTAAGAAAGATTTTCCCTTATCGAAGCAATCTTCAGGATACCTAAGTGGAATCGCACCCTTGCGATATAAACAAAAATGAATGACCTTATATGTTCATAATACGAAAGTTTCCAGGGTAGGATCTACCCCTGGAGAAAATCGTCAAGTAACCCTTGGATGATAAACAATTCCTTGGACATTCCAATCCAGGATAATCTTGCTACTTCCGGTTCTAATGAAACTCATCGAAATTCTACCCTTCCACGTTACGGCTGGCTATGTATCTAGTACGTATCTACAAATTGATCTCCATTTTCACACTTTGCACTTTCGGGTCAACGAGTCGACAGACGCCTCTTCGACAATTGTTTTCGGAATGACTCGTTCGGCTCTTCTCGACTCCCCTTCGTGTCTCGTTCCAATATTACGAATTCACGGAAGCGCAAAACTTCACTCTTTTCTTCCCTTTTCTCTTTTCCCAACGGATCCTCCTTCCGGTTCGTATCTCGCTAGGATTTTACGAATTTTCAGTGCGGTTCAGTCTCTAGGAAAACTTTCTTGGATGCCTAGTAGGAAAGGCATCCTACTCTGATCGAAATTTCAAGTGAAAATTCTCCTGATCTCGTCATCCCTTTGCATGGTACCGATTGGCTCGTAAGTTTTTCTCACTTATCTTCTATACGGGAAAATTGCATCTTTAAATAGAAAAAAAAATAAAAAACTCCCAAAAAATTAACAACTCCCTGTAAGTCAATTGACATCAATAGAAAATTCTTTTTACATTTTCGTACAATTGTAACTGTACCGTGCAGGCCATTTTCTATTTTCACCCGGTTGATTCGTTTATTCCCTCTCCTTTTTTCCGTTCCACTTTTCCACACAGCGGAATTCAATTCCCCTTCTAATCAACGTTCTCTTGTCAATTCCTCGATTAGAACGAAGCTTTTTCGAGACTTTTGTGCTTAGCCAGCCATAATGGTTAGGCCAATTTCCGTACAACCAAGTAAACTCGTCATTTTTCTATTCACTGTGTACACGTAATATAGATATAAGTGTTATATCTGCGTAGAGTTGATTTTAGGGTTAGCCAATAATACCTAAAGATGACATTAACCTCGTCTATTCGGTGCCATAAATATTTTCACTCTCTCCGTTGCAGAAGAGTTTACTATCTACTTTCTTAGTCTAGATACCTCCATTATCAAGGAATGAGTTATCTTACGACATTATACCAAAAGCTAAGGTATACCGTTCCAGGAGAAGATACAACTGTCATTTGACTTGGTGAACAAGAGCAAACGTAAAGTGCACATCAAGGGAGTGTAGTCTACTAAAGGATGGCCCTATGTATAGAGATAGACGTCATAAAAAAAGTTTCCTACGACGACGACGATCGTAGCAAAAGCTTACCCTGGACGATCGTCTCGAAAAGTTACGATAACCTTCCCCAGCGTCACTAGATAATTTAGTTTACATTGAAGTTAGTCAGTACCATTGTGCCTGGACTATAATATTAGCAATTCAAAAAAGCTCGGTAGTACATTCAGCTTGTATTAAAGGTACACGATAAGAGGTGGTGGATTTTAAGGGATGGCAATTCGCATTTCGACACGGTGAAGGGTGCGTAAAGTAGCACGGGGTTAAATTTATTGTATTGATATAAAGAAATGAATCTCGCAAACAGCGTAATTAGCGAAAGCTCGTTACCAGAAAGTCCTTTCGGGGTAGAAATACTGAAAGCCATCACCACCCTCGACAAGAAGGGCTTAAAGTAAAAGCGTTCGAACAGGCAGAGACCTTTCGTGACTTACTTGGTGAAATTAGTTTCCTACCCCTAGGGGTACTCTACAAGCTTGTAGATCGTTGAGGGTAGATGCTATAGGTAAAGGGAACTGGGTGGATGTAAACTATATAGCATGGACAGGACAGGGGGGTTGTCGTTCGTGTCGAGATTCCAATAAATTCTTGCGCCAGACTTTATTTCGGGAATGACGAAGAAAACTCTTAACATCGCTCAGATATCAAAGAACTCCCCTTAAGGAAGGCGTTTGAGTACCCTTGTACTAGAGTGCTCTTCAGAGATTTTTCCTACTCTGGGTTCTTACTTAAAATTACAAGAGAATGACTTTCTGGGAAGTCGTTAATATCCCATTACTAAGATTACGGTAAAATCCTAGACTCGTATTTACTGGTAAAGTGGTAAACCACCCCTCCGCATCCCTAAACATCTTTCCTCGTTTTCTTCGCATGGGATGTAATTCGACGCGTTTTCCACTTCACTGACTTCCTTATACCTCAAAGCTTTTTCTAAGCGACGAATAAAAGTCCCTGACATTCTTCCCGACGATTACCACCAGGAATACATTCACCCCTTCTGGGAGAAGAATGCTGATGCTGAAACTGATATTAGTACTACTGGTGCCAGTGCATCCAAGCCATCGGCTATGAAACGGTCCCCTGCTCGAAGAACTGGTGGATTGAGTAAAATGGGAAAGTGGAATGGGGCGGGGGAGGATGGGGTAAACATTGTTCCACTTGGTGGAAAAATAAAGTCGAGGCGTCACCGCGAAACGAGAGTCGTTCCAGGATACGTGGAGGGTCTTTTCGGTGAGGTGGAGCGAACGAGAGACACTAGCGCGACTCGTGGACAATTTGAGAACTACTCCCGAAGGGATAACTCTCTAGAAAGGAGTAGGGGCGAACGTAACGTTGAGAATGAAGAGAAATGTGGGGAAAATTTTTGGACCGGTGCCAATATTCCTTCTAGATTAAGAATTTTCCGAAATTTATATTTTTTTTTCTGAAACAACTAGCGACGAATAAGGAAAGATACGTATTTCTTGGTACGATAGCGCCATATACACTGCAAAAAATGTAAATCCTGCTATCTCCCTCTCATTCTCTTTCTCTCTCTCTCCCTCTCCCTCTCCCTCGTTAGAAAACTTTTTTCATTAGTTATCTAGCAGCAACGCGGTCAGTAGAGGCGTAAAAGTTTGTGGACCCAATTTGCAAGTTGCGTCCAGAATATAAAGGATGCAGGTAAAGATGCAAATATTGTTCCCCCAGTGATTTAATCTTTTAAGATTCCAAAAATGTTTCTTAACTCTCGACCGTTTAATGTTATTAAATTAACATTTCTTACCAACCGTTAAACTTTACTAATGCATTTGATATTAACCTAAGGGATGTTTTCGATCACGTGCTAATATGAGCTAATCATCAGGGGTGGACGTGCTAAAATGGTAAATGTACTCGCTGGGTAGAAACGATGGAAAAATAAATTAATTAAACAGAGCGATCTCGTGTGGGTGGCTCCACCCTTGGGATTAGCGACCGGGGGGATAAGTTTTTGCAAACTGCGAAATTAGCCCAGGGAAACTGATGGCGCTCGCTTTGGGACCCACCCAGGATGATGAAAGCTCCACGTATGCTTTGTCGCTCTAATATTTCTCAAAATAATCGTACTTTTGTAAAACCGCCGTAATTTTGAGTTTACGAAGTTTTTTTAAAAAATGCTAGCAACGAAATGAAGAAAATTAAAAAAAATGCTAAAAGGCATTTGTAGCTATAACGAAAAGTTCGGCTGGGTCCGGAAAGGTAGAAATGGTCACCATCCTATGTTAGGGATGCAAACTGCTTCTACGATACCTATAGAGTGGTTGAGGATGTCCAGGGATATCCGGGAGACCCCTGGGATAATTTTATTTTATTGAGCGACTAAAGAGGGTAGCATCCCGGACAGGGTGAACCAAACGGAAAACCATTTTAGATATAAAAGGGATGGTAAAAGGATCTACGAGTAGCCAGAAAGTAATATCAATGGGGTTGTTACTTCTGCGAATACAGAGTATAAGGGTTTGTATAAGCATCCCTTACATTCTCACGAGCGGCATAGCGATCTATATGTATATATAGATTGTATATGTATAAGTTAGTCTATCGAGTCCGCCATTTTGCTCCCTTATTCAAATAAGTCTTCTGTCAGAAACAAATTGCCATTCCAATATTCGCGTCCTCCACCCTCTTCTAAGGGTGCCAATCCATAGCATCCCTTGACGAAATATCGACTACGCAACCTTGTACGCTCCTGATTACGTATTAAGGGTGGTAATACGTTTTCCTTTCTAGCTGTGGAATCTGCGACGTGCAAAAAACTCCCTGTCGCCTATGGAATTTTTGTGTGATTTTCCATTTCTCATCGTCGCTGGGGTAACTAATACCGCTGCTACCACCCTTACAAAAAACAATCTTCAGCGGCAGAAGCAAAGCCTCCGCAAAAAACCAACAATTTCATCCTTGCCCCCTATCCTTTTTTCATCCCCTCTTCACACCGCCCTAAGCCTCTAACCTTCCACCATCCCTTAACTTCGGCTTATTTATCCTTTTTCCGAGACGACTTCCGATTTCTTCATTTTTTATTTTCACTGAACAATTCCAACTAATTTGAAATTCAAATTAAATCCGAGAGGCTTACGGCACACTTCAATCGAGAACATTGATTCTTTACTGAGTGATATATCCGTCATTGTATACACCACCCCTACGAACGTATAGCATATCGAGAGGGTGCGTATCGTGCAAGTACCATTATTGGACCTTTCACAATAAATAAATAAGGGTGGATTTTACGTAACTCATCACATCCAAAACGTTATACATCTGTATAATATATATTTCTGGTGTAGTAAATAATATATATACAGTCATGCCTCTAAGCAGTGAACGGGTTCAGGACCGAAACCTCCCAATAGTGAACATCCCCTTCTTGTTAATTTACTGCTGCGAGCAGCAAAGGAGAGACCAATGGTCGAGATGTCCGCTGGCGATAACAGTGGACTGCTCTTCGCCCATTGGTCACTGCATTGGGGATGACATTAGGGAGATGAAAGTGTTTGTTCACTATTGAGAAGTAATAAAACTATTGAGAGGTACACTGTTGAGGGGCTTGACTATATATAAATAAATATATATTGTAACGTGGCGTTATAGGCTGGAGGGGGTACCACCTAGGAATGACCGAAAAATAAATAAATAGGACTTATCAGGAC
>JARQST010000344.1:825515-862619 GCA_030142225.1 Pachycephus smyrnensis
TGGTTAAGAATTGGCTACTTTCCACCCGCGTTGCAGGCATGGAATATGGTCATTTTAGCGTAGTCGGGAAAAAATATATTTTATTTTTCTATTTTGGCAGATATTCACGTTATCTTATGAAAAACCGCGTTTGATTGGCTAAGGATTGCATTGCTTGCGAACTGTCAAAAACACATTGAACTCGGGGACCGACCATACCTACGTACCGGAGTGTTAACGATGTAAACTTCTGAAGCAATTCACCAGCTCCAAGCATTTTCGAGGAGTCCACAGAGGCGTAGAAGTGAAAGGGTTCGTTTAATCATGTTGCAGGATATAAATCCAAGGGGTCAGATCGAAAGGGTAAAAATGGGAAAACTTAATGGAAGAAGCTACGATCATTTTCTTGGATAGAACGGCCTTGTCGTGTAACGAAAAAATAAAGGGACGATACTCCAAGATGGCGACCTATAATTTACAGCCAATTGCGTTCAAGTGTTGATACTCGTGCTGCTAATATTAAGGTGAAAAAAAAACGTGATCCATTCTATCTACAATATACGCAGGTACAGCACCATACGTTATCTCAAGTGTAGATACAGGAACTTACCAGTTCAAACACACCAACTGAAGTTGGTTTTTCTACAGAAATTAAATGGATGGACCAACTTTATTTGGTGCGTTTGGCCTGTAATAACCCTGTATGCTGTATTAAATACGAAGGCATATGGGATCGACAAAAGTTTTATATCTTTATGTACACCGAGATTTCAGGAGTGATCGATGTTATTTTTGTCGTGACACGACAACCGCGGTAACTATCGGATAGCGTTATCATCGAGAATTACGTTGTCAGGACGGATAACGAATGAGTACCTTCTCCTGGGATCGATTCACTTCCCTTGTCCTTTTCACGTGTCTCATAGATCTTTTGAGGAAAGCCCTTTTCCGGAAAATTATGGTCACTACTACTTGGAATTTTCTGCCATTTTCCCGAGATCCTTAGAAAGACTCTTGTACCTCCATAACGTTCGTCTAGAACGTAGTAATTTTTATTTGGCGCCATTTTAATGTGTCCGTCCATTAATTTCTCCTGGGGAATGTCTCCGGTTCTGAAAAGATGTTAGAAATAGGTGGAAGCTATATAAGAATATGAATTTTAATCAGTTCAGATGACCTCTTCATCCTTGACTTATATAATTGTCAGATTTGCCAAGAGACTAACGTAAGTAGTAGGGATAGTAAATAGTCATTTTTTTATGTTCATTGGGCGTAGACTTATAGATCCGTGATTAGTCATTATTGACTAGTAAATCAGAATCATCAATTAACAATAGGCATCATCGCATGAACCCTGTGATTCTGTAACAACGAGAGAATCCATTGCAATGACGGTAGACACTGTTTCGACATTGCGGTTAACGCTTTCCAATTGGTTGGTACGATTTTCCAGCAATTGCTAGTTCTAACGGCCTTTTGTGCGTCGCTTAAAATTGGTAGCCGAAAATGCAATAATCGATCATTTTGGCTTTTGTCCCATGTCGCTCACTAGAATTTCAATCAACCCCAAAAGCGCATCGTGGAATCTAACCGTTTCACTGTCCTCCATGTCTTTTTTTCTTCAATAGAATTAAAAAACTAGAAATAGGTACGTGGCGCGTACACGCGTTCAAAAAGACACGTCTGTACATACAAACCTTAAACTGTAAACCGTACACAGAATCCATAGTCGGTCCAGGAGTTCAATGTATTTTTTTTGACAGGTGAAAAGCAATGAAGTCTCTAACAAAGCACACGTGGCTCTGCATAATATTTTTCTTACAAAGTATGCACGTGCAAGATTTTGCACTGAAATATATTTTATTTTTTTATTTTAGCATAAATTTTCATGATTTTCTGAAAAGCCGCGTGTGATTTCTTAAGAATTGCCTTGTTTGCGAAATGGCAAAAAAACACTGAACTCGCAGACCAACTATATAAATATATGCGAAAACGTGACAAAGTTAAATCTCAATCTCACAAAAAAAATCTTCAGCAATTCCAACCAAATTATCTTGCACGAAAAGAAATTCAAACTAGATGCGTAACCTATACAGAAAGCCAGTATATAGGGACCGCGAATAAATAATTGAATTGTAGCCTTAGGCGTTGTTTTTCATCCCCCAAAAAGTTCCTCCATAACGGTAGAAAATTGAATTTTACTGGAAAACTGGTAAGACGCGTTCAGCGTCTCCTTGATAAAATTCGTTTCTACGAATCTGTGATGTCGAAGCCCGCTTTGCGCTTACGCACATTTCCGTATACATACATACATATATATATATACAGCACTTTAAATATATACATATATATAAAAGCAAGGCGCTCTCGCGTAATCGCTTAAGGCACCCTCTCAATTTCGAGAAAAGCGATTCGCATTGTCCCCGGCTGGCGACGATTATACTCGGCTCGACTCGACTACAGTCGGGTTCATCGTGGAAGCTAACTTCAGGCTTTACCGAAGTGAAATAAGGGCTGTTCTTACCGAAGGGAATGTTTAAGTCTCAGATCTACCACCCTAGCACGATACCTTCCGTGACACTGAGTAATATACAAAAGAGACAATGTTGTCTCCATGAGTATTGTCGATCGACTTACATGTAATGCTGCATAAGCGTTGCGCAACTGTCGCCAGGACACGTAAAAGTTACATGACGCGTGAACGTGAAGTGGCAGACGTGAAACATCACCGGGAACACACATATCGTATCAAAAAAATTCAACATAAAAAAGTATTGAATATTATTTGCGACAAGAGGAATATGCGCAGATTTTCAGTATAGTCGAACAAAGACGCAGGGCGTCGGCGTAACAGCTGGATCTTCAAGCGATGGAACTATAAAGCGTCGCACCACCGCATCCTTCTCGTAACTCTCGATACGTGGTTGAAAAGCGGGAAGGAATATTGCCAATCAGGAACAGCTGCTACACATCGAATAACAAATAATCGACGCCCACGGCTCTACCGGTATAACCAGCGATAGTTCCAAGCGACGCTTGTCGTCGGTCACTTATAAACGGGTACGACGATAAACGCGTAAGGGGTTGCTGTTTCATTTTTCAAACAGGTATCACCTTAATGGCGCCACGACGCCTCGTTAACTTTCCTTTGCCATTGTGGTAATGGCGAGACCATTTTTTTATTCCCGTGGGAGCTCTTCAGTGCTTTGGAAAACATCTGAGAACTGCCGAGTAGCTGCAAACGGTATAGTGAGAAGATGAGATGGGAACGTGTCTCCCGTGATCCCGGTGGACCAAAAGAGTCTTGGCATAAATTTATCCCTAGAGATCAGATACGCTCTGCGTGTGAATGCCTTAAAGTGTTCTGTAATAAGCCAGATGAATCTTAAAAAAACAACAATTTTTCATACACCAAAAAAAATTGTCACTCAGGGTAGATGGATTTATTTTACTTTTGCAACGGCCCTGAAGAGGATCACGAGGTGGAGTATATAAGAGTACGCAAGGCAGTCTGAAAGAATTAAAAAAATGACAAAAAAAGTCGGTCCTTGTTTTTTCTGTCGCTAGTTATATTCCGCAAAAACCATAAATTCGCACCATTTTTCACGCCACGTACCTACGCACAAAGTAAATATCACGATATATCCTATATAGCTTCTCTCGAAAATTCGCCTCAAATCCGTTACTAAGCATACCAACCCTTGTTTATCGAATGTACAAGTACTATACAGTGGTATAGCACTTGTATACAGTGATAGAGTACTGCAGCCCACAGGATGGTATAATAATAATAATAATATTAAGGCCTGTAATCTACCCTTACAAGTTGCCATCAAACTTTTTATATCAAGAGTGCCTACGTCTATGGGATAATATATCTTTTATTTGTTTCAGGTAAGAGCACGTATAGCCAATAAATTAATTCGCTGGGGCGCCGAGAAGGTAACAGAACTATGAATTCACCTTAAGGGTGTATAACTATGAGACAACTAGAGGGGATTGCATGAGTGTGCGTGTGTACGCGTCCTTACGAATGCAGTGTGTATGCGAGTTTACATCGGCGCGAATAAAACGAAAAAACATGCTGTAAGAGTTCGATAAAGGAATTCAATGAAGAAACAAAGTTCTGTGAACTATTTCCGATAAAGTAAAGCGATCGATTTGGAGCGCATAAAGAAAAAAGAAAAGGCGTCAGGAACGTTTATAATTTAGTCAATATTACGCTTAAAACGTGATGATAGTAAAGTACGTTATTGTATAGATAAAAAGTGTTAAGTATCAGATTGTATTTCTCTTCAGTACGAGTGACGCGATTGTCAATATGAAAATTTAAAAATTGGCGCCCGAACGGCTTAACGTTTCAAAATGTATATATAGTGATTTAAAAACATAACCTAACTCTTACGCGTCTTTGCATTTATATTTCATTAGTTGCGCACATGTAATTTAACAGATTGTCTTAATTGTTAATGCTCAATCGACGTTTGATTAATATTTATCCGCCATTCTGCGTAGCCTAGGACAAAATGGCGTTCATAGAAATACGTAGTTGGACGATCCTATTTAAAGCTACGTGGATACGTCAGAGAGACGTTAGCCAGTCGTACCGTGAAGCTAACATGGAGGTTAACGGAAGCATGAGTTCTCTTATGCTCACATGTGAGTCTAGTAATTCACATAGTCAGTGTTTATTTTCAAGCACAACTCACATAAACGATCCGCTCACTTCAGAGAGTCGTAGCCAATTAAATTCAACCTGAACGATCCTGATCGATATCACCTCGTAATGCGCTCGGTGTCGCTTTACGCTCTCGATAACTCTCGAAATCGAATTCCTTTCGACCTTCGAGTTGGAAGCTTAGTATCAGCTATCAAGTCGACACCGACGCCGACGTTACACGTAGAAAACTTTGAAACTCGATATATCTCCAAAAGGGACACTTATGGGCAACAAAGTAGAGGTCGAAGAATCTTTTACAGGAATTCCGTGAGTTTTATATCATCCTTATACACGCTTATTTACGCACTTTATAGGTTAGGTAGAAGTGCTTGCATACCTAACCTATAAGACTGCAGAAAATTGAGTACTATGGCATGACAAAATGTTGCATTTCCTTGGACCACAAGTCCACTGTATCACTTGGTAAATTAGCTGGTCCATCACGGGTCTTCCGGTCTTCTTAAATAAATTGATAGGGTTCCGGAGTGTTGGTAAGGGCGAATTGCGAGGGTAAGGAGATGATGTAACAGGACACTGTCAGTACTACATAGGAAACTAGGGACATCTTAAGTAATTTGGGACTCGGTCCGAGGTACATTTTCCAGATGAAATTTTCTAACCTTGCGCAATTCCAATGGAAGTTGATTTCGATTAAGTCACCCCTTATATACGTATATACTACACAGTTTGTAAGTATTGCTACTGCGTTATATCTATATATTGTTCTACCAACGGGACGCGATCCCTAATGGGAAATTCGTGTTGCACCTTAACCTCTATGCTCTCACTCGTACTCCTAGGATTCTAGGTATCTCTATCTCCAGAGTGGTACTCGTAACTCGATCTTCTTGCTATCCCAGAGGATTTATATGTACCTATGTATACTATATGCGCTTGGCGAAGATTCAACCAGGATGCGCCAGCCTCGAAGAAGGTGGAAACTTTACTGTCGATAATTGCCACGAAGACAGGATGGCTAACGAGGTGCGACACGGCTGCAACGTTGCTGTCGCAGAAGCCAGGAAGGAATATAACTGAAATAGGGCAGCCGTCTGACTAACGGCAAGAAGGCGGACGTCGCGGCGCGAGGCGTCGACTAGATTAAATTAAATTCTACGAGTGCGTGCACGCGCTCTAATAACGCAAGGACGTTCCAAAGGTAGTTTGTCTGTGCCGAGTCGTCGGTCCTTGCTAGCGAAATAAATCAGGCTCCAAGCTCGATGACGGCGTCCCGAACAATGGAAATCGCTTCAGGCGTCACGACGCAGAGCGTCGCTACTGACTAAGGACTCAGTCCGATTCCCTTAGACTTCTCACTATTTCAACCCCCCATCCCACCCCCAGGAACTGGGTCGTCTCTCTTTCCTACGACTCGAGAGAAATCTCTCTTCCCTCGTAGTTGATGTCGGCGTCGGCGTCCCGACGACTCAAGTGGGCTTCTCTTCTCATCGATCTATGTACACCCTGACACTTGCTTGCCCATTTACGATACTTTGCCACTCGCGCTTTCTTCGAGACGTCTATATATACCTAGTCTGCATACTCGTGTATTCATCTAGTCACCCTCCATTGGCTAATTCAGAGAGCGTCTCTTTTATTCTCTAACAGCGTCATCTCTCTCTCTCTCTCTCTCTTTACTGCGAACCTCGAGTTGATTTTTCGTATGAAAGAAGAAGAGACGGAAAAAAGTGAGCTCTATCATGACCTGGGAATTATCGACAATTCGTCCTGTGACTTCAAACGATAGGTCACAACCCCTAGGATCGGACATCGATTGAAACAACCCTTTTCATAGGGAGTAATGATCTGACGCGGGCTCGGACATCCCTGAGTAATTATAAAATAGCGAGCACGATGGTCAGGTAGCACGGTCTGGTACTAATATACCTCAGTGGCAAATGAAAAAGACGGATGGAACAAGAGGGTAGGATGAAAAAAAGGGAAAAATAAAAAAAGGGAATATGGCGAGATTGGCAACTAGGATGGATACGTATGTTTTTATATCCAAGAGATGGACAGGTAGTGAGAACGAATTCAGCGTTGTCTTTGGATATTGCCTATCGATCAAATTACGGTAATAAAAATCAGGGTTATCAACCCTTTTACATCTTGCAAAATTTCTTTTTTTCGTTTTCCCTTACTCGGACTATTCTGGCTACCATCCTCTAGTTTTTAGAAGACGACACAACTGCCCTAGATCCATTAGTTCCTCTTTGGGCTTTGTTCTTTTTCTTTTTTGACGGCCATTCTTTTGCCGCTTGATCTTTTCCCTCATCCTCCTTCTTTTTATTCTTTTGTAGTATTTGTTCTCTCTCTTTGTCTTTCTCTCTCTCTCGCTCTGTCTCTCTCTTTCTCTCTATATCTTTACGGCAGACAAATTGAAACTGTGATTTATGTACCTGCGAGATACGTAGCGACTATTAGCCTCCTGGTGGCGGCATCACGCACCTAATCACACAAGATGAGAATCGACTGAATAGAAACTGTCGCAAAAGGTTTGAGCTTCCATTCTGGAAATTAGTGGGACGTAAGAAAGGCGAAAAAACGTCGCGTCGAACTTTCATCTCTTAATAAAGTTTTCTATTCAATGCGTCTGAAAGAAATTGCGATCCCTTTTAAAGTCTAAGGGCGCCATTTTCATTACGGAAGCTGGCTTGGGATCAGTTCGGGCGTCGATTAATCATTAATTATACTATCGGGATTACATGTACGTAAATAAATCAGCTGTGACGCCATTACCGTCTCTCGTTTTGTATATCGACCGGTGACCGATTATCGAGAGCCCATCGAACGGCAGGAGTAATTACAAAATAAATTACAAAAAATCTCATTATCGTTGTATCGATGTTTCGTTTGCGCTGCTCGTGATGTTGAGGCGCTATATTCTCAAGTAATTAATTATTACGGTGACTATTCGGTGTTTGATGTCGATTAAAGGAATATGTAAATGAAAAATGTTTCTCCTCCACTCCCAAAAAAAATTTCTCCTCAGCCTCTACCAAAACAAAAAAAAACAAATCATGGTCTCACTATGTAAATATAGGGTGTAAGTATAAGAATATAAAAAAGATAAATATAAAGCGAGAGCCGTAAGACATACGCCATTGTAATTTATTGTAAAGGAGAAAAACTCTTTTAGATAGGATATATAGAATCGACTAAGTGTAATATGTAGATTAATTAATTAATTAACGACGAAGAGTGCGTGCGTGTGAGTGTATTATGTATTAGGTAATTAAAAAGTGAAGAAAAAAACCGGTACTCGAATAATCGAAAATCGATCAAACCTATTCAAATGATATACAAAGATTTCGCTGTTACCGGATGTCAGTATTCAGCGCGGGAAATACGAAAAATGAATGTTTTACTAAAAATTCGAATCGCTGTATTACGGCATATGAGCCCCTGCCTCTTACGCCGATTCGATTTCGAAAAAGTCACTTTGTCCCCAACGAAAAAATTCACGTCCTAACTGTACTTTTCCGGCAATGGACATTTTTTTTTCTTTGTTCATCATTATTTTTAAGGCCCACGTCCTATTATAACTCACGGTAAAATCCGTGCAAATTGTACTATATGGTATACAGTAAAGATATTATGTCATGAACCGAAAATAGAACTGTTCAAATTTGTTCTCTTGACAATTTAACCCCCACCACCTATCCCGATTCCTATCAAAAGCATCACCGGGGGTGTGTATAGGTATATGGGATGTTTATAATTAATTGAAAAAATCCTTCAGATAATTTAACAAAAAAAATAAGGGGATGAAAGCAGCATGATAATTTTGTAAAAAAGAATTTTCAGAATGGCGTGCAAGTAAAATAAAGACTCACCCTTCTGGTGCTTTTTGACAAACGTCTAAAAAGGTTCGTCTATCGTACACCGGTACGTATAAATATAAATAAAAAATTTTTCATTTAACATAAAAAGTCGCTTAAGGCATATATATATACATATATATCGTACATACCCAAGTTCCAAAAGTACAGAAAATGGCGTCGTACAAGAATCGAATCATGGAAATATCACCCACGTCTGAAACATTCAAAGGTGATAATGGCTCTAGTCGTCATAGGAACGTCTGTCTAGTCTAAATTTCTCATTAATATTCGCTTCGAGTTCAGCCATATTGCTTTAGAAAAATCCATGGAAACCATTCAAGAGAATTTCGCAATTCGTCTTTCGTAATTCTAAACGGATTAGAAGAGGGAGAATCGATTTCCACTTGTAGATTCCACGAATATTTCGCTACTAGACTGTTTCCCCCTATTCGCGTCCCTTTCATCGCCATGTTTATTTTGTCCCTTCCCTTCTCCTTTCACCGAGAACGAACCTCAAGAAGCGACAAGAAGAATAAAAAGCTTACACCCAATGCGAAATAACTTTCTACCTTTTGGTTTCTTTTATTTATTTTTTTTTATACACCGCTGGAAGACCGACTTCTCCCTTCCTTCCATGTGAATATAAGTGGTCTGGAATCTCAGGGAGTGACGTCATACAGTACAGAATACTTTGCTCACTATATCACTGACTCGTATAGGTTATATGGGGAGGTATTGTCGTTTAAGGAAAACACGCCCATATGATTTCGTTGCTATAAGAAACGAAAAAAAATCCTTATACAGAAGGCAGAACTCAATGCTCCAAAAAAAAGCGGGAGAAAATCCAGTTTAGAAGTCAGAATGGAAAATATACTGAATTCCCGAAAGAGAGCTTTACGGTATGCAGGTATCCGTTCGGCGATCCTCGGAATCGTTCGGTCTCCGTCGTAGCTCTAATGTTTATGGGCGACGTTAAATTAAATGGACTTTATAGTTTACGAGTGGTAGCGGACCTCGTAAATGTTAATATCAGGGACTCTGGTCAACTGCTGGACGTCAGAATTGTCGTCTCAATGAAAACAGGACATGAAATCGAAATGGACGTAAAGAAGATATATGAGAAAAAGATTATCTAAGCACTTTCACAGGTTTTGAATAATTCAATATTTATGTATAAGTTGGGTATACGTGTAGACGTTTGGAAAAGCTGCTTTTCAAGTAACGACAGTTACAAAAGTTCTTCTCTGTCATATTGGATGAATACTATTACAAGAATTTTACAATTTATTATCGTCTCTTGGCTATAAGAGAGTTTATTTAAGACGTATTGTAACGAAATTTATAGTTGTACCTACCCCCCGATGGGTGCGCCACAGTGAACCAAATACTTAAACTCAGAGAGTCACCTATCTGATTCGTATATACTTGGCGTACTCAGTAACTTCGGTAAGCGTGCTCGTCCCTTTCGCCTACTGCCCAGCGAACCGAACACACGTGCCTAAAGCTAATTAAAGACTGCCATAAAGATACATGAAAAGTTGACACGCCCATGGGAGCAGAGGTAATAATTTTTTCTTTTATAGTTCTTTTGATCTAAATTATATTGTAAAATCGTATATTTATTATTAATGAGGCGACAGGATTCAATATTGTATACTCGAATAATCCGAGTGAAAGAGGAAATAATGGGACAACCTATTTTTCATTACATTTTAAACACACGGAAAAAGGAGAACAGTACTGATTACTAGTCTGGTTAGCAGCGAGTCCCAGGTATCATTGAAAATGAGCGACGAACAACCTGGAATAGTACTGATTATTTAGAAGACAGTAATCATTACCGTTCCGAAGGTAATAAGTCCTTCCTGGGTTGATAAGTGGGACTCACTCCTGGGGCTCATTGCTAAATCAGACTAATAAACATTACTGTTCTTTTTTTTTCGTGCACGATTATTGGACCATTGGGATAATTGAACAACACTGCTCTTAATAATTGGACAACCAAAACGGGGAATACGCCACGACGTTGAGAATTCTTTACCCAGTGTTGTTGAGATAAGCCATTTTTTATTTAATTATACGATTTTCCTATATTTTAAAGGTGTCCCATATACAATCGACTTGATTACTATTCGTTCGCATGAGAATTATTAATTACTAGCCTATACTACCCGGCGTTGCCCGGGCTTCTTATATCTAAAACATGTGAAAATAAAACAATAACAATCAGCAGGAGGAGGTGGGGTGTCCAGGTTTCATGGTAGCCTATATTTTCCGCGGGATACTAGAGAGTAACTATGCACAAGTCGCTCTACATCAGTCAAAAGGTTTAGGAGTTAATAGGGACCATACAAACATTCTATCACGCCAGCTGTCACTGGTCGTCTGTAGTCGCCGCCACCGCGTGATGTACGGAGCCCGGCGCTCACATTCTATTTTTCTGCTCAGCCCCTTGAAAACGTAAAGTAATAATAGCTATAAACCTTCCCAGAAAGATGGCGAATCATATAAAGAAAAGATTGATGGAAATCGGTATAGTAGTTTTTGAGTTAGAAGGTATCATACAGACCGACAAGCAGACACCTTATTTTCGATAGCTGTGTCACCCGGCTTCGTCCAGGACGAAATTTGGACGCCTGGTGATTATTTTCATTTCCGTTACTCTAAGGTTTTATTATTTTAATTTAATGGGGATCAATTGAGCAACATTCTTCGACTTGTTTCACATTTTTGATTCCTGCTCAGTCATCTGGTTACTTATCGTGATGGTATATAGCCTATGACACTTCCAAGATCCGAAGGAATGCTTTAGTCGAAGTTTCATAAAAATCGGTAAGTTTCATCTTACTCGTGATAAATTGTACTTATTTATATACTTCTTTGTCTTATAATTTTTTTAGCAAGTTTATGACAACGGATGGTACGCGGGTGTGTGAAATGTGTATGTTAGTATGAATGTTTTCTTTTTTAATTATTATAAGGTTTTAAAATGTAGCTATCGCTACGATTTGCTTTACTTCTTTGTTTGTTTCATCTTTTTAACACTCATTTCTTTTGACCGTTCATATTGCACTTAATTTTTTGTAATATTTATATTACATTTTTATTGATTTATAAATATATCTTCTACGTAACCAGAAATAAAATTATAGTTGCAATCTAGTAATTACAGTTTGAGTATCCGCGATTATGATGACAAATTTTCAACGTATTTCACTAAAACGCGTGTAATTCATAAACGACGATTTTGTTGACGAAACATATTTTTTCCAACAAATTTCGTCTTTTTATGTTACCATAAAAATAGCCTTTAGCCTAAACATTTTTTTTTGTAAGTTACGCTTCATTCACACTGTAAAATTTCATGGGGTGATGTATATCACTGCAGCTAAGGAAATAATGATAATAATAACGTCGTTTTAGAAGATACGCCTTTACGTATGATACACAAAAATGTAATATTGTAAATAGGTGTTTATGACGTATATCAGTCACTGTGAACAACCCTGTGTAATAATAGAACGAAAAAGTCTATAATAAAATCTTCAAAACAGCTATCATTCACTCGTGACTGATGCTCATCATCATCAAATCATCACGGGTATTCGCTACGTGCGTACTAACCAGTTAAATGTTAGTGAGCATGTGTAGACGTGTAAACGTAGCATAAATGTATTATACATCGAGAACTTACGGCGTGCAATACAGATGGCGCAGATAGCTTACACATATATGTCTATACGTGTTTACTAAGGCATGTATTTGTATGCACAGAGCGAATAGCAGCAATTCATTTGCGGAATAGAGAATTCGTGCCTCTCGCAGTTTCAAGATAGAGTTGTTTATTTCTTTTTTTTATCAGGCCAGACTGTACAGCCAGTAAGTTACATAAGCTTATGGTTAGTTAACGCTATAATGTCAGAGGCTAAGATCAAAGATCTCGTTAGCAGAAAACTCGACCTACACGACCACATGACTATATACATATAACAGTATATGCTAATGCATATCTAGCATAAAAAAGTCGACTAGGATTTATTAGAATGAAAAAAATATCAAAATTGTATAATATATCTAATAGAAAATTAAGCTTTTTTTTGCAAAAAAAGTAAATACGTACCAAAAATACAGCGTATATTTTGCAGTCTTGTAGAGACTGCAGTAATTGGAGTGTAAAATGGCGGAACACAGTGTTGCACCGAATGCAACTTAATATGCATTACATTAATTAGTCGCGAAGATACGGTGAAGGGATGGTACTTGGCTCGGGGAACCTTTGCGCAACATCCATGTACTAATTACCTTTGCGACAGCTGCACAGTGGTAGCAGCACTTTTAGCGTTCGAGATATTCGTCTGAGAATTAGTTAAGGACGGCACGTGAAATTCTTGGAGAAAAACCTTCGGATGATTTCAAAGTATTGTATAGTTGGATTAAATATACCATAAAATATGGTTTTTTATTGTCACGGGAACTAAGCCGACTAACGTTGGTTGAAAGAAAAAAAAAAGAATGAAAATATACTAGCTTAATATCAGCAACGCCATCTTCATCCCCCGAGTCTCAAAGCGCGTTGTAGCATTTGCGCTACCCCTAAAATGCAAATGGGATTAGGGAACATGCCTTTGAGTAACGCTATTGGTGGGGTAGACGAGGTAAAAGAAAAAAAAAAGGAAAATTTCTGTAACAGTACGATTAGCTCAGTTACTTGTTCGTTATGCGCAAGGATAAGCATAAAACGATAATTGGGAGTGGATACTGGTTATCGAAAAAATCTAGGGGATGAAAAATTCGAATTATTTTTTTATTTTTCTCGAAATGGAAGATCCGTTGAATTCTTTATATGGCATATCGTATAGTCGAAGAAGCTCTATAAGAACGTAACTATAATACATAATGCAGGCTACCTTGTTATGGCGAACAATAAAATACCTAGATATTTATTGGAATTTGAAGAAAAGAATTTATCTACCCCTCCATCGATTTCATGGCATTGCCACGCCATTTTGCTGACGTTTCAGAAGAGCCCTTTTTTCTTCCCCAACTGGAATGTATATCAAGCTCAGTACAAGCGTTAATATTTCGTAAAATTCCTACAACCCCTTAAGACTGTTTCCACAACCCTTCGCCAGTAAGATTCTCCAAATACTTGAGCCCACCCCTATTTTAGACGAGGACGAGACAGATAAGCAAAGAGGGTCTTGCTTGGCAAAACGGTTAATGATTATTACTAACATTAATTAGTAATGGCGACCGATCGGATCGGCTACGAGTTATCATTATCAATATAGAACACCGTGGGTTCTGTAAACCCTAGATAAATTGCAACCCTTAGAACAATTTAGATTCAACTGAATACCGACAATATTACCAAGGCTATCGATAGTGTACCGCAGCAACTGTCAATAATGTAAAGACGAGTTTCACGCTTGGCATACGACTGTACGATACGGGGGGTGGGGCGGGGGGGGGGGGGACTAAATAGTTGGCTGACGGGGTGACTGGCTGGGTGACTGGATCGTTGACTTCATATTCAATTCTAGCTGTTTCGCTGTAGGGTTGATACATACGTATCCAGAACCTGCCTGAAGCTCGTTTAATATTAATCCTAAAACATACACGAGGTACGTATGTACGTGAGTTTCCATGAGAACGACGAAAATAACAAATTTGTACCCAAAACAGTTTCACAGTTATAATTAGGAACTGTAAATTTGTTCACTGTCATAGAAATGCGTCCAAGAATTGATCGCTCGCGTTGAAAACGTCAAATTTTCTTGCGACCCAACCCCTACGTGCCACAGGTTGCCAATCAGAGATACGAGCAGACACTTTCTCAGGGATTAGCAAGTTCCTAGAGGGATGAACGCGTCCAATGAAAACGCGGCAAAACTACTGGATTATTGGAGGACGAAGCAACATATAAAAGCGAAAGGTACGTAGTATGAGGAAATATAAGAAAGGATAACAGCGGTACTGGTAACGTGTGGACGTCCTCGTTCTTCTTCCCGAATTGATACGTGGATGTCTGGGACTTTGAACAATGAACTCTGAGCAATGGACCTGCCATTCTGTGATAGATGAACAGTGAGGAGATTGTAAAAATGAAATAAAGGGGTTAGTGTCAGGGTGGCGAAGGATAAGTTATAGTAGCCGTCGACAAACCGTAGCCTAGGTTTAATATCCCTCCACAAAATGGCGATTCACGTGAAATGAAAAGATCTTTTCTTTTCTATTCTTCTCTCTTTCTATCTTTTATGGAGCATCCTATTATTATTATTATTATTATATATATAATCTGTCTAAGCGTCTATCTGTCGTCGTGAAGCCATCCCTCGACCTACCTACGTACGTCTAATAAATCGTGCGACGTCAATTGATCTCGTCGCGTATGAAAGCCGGCCTTAGACTTACAAAGAATGCAATAAAAGATAAAGAAATTGATATATACACACACACACACGCGCGCACGCACACACGCACGAACACGCACACGCACACGCACACACACAGAAAATGAATGGAGTTAATTAAATCTCTTGAAAGGTAAAACGGGGGGAAAAATAATAAGAGAAATTAAATGAGTTTAAGAAACCTCCAAAATGGCGGATCTGCTTGGAAGAAACGTAGGAAGCATTAATGATACATTGACAGGGTAAATAACTGTACTGTCAATCATAAGTGTCTATACTATATAGCTATTGATAACATTAGTATTATAGTCTGAAGTAACCTGAGGGAAACACCAATTAATCCCCACTCCTCTCCGAACGAAAACACTCAATCGATTATTGGCTGGCTAATAGATGCGTACCTAAGTAAATTTTGTGTTAAGCCCAAGCACGTTACATATATAGTCAAACATTGTCCAGCGAAATTATTATCTTGTAAACGACCAAATCTGCCCTGATAATCGGGTTTGTCGACGTCATCGACTGATAAATTAATTACGGTCACGGGCTAATGGAGAGTTGACAGATGTTTTCATAAAAGCCTATAGGTAACGTATACGCCATTAGAAATATTTAGCCAGGATACTCATAGTGTGCAACGTAGATATATCCTTTACTAGGCAGACTATAGTAAAGCTTTTTACTATAGCTTATAGTAAACCTATGTTTTGAAGGACAAGAAAAAATGTTTAATTAACCAGCAACGTCATGTTCGTGCTTTCTGTTAATTAATCATGAGAAAAATAATGGTTGTTGATTGTTCTACTGTATGTAGCATGTGGACATTACGAGGACTCTTTAAACGTTTACCGGAACCGGAACTCTCCGACGAGGCTGTACTCGAGTAGGCTAGTTAAAGCTATATAGGATAGTACGCAAATGCAAAGTTATAACGTGAAATTCGAATCCCGGTGCGAATCGTCCTTAATGCATATTAATGTTCAAGAAATTATGCCGTAAATACAACCTACTTCCATAAAGGTTACCACACGGCCCATTGGACAAACGTATTCTAAAGTGCAGAACCGTGCGGAAACACGTGGAACAATTTTGTAGCAATGTACACTTTTTGGGCAAATTCCCAATAGTTTATGTAATAATACCGTATACATTATATGGATTCTTGTGATACAAGACTTCAAGAAGCTTTACGTACTGCTAAGTAATAATATCGTCGGATACTTAAGCAAGTTCATAACTCAAGTTGGAAAAGTTTTCTAGCATGTATCGAAGATTCGAAGGTCTGTTTACAGGAGAAATACACGTGGCGCCATCTTCCGTATATCGGTAAATTTGTAATGTATATTAACGAGCAGAAAATGTCGAAGACGAAGACTCTGCCTTCGAATCGGAGTAACGAATGAAAAATCACGGAGAAAATTGTACCTCGAAATTTTATAAGTCATCCGTCGCTTCGTGTTGGCGCATATAAACGCGCCTTTCGTCGCCAGAAGCGACAAAGCGTCCGAGGCGCTAGATATAAATTGAAATAAAGTCTCTCATTAAAAAAATATTATAGCTTACGGTTCTCCAGGGGATTCCCCGCTGTAAGCTCACTTGCGCGGAATGTCAATTATGAGCACGAAGATGAAGAGAAAATAAAAAGAAAGAAAGAAAAGACGTCATTCCGCCATAATCCAGTAAGCGACTATTTCAAATACGTTTCGTCGGACTCGGTCAGAGCGACGAGAAAAGAAACGAAAAATTTTCCCCAAAAAAAGAGAGATAAAAAGTGGTAAATTTAGAATGAAAAAAAAAACATTTTTTAACAAACAAAAAATAAGAATTTCATTTTTGCTTCAAAATGTCACGTAATAGGTTTCCTACTCAATGAACAGAATGAACGACGCGTGTTGCTCGGCTTGTACAGACGTCAGGCGTCGCGACGTCGATTCATCATGGAAATGTCAGCCCGAAATCTTTCTTGAACTTCTTCATCTTCTTCTTCATATTTACTTTCCAGGCACTTCAACCACTGTATAGGTAACCACGTCACCTAGCTTCGGATCGTTTATCCTTTCTCCTCTTTCCTCTCTTTCTTCTCCTTCGCCCACGGTCTCCTACGCTCCCTCGACCGTCTTATCCGCTATCGATTGCCTACGAAAGCGGAAAATACGCGGCAGGACGAACAACCGACGTGGAAAACGCGGAACGCGAGGGCCACCTTTAATCGGCCTTAACTGGTAAACAAGTCGGGAGCCTATATATATATATATATATATATATATATATATATATCTATATATAGTAGTAGACATCCGCTGTGAAGTGAGTCACAATGATGCTTAGCAAATCTTCTACGATTACGTTAAATTCCATAGCACGTGTGATTATACGTGCTTCAAGTACCAGAAGCACCAAGCCACGCAGACAGTAACACATCCGTGTCTAACTCATCGTCCTAGTAATTGAACCAGGTGCCACCCTGAAAACATGTATGAAGATCCCCATCCGAAGGAGAAAAGCAATTTCACCCCTGACGGCCGATACGAATTTTTTTCCCCTTACTTATTAAGGTCTGGCACATATTGCGAATTCATAAGGATATTCCGTAAATGAATATTTGGATCGTAACAGTGATTTGCTATGCTTCCCTCCCATCGCTTTCCTTTTTATTATCTTAACATTTTTCTTTCTTTCTTTCTCTTTGCTCCAAAGATAACCGATTAGCCTTCCTACGTAGACTCGGCATCCTTTGTATACCGACACTTATGGTTCCACGCTGTGCAATCCACAGTCCTATAGTACTGTCGTCCCACTTTCCCACTATCCTGTATACGGTAACGTCACGCGGAAAGGGACTGTATCGTTGTAAGGATTCAGACGAGAGTACGTATTTAGGTCAGAGACTAATCTGTGGTCAGAGATAGAACGCAAGGAGAATGGGCAGATAGTAGGTGGACTGTGACGATTTGCCAGACGCATGTCTATATGCACATATGGTATATGTCCACTGTGTCTGGATTATATATATGTATATATATATATACACGTATTATAGGTTTCTATCATATCTGCAAGGGCTGTGTATTATGGACATATTTATTGTAGCCTGTTACGGGACGCCACGTTTATTGATCCTCGCGTCCAATGAGATTAGATGGACTTTCATCCAGAAATATCCATGGCTTGACGTTTCCGGGAGAAAAAAAAGTTGAGATAAAAAGATGTCTTAGAAGTGATGTCTTGTCCATTGCTGGAAAGTTAAAAGTTAAAACTACCACTTGTGAATTTATTCGAAAATAAGATTCTGTTTATTGGGTTAGTTTATGAGCGTCCTGTGACGTCATATTGGATTTTCTTGACCAGCACTCAGCGCCTGGAGATGACAGCGCTCTTGAGCAAACCAGTTATTATTTGTTATTTAAATTCAATCCTTTGGTCTTACATTCACGTGATGACATTGACCCCTTGCATTAGACTGCTTCAAACTTTCGACTGAAGGATTAAAAAAAAAGTGAAAGAAAAAGATGAAAACATTTATCAATGGTCGATGCTGAAGGGGAAGGTGGTGAAGGAGGGGTGGGGATGGGGGGATGCTGAAGTACCGATTCCTTTGAAGTCGTACGTTTTCATGCTGGTCTTCTTTATTTTCTACCCTTCTTGTAAGGGTCTGTCCTTTCTTTCTCCCTCTCCCCCTCTCTCTCTCTTTTCTTCGGCTCATTTTATAATAATGAGAAAAACCGTGATAAACCGACGATCCATCGAATGGATTACTCTCCCAAAATGTAACGAAATCGAACCAACCAAAATCCTCTGACATTCTTTCATTATTGGGTACCATAAATCCACCACTGAAGCTTACAAAGTTCCAACCCCCCTGTAGCCAACGCACCCCCAGCACTCATTTTCCAGACAACTTTGAAGAAAAAAGCCACGTCGTTCAAGTTCCCCAGTTACTCCAGCATGACGGGACGTCGTCGGTTAAGGTCAGACGACGAAGAAATCTCAGAATTCAGGACACGACCTGAACCTGCTGACTTTTAAGTAAAGGCTCGAAACGTTCTTTGTCTGGCGGTCGCGACCCTTATGGAAAAACAATTTGTTCCAGAGGAATGAGAAAAATATCAAGGGCTGGTGACGTGCAAAACGTATTACAGAATCGGAAACGAGTGTATAAGCTACTTGTAGAATTTTTATTCGAAATTCCAGATGCAAGGAACAACGACGTAGGAACGTCTTCAGAAGCGGTTGGACTTTGTGAGATTTAAAATTGGGAATATTTTCCTTCTAAGAAAATCCACCTACGCGACTTATGGCTTTTATGCCGTCTTTACGTTTTCTACTAGCACGTGATAAATTTTACGCATTTTATTCCCCTGGGATCAATAGAGATTGGTAGGTATATATATTTATATATATATATTGCTTAAGGCTCAAGGAAGGCACATCACATCCAGACAATCCTTTATGAGTTCTTTATATATATATGAGTTAAAAGTTTTCTGAAATTTTTTTCAATATTTTTAGCAAGCCCATTAGCCTTTTAGATGTCCTCGACTCTGTTCGACTCTGAGGTGTAAAACAGCCGGGGTATACGTATTTCCGTATTTCTGGAATAATAAGCAAAGAGTAAAAATATTCTTCTCCCCATTTCAGTAACACAGAAATGGCGGCGAAATCGGCAGTCCCAAAGAAGATTCTTAAATAAAACGGAGGTGTTTATAAATATAGAAATCCCATTACGCTGGTCGTACGAAGCTTGACACATAAATAGTATGTCATTCGGTTAATCTAATTAATCACCTGTGTATTTATATAGACACACATTAAATTGTATATTTATATCATCCTTCACAGATCGTACACTTTAATGTCTCGCGGAAGAATATTAAGTTAGAGTCTAATAACGAATCTTCAAAGATATTATTAAATTATTCTTGTGATCCTATATTTATGTAATTTTAAGAAAGACTTCTCGGAAATTAGAATCCCGAAATAAACGCCTTTCATTAATTTCACAAGAGCAACAAAGTTAAAATCAATTTGGAGAACATTATTTATAGCCGCAATAATAATAAACGGCAGCCAAAGTGCTAATCGAACAGGAATAAATGAACGTAGCAAATGAAGCGTAAAGAAATGTCAAAAGAAAGAGAGAATACGGAGGACGGTGAATTATAAGGAAAAGAATTTCTCCCGCGATAATAATAACAATAAGTATAATACAAAAATGGCGTCAAAAAAATCTTATCCATTCTATTTCCTGTTGCAACAGTTGCCATCCTTCATGAACCCGTTTATTTTTCATGGTCCATCTTCCTCGGGACAACCGAGCAAATATTTTGACAATAGCTGTGCGATTTTATGGGTCAGCGTCGGGACGCGGCGTCGCGAAAATCTAGAGGGAATAATAAACCGGAAGTTGCTGGCGTAATGCTTTGGAATAAATTATGGGTTAGCACGAAAGAATAAGCAATTTTCATACTGATATAATCGACTTCAGATCGATGTTAATTCATTCAACGTCCCAGATAGACTTCCGGTGTCTATAAAATTTTATATAACAAATTCCCGTATTACGTAACCGCTCTTAAACACAAAAGAATTCTTACCAAGGAAAAATATAGTCCTCACGGGAAAATCCCCTCAGTGCTTTTCACTACACTCTGACCTTTGACCCTAAGCAATATCGTTTCGCCATTATCACCCCTATGAGATCCCATACAAAATCCTTGTGAAGTAATACAAAATACTCCGTGCAAAAATAAGTATAGTAAATAAAACAGAATAAAAGGATCCACTACTTTTCTATGGTTAACTGGTCTGATCATTAGCTTATGGTATCTACTTATCCATAATTATCTATAGATTCTCAAGAAGTATCAAGAATGAAATAAGATAAGATACCAATTCTTATGGGAATTAAGAGTGCTTTTTAAGTTACTTTTAAGGGATCTTATTCCAGTATCTTAAGAAGCCCATATCCGGTTAGTATCCCACTTATTCCCCTGTATTTCAATGCGACGAGGGGGGCTGCTATCATTCTAAGATCTTCTAAACGACGCAATTAGCTGCATTGATTACTTTATCATCGTCTACCTGGTATCACGTTTGTTTAAATAAACGATCAAAAGTGACGAAGTGACTTCCTAACTAAAATGGCTGCCTCTGAGTATAGAGCTTGCATAAGAATTTCTCGGGCTATCAATTTTATGTCTCGCTGAAGACATCAAAATGTCTTGTGGGACCTTTGATCGGTATTTGACAGCAACAGAGATTCTAAGACAAAGCGAAATCTTTTATATAATACCAAATTCTCTCGCTGTGTTAATATACTAAGATTTGACGGAATAGACAAAGACAGTTTTTGTCAGCCAATTGTGATTGAAAGCAGTAAAATATATTAGCGATACTTTTGATCAATCATAAAAATGACATATCGTTATTGTTCATACATAGATACATTTTACCATTCGATCTCCATTTTTATTCAGTCCTGTCTTTGTTTCCTGTCTGAAAATTATCCATAGGCTGATATAAATAATGCACGAGCGCCATAAGTATTGACTGAGCACCAACTGGATGTATCTACTGAATTTTTTATAAAAATATATAAATCAGATCGTACTGGAGAACCGTAAAACAGATAATTTTCCAAGACGCCATGGCTAAACGGTACATGGAGAATATTAAACGCGGGAAATTTAAATACGAATATCGTAAATTTCAAACTAGATAAAACTAATAAAGAATAAAGTACTCTATTAAATTTCTGTACTCGACCTTGAGCATTCTTTAAATTCCTTAAACACTGCTAATCGATATTAGAGCATTGTTTAATATGCTAAAGCGTCTTACAATTATTATCCAACGTCACGTGCTTATCGCATTAGTTATCTATGTAATATAGTACATAAACGGTTTACACTATTTTAAACCGTAACATAAGCAAACACGCATACACGATGAAGGAATCTCAAGTTTCTAGCAAAATCTATTCGACCTTTTCTTTGCGAACAAAACGTCCTACGCAAGCAGTAGATAGCGACCTTTTTGCCTGGCCAGACAATGGACGGCTCTAATATTTTTTTCAACAATTTAAAAATCCTCAAGGTTTTATGTTACTAGACATTCAAGTATGCATTAAAGTTTTACATCCAAAATATGCATTAAGAATTTACATAAAAAAATTTGCATTAAAGCAGACTTTACATTATACTATTACTTACCTATTGGTACTGAGCCAGGCGAACTCATGCTAATAATCATAAACTTTAACGGTACTTACTTCCAAATGTAGACATAAAAAATGAAAAATACTGAAACACGTACTTTTATTTTTAATTAAAAATCCAACCCTACTACCCACGTACGGTTAAACGTGAATACCCTGTATATATATAAATATCTCCTTACGGTGTACAAGTTTGAGAATAATATACTCTTTTTCTGTAATCCATGTATTCCAGTATCCATATTGTATATGTCAGGTGGTATAGTACATTATATACATAAAAGAATCGTGTATGTACTCGTGTATATACAGTAACGTTCATTCAATGGATAGGAAAGGTGTAGACGACAAAGACTGATATTTTGTATGTGGTTTACGTTTTATATATGAAGTAATGGTATCTGCTGTACAAAGTAGAAAAAACAAGGGACGGACGTAAATAACAAAGGGATAGGGTGGGTTTCCACGTATTATGAGATAAAAGCTTAGTCGAAGTCCTTAGGTTGAAATAGGAAAGCATATAAATTTCCAGGAATTCCACTGCAGGGCATTGTCGAGGTATTGTCGATTCTCTGAAAATCGAAAAAACGCAATATTATGCTAAGGGATGTTCTTTTATTTTTGCGATTGTGTGCTTTCTTCGTCTCTTGACATTTTCCAGATACTCTAAAGTATGTTCTAGTGCCACCACGTAAGTCTCACAAATCTATATTAGGGGTGATTTCAAGGGGATCGAGTAACTTAAAAAAAAAGGCCATGAGAAAAAATTTTTTATTGATGATACTATTGCTTTAAAAAAAAACTTGCATTTGAACTTCATAAAATGCACAGCAAGCACTGTAAATTTGCAATTTTTTACAGTCATATAGTATATTTTATACAGTGCACCAGAATGCTGTGAAAAGAAATTTAAAATTTTTCACTTGTCGCAACTTTAAGATCAAACCAATAAACGGATTTTAGCTTCCGAGGTCTCATTTTGTTTGAGACAAAGTGCCTTCCGGTCTGAGTATAGGAATTTTAATTTGAGGCCTGTACGACAAAGCTATTAATTCAAATGTGTAAACAAATCTTTGTTTATTAAAACCTGACTGAATAATAGGCTACGGTCGATCCAATTCTCACTGCATCGTAAATTCCTAAATTTCATCTTGTTTCTTCTCGCAGCAGTCTGGTGCACTATATGTCTGTACAAAATTACAGATTTACAGTGCTCGATGTGCATTTTATAAGGATTATATGCAAGTTTTTTTAAAGCAATAGTATCATCAATAAAAAAATATTTTCTCATGCCCTTTTTTAAGTGACTCGATCCCCTTAATCGATAATTGTATTAGTCCTTAAATATATTGGTTAAGGGTGGTTTTTTTTTCAAGTAGATATATCACTTGCGACCAACTAATGACAAAATTTCGTACTAATTCTTGAAGCTATGGTTTAACAATGTGACAAACAGTTATTTGTAGTGAGAATCGATTTTTCCATTATTTGCGAGATTAGTATCTATGAGATGTCAATTTCTGGATTAAAAAAAAACATGATCGACAGTTAAATAATTGCTGAATTAATAATAAGAAAAAAAAGCTTCATGACAAAAAAATTAATGAAAAAATGTATGCAAAGAGAAAGAATACTCGAGGTATTGGAATCGTACCTACTTCGTCATTAAGGAACATACTTGTAATCAGTAACTTTCGCCTAATTAGACTTGCAAAAAAAGAATTCAGGAAGCTTTGCGTTTTCACAAGTTGTTGTAAGGACTTTCTAAACTTACCGGGATCACTGTGTAACTTATGAATACCAAGACTCGTTAATCCGAATTGGGTTAACTTTCTCTATTTCTCTCTCCCTCTATCTCTCTCCCGCTCTTTCTTTCTCTCGTTGTAACATGGCTGCCTTAGTTACCCGCTTCCCAATTGGCTAATTACAGGAAACTTCATAAGAATTCGGAATATTTAAGCTTCAACAAGTAATCTCACGGGACTCCTGTTAATGCTCAGAAATAAAGATTCGCAAAAAAAAACCATTGCTAAGATTACATAATTCCTGGAAGAGTACGGTGTAGCTTATTCACCGGAAATACACTTTATTACGTTCCCGTAGCTATTTCTGCTCCTACTTTTAACGCATCTATACAGGAAAGGGAGGAACAAAAATAGAAAATATTGAGCAGTCGATATACTAAGAAAACGTAGGCGAATAAAAGAATGTCCAAGAATAAAGGAACGTTGAAGAATCAATCCCCACTGGACCGTTAGTAAGGTATAGGAAGTCCCTATGTGTACCTACAAGAAAAGCTTCCTCGGGGCGCGTGTATCCAGGAAAAGAGAAAAACAAACTCACCGCCGGAACTTTTTCCCTAAATATTTATCGTAGGGGGTATAGCAGGTAGTCTTAGTGTACCGGGACTTCCTATGAGGGCCAGTTAGTTCTAGAATCGATGGCACCCTGGACAGAATCGTTCGCTCGGGTTCATAGGGGTTGAAATGAACTTTCTATAGATCGTGGAGGTTGGAAGTGGAAATAAAATGAAATGACAAGTCGAATGATTCAGTTCGCAACGAATTTCCAGTAGTCGAATAATTAATTTGAAATTTCACTTTGGGCGCCAAATCGCTTTCGCGGGTTTCGCATGATTTCTTCACCCCTATATAAATATATATATAAAAGGGCACGTATATATATGTATGTATATATAAACGAGAACTAACCATACCTCGCTTTTCGTTATCCGAGCACCACGAAAGTTCATTACTACAAATTCCGTGTTAAAATTGCAATTAACGTTTTAATGAGATTTCTTAAAGCCATCGGCCAGCCGAGTGAGATTCTCGCACAAAAGTAGTGGCGAAACGAAGAAATGAAGATTCCAAGAAAATTAATGAAAATCAAGAAATCATTCTGCGCCGCCATGGTATTTACAAGCGCTGTACGATTAACATAGAAATTTTCTGATTACCGGACGTTGGCATTTCTCCTCGGAGGAAGCGTCAGGGAAAATGTAAAATAATCACGACCTGGAGGTCATGGGGTTAAGTCCCATTTGCATGAAAACTACCTCTGGAGCTTTGAATCTGCATCAACGTTAAAAAAAGAAAAGTACAATAAATCATCCTTCATATTCAAACAGCGTTTCAGAATCTTTTACTCGGCCATTTTCCCTTGAGAATTTTCAAATTAATAAGCCTTACAGACTTTAATTACAAAAGAAAGTCCAAAATTGATTTGATGCAGCTTAAAAGATTCGCAGCATTCCATATAGCTACTATTATCTATAGAAGCACTCCAGTGCATTAAATACGTCGAAACAGGATGTTCAAGTACATCCATTATCATTAGTCTCCATATGTCAATAAAGCCTGAACTTTCTTGACGCACATGTGAGTACGCAGCTTTAATGTTATTAATTAACTGCGCCCGTGATGTGACAACAAAGCGACGCTGATGAATCTTTTAATAAAAAAGATTAATTGTAAAATCCGCTTTATTTATTTTTTCAAAACAACTATACTATACTATATCATCTCCGTCAAATAACTAGACATACAGTTTCAAACCCAGAGATCAGTAGAATAAAGGGATGAGGTTGAGCATGAAGTTTATGTATGGGAAGATCCTATGTCAAAGGCCAAATTCTATCGGGCGTCTATATCCAGTAAAAACCTAAGCATATAGCGTGTATAGGTAAGAGGCATTGCTATTGCCGAAGAGGATACGGAGACTAGATCATTCAGAAATTCCTGGTTAATCCAACAGGACGCAATGCTTTCAGACTTGACAAAGAGTTTGTCGATAGGATGGGCTAGGTATATCCTGAAAAGGAAAGGATTGTTAGTCAAGATTTTGTGAGGGATGGTACGCTTTAGGGTGGATATTCAGGGTAGAGCCTATAGTATCGGAAAGGGAGATATATATATAAAATATACTGTAGTATATATAGCAGGGCTGGTGAGCCTTTAGAATAGATGGAGGATCAGTACTCGAAGCAGATATTAGTCGGTGGTGGCAGCGTTGGAGTGTTTGTTCAGGAAATTGAATTATCCGGCCACTACGACGACCTGCTTGACTGCCGGTTCCACAAGCTGTCCACTAACCAGCAACCCCTAACCATTTCCTAACCAACCCTTAAGCAGCCCATCCGATCGTATCACTATCCTATAGGTACTTCTACTTCTGGATCCAACTTCGTATTAGGATTTGCTAACGTGGTCATCCTGATGATCTTGATAAGATTTTTCAAATTTTACCCTTCGGAACTATCAGGATTCTTCGTGTGCTTTCCCGTTTTTCTTTTCACTTCCTTGACTCTTTTTCAGCAGTCAAGGGCAACCATAAAGATGACGTCACTGACGAATCCAGGGAGACGACCTTAAGACCCTTGAAAAAATTTCAAAATTATTCCATCCTTCAGCACAGATTAAATTCGTGGTAATTTTCTCTTGTATTTAATTGCAATGATGGCTGTATCGTTCCTGTTTATTTCATCCCCGGAGAGGTAGATACCGAAATAATTAATTTGGTAGTTAGTGAAAAGCGATGAAAATACTTTATTAAAGAGGGACAACTCGATCGTGACTTTCGCGAATTAATTGTTAATTTATTTCGTACAGCGAAATTGGATTATGGACCATTCGGGTTGGGGTAAAACCTATCTGAATGCAACCCCTAGCTTTGGATCTGGCGAAGAACCCATTACGCGCAATAAACTTCCTGCAATTTGCTCTCATAAACCAGATTAGAATGTTCATCCCTTCTACCTTCTTCCTTTGAAACTTTGCCAGTTTCCCAGAAACGTGATAAAAATCCTTCCTTGGCGTCGTTTCTGGTTAGGCCAATCCCCTACCAACTGACAGCTATCGAATCCGTGACTTGACGTGACCTTTATCTTTTCCATCCTTTCACGTTTTATGTTCTTTATTTCCTGTACTCAGCTATCCGTCTTTCTCTTTCCACTCTCATCTTCTTTTATCCCTCGAAAGAATCCTTTCGCGATACATAGCTCCATAACGAGGAGTCGTAACTCCAATCTCGATAGCTGAACGAAAAGGAATATACAGGGTGTCCAGAAATTAGCGCCTACGGTTATCGTGGCACCATTTCTAATCCAAAACTAAGTCGAAAAGTCCTTTACCATTTTTTCGTGCGATGTCTAATTAACGAGTTATTAATAATTAAAATTAGCCAATAAGAAGTGAGGTTGTATTAGGCACATATTCGTGAATAGTTTGAGCGAACTCACAATACGCGGCTCTGACTTAGGTACCGTATCCATGAGTAATGTGACTGAGGTCGCACCAGCGCACCAACTTAAACTGCGCTCCTGATTGGCTGAATTTAATTGTTCATAACTTGTTAATTACGCATCGGATGAAAAAAATTCCAGAGGCCATTTAGGCTCAATTTTTGATTAGGAGTAGCGCTATACTATCCATGGGCGGCATTTTCTGGACACCATGTATAGCTAAATTGGTAGGCATCGTAGGTCGTGTAGGTCCTGTGATTCCTATAGGTATAAACTCGACAGGACTCACAAAGATAAATCAGCTCATATATTTTCATTATAGAGGAAACGGAAAAAATTCCCCTCTGTTTCTGCCAAAGGATGCTAGATCTGATTTATCGTGTATAAACAATTTTTTGGAAATACTTGTTTTTTACTGACTTCGATATTTCTCGCATCCATACGCCTGCAGGAACCTGATATCGTGAACCCTTTTAAAAATTTTTTTCTAACAGAACGAAACCCTAAACAGAATAACCTTTGTAATCGCATTTGCCAATTTTTCCTATTAAATTTTTTTTATCTAGTGACAGATAGTATCGATATAATACAATATAATATGATAAAATGTACAATAACAACAAATTGTTTTTGTTGTTACATATTTCTGTAATTTTGTACGCCATCATCTATGCAACGGTAGACTTTATAACCAATTAAAATGAAGCAACTGTATACCAATACACTTCATATGTGTAAGTGAGACCATACATATCATGTTCGTCATTTCGAATTTCAAAATTTGAAGTCTAGAATCGATTTCAGCACCCTTCAAAACCCTTGGAACGCACGACTTCGCGAGTATATGGGAAATGCCCTGGGGATAAAAATAAGAAGGGGTGGTTTTTATTAGGAATGCAACCGGACGTTATTGATATGATTAAGCTCCTCAGTTAACACATAAAAGAAGCTTTATAACAATTGGAAATGCAAATTAAATCAAGATAATGTGTATTGAATGGGAGATTGGTTACGAATGCATAGGGGTAGTTTACCCCTTAAACGAAGTATTTTCGGAAAACGCAAAGACATGTATCTTCTACTTTTTTAGCTCTTCCAAATGCAATTTGTTTCATTAAAATCCGATCGATAGTTTTTTTGTTATACCAATTTTGCATTTTTCAACCCCTATAAATTTTTATAAATTGACCCCATGAGAACCGAACAAAATACATTTTTCATTATTCGCCACGAGCATTATTCTCCAATTGGTTTCATTTAAATATCTCTACTGGAAATATGTGAAACTTCGAAAATCGCCCTGGAGATGCCCAACTTTGGGGGTTCATTTCACCCCCTAAAACCCTTTACCCGCCGATAAAAAAAACACGTGTCTCTTAGATTTTGATGGAGAATTACATATCCAAAAATGAACAAAATCGGAGGGGGACACCTCAAACGGTTTCCTTGTCAGTTTAGTGAGTACTATATGTTCTCCAAGTCTTGAATGCCTTTTTTTTAACACCCTGTATACTATACAGTAGATAATAATATACAATATTATATTAAAAAACCATTTGTTAAAATAACAAATATATTTTCGTATCTGAGTACATCAATTTGCAAAACTATATGTATCCTAATGAGATGCCGTTTTATAAAAACATCAAAAAATTTGTATTAATTTGTCAAATAAATATTATTAATGTACCGTATTTTAATTTACACTTATGAATTTAAATTCTACATCCATAATTTTGTAATATAATGATAATTATCACTCATCTTATTGAAATAAGAAATGCGAGCAGCAGTTGCTTTCGAAGTGCAGAAACCAAAAAAAAACTAAGTACAGTAGACCATCACTTTGACTGCAGGTTTCGGGAAGACTGCACTAAAATCGAGGTAATTGAATTAGCATGGATGCGTTCACAGCGCAGTCCTCAAAAAAGGAAAATGCACTAACTCTGACATGCACTGAAAGTGACGTTTTGCTATAATTAATGAACTTCTTCTTTGGAAAACGGTTTTCTTTTTTCGCAGTCAGTAAGAAAATGTTGTGATAAATCAGGAAAACGTACAATACATTTCAACTATAAATGAGTATAAATTACGTAATAATAAAGCCAACCTCTTGATGCAGAAACTTAATGGAATATACCCCAAACACTTGTGCAACATTTATAGTAAACTCGACGTCTTCACTCTCAGTTGGTCGATCGATGGAAAACATGTTTAATCTTTAGGCTGCCGGAAGACTTTATTTAGGCGCGAGAGTAGTGGATTAATATTCGGTAATAAATCTCCTTCAATATATATAACTTCCGTTCGCTAAAAATTCTAAGATTCGAAAAAAAAAATGAGGTAGCCTAAAGGTTAAAATTGAAAATTACTACTAATTTTCTAGAAAGCGAATTAATACGCAAAGTTAGACACTTCAGGAGATCGACCGGAATTCGAAAGGGACTTGTCAGACGCAGTAATATTTGTAATAAATGAAGAAAATGAAGTTTACAGCGCCATGATTTCGTTTAAAAATAGTATAACAATGTAAGAATAGCATACGCGTATCGATCATTTATTTTCTTTGTTACCTTTAGAATAAACTCGTGCACACAGAAACGCAAAATATCTATTCGAGAATATTCCAATAGGATACGTTAAGCAATTTAGCTTGCCCCTATTTTCGTCCACACGACCTTACGATACTAAGTAATAATACTTTTATCTTAGTTACTTGTAATTATGTATAGCACTCTGCGTTATCATCTTTCTTCGCTCTATGACTTTGAAGCTCAAATAATGACGACTGTCTACGACGCTGAAGCTAGCAAGCGATTCGGCGCGAGCCTACCAAGCAATACTTTTCAACTCAGAATTGCCTGCTAGCTCCAACGTCGTCTACCTTCTTTAAAGAAAAACTGTCGAACTGCGTCACTGTGCTGAACTCGAACCACGCACGTATTATAGAGTTCCTCGCTCTACCTGAAGTACAAATTTCTAAAAATAAGGGAACCCAACTAATACGGCTGAGCAATGCTTTTTTTACGATGTATAGTAAAAACTACTATACCGCGTAAGGCATAAACGACCAGCCCTTTTGAAAAGTTTAAAAGACGCCAAAGACAAAAATGCATTAGTATAGCATAAGCTATTTTTTCGAGTATGGCAAAGGATGCCATATGCTTAGGAGAACAAGATATTAATGTGACAAACGCTACACTGGTGCAAAAGCTATGTGAATTCTATACGATATTATGTAAAATATTTTATCCGTTTATTTTTAAAATTTTTGTACTGTTCCTATTACTTCATATGCGCTGTTAAAATATAAGATGTCGACGTCACGAAGATTACTCTGTTGCGAGGCAAAATTTACACGTAGAATTTCCTATGTATGTTACATTTTATGATACACCTCGCAAATCGTAAAATGAGACATTTTTCTGAAAATTTAACAGAAGTATGGATATAATCTGCATAGTGCAAGTATAAGTCGCATCTGCTATGCCAATATCGGAAATTTTCCTAAAAACTTCTCTGCGCAGATTGAGAACTTGTCAATTGATATTGGAAAACTTCCCTAGGGATTGGCTATAGAATGCGACGTAGTAGTAATAAACTAATACAATATCATAACCAATATATAGATAACTGTCATTTTTCTAAATCACCGTTCGCCTCATTTCGTCGTTCTGCCGAATGCAATAGGTTTCTTAGTTGTCGAACATAGTGTACACTATATTCGTACACTATATACTCGAAAAATTTAACGTTCCCTTCAGTAAAATCAAGTGGAATTTACCGAATTTTTTTTTCGCCAACCACCTAGTTAACATTTGCTACCTAGCGATTAATTTCATTTTATAGAACACTGAGCCCAGCAATTAAGTATCACGTTCCATGCGGCCACACAGGGATTTGGGCATATACAACAATTAGAGAAAAACAGGGTATTCGGTAGAAGGACAATTTGCGTAAATGTCAGTTCGAACAAAGAAGGATTCGTATATTTGGCAGTTCGTGCAAATAACATTTTGGATGTATGACAATTCGGGCACATTCATTTTCACGCAAATTATAGTAATCCTCAAATGTATATATCATGGCGCTGTCCACTTTAACATCTAGAAAACGGAAAGCGGATTTTTCGGCTCTATATCGATCTCGTATTTTTTCCTACAGTATCCCTTTAACATATGTACTAAAGTTTCAAGTCAAAAACTGTAGAAGTTAAAAAATCCACCTGTCCTTTAAAGGTCAATTGATACCTCTCGACTGCCTACCAATGTATTTATAAATACCGTATATATATCATTTATATCAAACCTATATACAACTATATTTCGCATATATATCAATATACACGTATGTCTAATATACTGCATATATTTTCACATATATTTTCGAATATAAATATTTTCATGGGGGTATACCGTAGAAGCTCCGTGAAATTGATGATACGCAAAATACAAGTAAGTTCAAGGAACGACTGTAAACGGGATGGTCTACTACACGAGACTACCACGGTAAGGCGGGTATCCAGTTAACGACAATTAATCTTGATTAGCATAGATCGATAATTGGGGCATCAATCGGGCGCCCTCGCACAGAACCACCCTCTTCCCCTACCAGCATGAGCAGCTACCAGTGAAATGCCTAAAGAGAACTTTAGCTCTCTTCTTCGGCTCCTTTCTCTTTCTCTTTCTCTCACAGGCGCCGAGGAACAAGAAACCATTCATTGCGAACAGAGGGAGCAAGCGAGAGAGGAATATAACGATCGAAAGCAGACCTTTAGGAATACCGAAGTGGTTAAGTATCTAGGTAGACAGACGGCCTGCTACCATTTCAAGCTTTGAAGACGAGGTTACTTTTAACAGGCGAAAAACCATAGCGAATGAAATCCGATCCTGGCCGAAGATTAACGAAGGATAGGAAACCTGATTTCTCGTGGAATCCTCATGATGCTTGGAATTTCGTGGAAATTAGCTCGCTTGGAAACTAATAGATGTCAGCGATCGAAATTCAAGGTTTTTCGTGCGCGCCACGTGGCGTATAGGTCATTACGAAACGTTCCATAAATGTCTACCTTTTTTGATTAACCATGTACATTTCTTTAGGTAAAAATATCGCTTGTTGGAATTTTACGAATTTCGTGTAATAATTATCTTTCATATTTTTCATGTAACATATTTTCATGCTATAGCAAACACCTATGGAAACAAGTATTTGGCAATGGACTGAAGCTGTATGAAATATGAGAGAGGGTGACGGTCAAGGTACTGTATTCCTGATGATCGATGATCCAAAATTGACCGAGTGGAATATTGGTCCTTCAGGATTTTCACGAGAACGAAGGCAAATGTACATATATGAAAATCATAAACAGAATAAGCAATAACCTGATTGAAGTTTGAAACGATTCTGACTTTTTTTCTTCCCTGAATTCAATTTAAATGCATCCGGGAGGTCCCATGAGGATCAGAGAGAAGAAAGTCACCAAGTGACTTGGGGTTACTGATTGTGTATCGTGGATCATTGCTGAGTGAAATTCTGCAAAAGTTAAAAGGGGGAAATCGTCTGCGGGACTACTAAACACGTTTAAAGCCAAAAATTGAAATTTGAAGATGGTTTTTCGAATTTCCGTTTATCTTCGTGACGTGGGGTTGGTCGTATAGTCTTTTGGACACATTCAAATTGATTTCCGGAAAGACAAAAATTCGTTTCAGGATCGTTCGAAACTTCAACCAGTTTAAGCAATATATACTCAGATATAAGAATAAAAATTCACTGTTAAGGATAGGGGCTAAATTTAGTCATGATATTCAGTCTTGAAATCGTCTTAGGATTTCACCCTCTCCCTTTCTCGTTCTCTCTTCTTCCACCCTTTGAATCTTTCTCTTATCTTCACCGCTGTCATCCCGATGAAATTCTTGGATGTCCCTCCCCCTTCACGGACGAGGATTTCCTATTACATATATCAGAGAAATATTCAATTTCACTTTGCTCCGAAGTTTCTCCCTTGCATTCTCATAGAACAACCCCTTCGCACTCTCTTCGCTATATGACTTCGAATAGCCCAAATCGAGATATGAGTGTCTCGCGATTCCATAGCGAAGCGCATTTACACTTCTCAGCTTACTCTGATTGTCTACCAGGATTCTGAACATCCATTTCACCTCCGGTAGCAGAGCTCAAACCTCAAACTACTTTATGTCGTTGAGAAATGACAAGGAGAGTCATACAACACTAGGAGAGTGCGATATTAGATCCTGACGAGATTGATCCCCGGAATCTCTCTACTGTAATTCAAAACGTGGAATTATATTATAAGTCGTGACTAGACCAGTCATGCGACGTGAGCGCAGACAAATTGTTCAAAAGATTCAACAGTTCACTCGCGCAAAGGCATTAAGTTGTCGTATACAAAATTCAAATTGCGTGCCTTTAAAGTATTACCCGTCTATATGGTAATATAGACAAAGCATTGTACAGTCCATGCTTTGTGTATATCGTAATATTTATCCACGATGGAAAACTGCATTATTCCACCATATTCCTCGACCACATTGACATGCACGACTCTACTCTCCATAATGCAAGAATGCAGTGTAGCCAACATGAGAGCGTTGCATCCTCGAATAAACAAGAGAGTGTGAGCAGGAAGATCCTTTAACACCGACTAACATGCAATGTCACGTCTCCTAATCCAGGACTAAGCTTCTACCACAGTAATCCTGTATTTAGATCCTGCGTCGCATCGGCAAACAAATATCCTTTGGTTGTTTTGGCGTAGTACTGCCAACCTAACCTAATCTAACCTAACCTAAGAGGGACGCGTTAACAAACTCATCCAAGTAAAAATCTTGTATGTAAGTTACTGATCAGTAATTGATCAGTTTTCATTTATGTACTGCCAGTGAGACGAATCTGTACTTGCAATTGACTTTATCCATGCGCGATTTGAAGTATTCCCAAATACATATTCTATAACAAAGATGTACGTTGTATGATTATAAATTCAAGAGTGCCCTCGATAAAAAATAACAGAATCGATCTTGTTACGAGCAGTTCTCCTGATTTTCTAAGAGAAAGAAAAGTAAAAGAAGAAAAATAACGGAACAAACTTCAGAGTGTAAGGTACCACGAACGCGGACAAAGTTCTCTAATAAATCACGTACCCCAGGACGTGGAAGGGAACGACGGGGATTTGGATAACACGAATATCGCGATGAAGATGGCGATGACGATGTCGAGGACGACGAAGTCGCTCTGGAAAATAACGAGACGAGTGGCTGCCGTAAATTATTCCTTTATGGCTCTGCGATCCTTAATGGCTATTAACCCTGTCAAGCTTGGCCGATCGTTTAAACACTCGAGCTTTAATGTGGTTGTCACTGATGTAAAATGAGCAGGGAAGCGGAAGAACTTTAAAGCTCCTAGTCCATGTGGGCTTACTCTTTCGCAATCTGATAACCCTTATAGGTGGGCTGTTCACACGGGGGGTGTCCTCGTGACTATCCCTGCGTCAGACGATTACTAACCGTGCAGCCGTCTGGAACGGAGACAAAGGGAAAACGATAAAGCTCGGCGTCGAGGAAGTCCTCGCTGCTGCTACGTCACCAGAAAATGGATCTCTTCTGTGAGATTTGTCGAAGATCGATGCACCCTACTGTACGGTGTAATATTTTAGGAATGGAACAACCCCTAGTGAGAATCTCTTCACTACGAATTTCAACCCCTTTTCTATAACGGCAAATCCTACGAGTTTTCTTATTTCCATTTTCTCCCGTATCTCGTTCTCGATCCTTTTTATCTTTTTTTTCTCTTTCTTTCCTCAGCACATCTTAAACCTGACCAACGGCAGTATTATTTTTCTCTGTGTTGCGAAAAAGTGGCTTCCTTCCAAGACTGCCATTATTGTCTGATCGTGTAAAAAAAAAAGAAGCCTGACGGATATTGCTTGGAGGAATGGGACGAAAGTGCCTTTTGAATTTTTTACATCAAACCATCTTAGACCTCTCCCTTGATACTTTGGGGTAAGTGTAACACTGTACTGTTACGTCTGATCATACCAGCACTCTGTCTACTTGAGTAAGCACAGTATCTGCCACATGCATTTTCAGCATCGCGGTTTACCACAACCAGCCTGGATTCTAAGTATCCTCGTGATCTTAAGGACTTGTACCAGGTTCCTTTATCAAACAGAATTTTTGTATACAAAAGTCATCTCGCAGAATTACTTAATTATTCCTTACTCGTTGATCCGTACGTAATAAATGTTTCTGTTACTCACTATATACAAAATTCTATCAATGATAACGTCGCTTAATGCTGATATTCGCTCCCCCCCCCCCCCCAAACTCTTCACCACACTTTGACTCGACTTCGAAATATTAATACCCAAAAGCGCTATTTAGCTTCAAGAAAGCAAGGGAATTCGAGACAAAAAGAAAGAGATGTTAAATCCTCAAGAGAAAACTTTGTTCCGCGATTACTGCCGCTGGCATTATTATTGTTGTATACAGAAGTTATTAAATGCCAAATAAGGATGAAATCAGGCACGTTCAAAGACAGCCAGGAAAATCGTTAGCTTTATTGCGCTACAAGGGTTGTGAGAGGTACAAGCTACTTTGGACCTACTGAGCATACACCCTCAAGTTTAATACAATTTTTAAGACTAAATTGAAACGAGATGATGGTTGCGTAATAAACAGAAAGCAGGAAGATTCTCCGTGACGTTGATAAACAAAAATCTCAAGAATTTTCACGTAACCAATCACAATGAAAACGGAGAAGAAATTTCCATCTACATAAGATATTTGTTTACCCCTCCCTAAGATTTTTGCTAATTCCCTTGCCAAAAAAAGAAATAAAATGATTCCGTCCGAATAATCGAGAATTCTCAAGGGATTTCTGAGAACCTACCCCAGGACTCATATTAAGGTCCACCCCTTAGACTTGTATTTACTTTTCGGATCAATCCTACAAAATCAACGATAGATACGAATGTGCTTTAGGAATACGTAGAAAGAAAAAGACTTTTTTCGAAAAAAATCTCCCTTGGACATTCTGAAGTACGAAGTTACTCGTAAAGGTGACCTCAATGTTTAATAAGGTCGAAAGTCGGGATAACGAAACAGTTAGACAGTGAAGAATGCTGGAATTTAGGTTATTTAGAAGCACTACCACAATACTGTCCGAGTTGGTCACATTCCTGCCATTGTCAGACGATCGAAAAAAATATCCCAGGACAAATATTAGTCCTTTAGAGACAACAAGGGGCGAACTTATACCTTTCCATCTGCCATACCCGATATGACGAGCTTTATTTGTTCGGTCTACTGCAAATAGCTGCAAATACCCTTATGAAATTTACCATTAAGCGCAACTTTAATAGAATTATTTTTTTACCTTTTTTTGACAAGTCTGATACTGATACAGCATAAAATTTTGGTACTAATTTTAATATAGGCACAAATATATTTTATATTGGGGTAGGTGGGGTAAGACGGATTTCTCATAACATTAATTCAGGGTGGAGGGTAGGGTAATCATGATATATTTTTTATGTTGCTCTGACGCCATTAGTTTCATAAGGAGCCTCTTTTACTCCACCTTCCCCTATCTTACATATACAATATATAGATACAAATAAATATATCTGAGGGCAGTTTCCAGGACATATATATATATATATGCAGTGGCAGCTTTGAGGACGCTTGGCAGTT
>JARQST010000344.1:862719-888065 GCA_030142225.1 Pachycephus smyrnensis
AGCTTGCCGTTGTGAATGCCCCATAATCGGCGATGTTCTCAAAACTGCCCCTGGACAAGTTTATATATATATATATATATATATATATATTATATAACAAGGTAAAATTTTGTCATTATTTGGTAATGCTATTACGCATTGTTATTATATAAAACAAGGTTATTATATAAAAAAAAAAGTACAAAGTTATTATATAAAAATGTATATACATGTATATATTATATAACAAGGATTTTTGTCTCGCAATTTTTTATTGGACTCAAAGTTTGACAAGTAGATATAGAAGGAGAGGGATGGCTGAGTATCGAATGGGGGCGACCTCTACCCAAAGCTGAAAGGGTGGTTGTCAGGTAGAGTGAAGGGTGCTGGTAAAACAAACGTCAGACTCAACTCGAGGAATATTCTCGAAGCCACCTAATGGAATACGACATGAACGTAGTCCTTGTTGAATGTACTAAATGTTAAGTACATTAACTAGATTCAATTAAAGATTGGTTGAAGCACTGATTATGAACAAGTTATCGACCACTGATTCTCGACAAGGAATATATAGGGAATGATTCTTGGCAATATCGCGAAGTCGATGATCAATCTCAATAGGTGTCGAACAGTGATGAAAAGTCCTTCTGTTATCATCCTTAGGTTTTATTCATCAATTTTCACGGAACGGGTACCGCCATTTTATTTAAAGTTAAGTTCCCTTTGAGTTTGGACGCGGTATAATACCGTTTTGCTTTTCTGACTGAAACAGAAAAAAGTAATTCGGATTTTAATATCCGCCTGTAATGGATTCTGGCTTAATTAACATCGATCCAAGCTTGGAAGGTCGAATACACAGTGGGATCTGTTGAAAATGCAAAATATAATCTGTATATATATATAGTAACGTTCCGTCCTTATACCCCTTCATCCTTTATCATTTTTCCTTATCATGTATCCATTCTCGATGATGGATACATCAAGAGCCCCACATAGCAGTGCATAGCACCGTGGTTTTGCATAATTGTATCTGATAGAACTTTCCAAATCCTAATTATCCTATACTTCACATCGATCATTCATAGCGAAGCCGATAAGGAAATAGAAAATAGGATCTTCAATCCCTAATATTGTGCAAGTCCCTTGAATTAGTAATGTCGAAAGTCATGAGGAAAAATATTAGAGATAATTCCCTTTAACATTCCAAGAATCCAAAACTAGTCACAGAGACAGTGAGGAATCAGGAATCAAAACAAATAGTCTCTTAGGCGTAGCCAACGGGCACGCGCCTAATCAAAGAAATGTAAACACCGAATAGCAGGTAGATAATCTAACCACTAATCCAATCACTTCAAATCAAAATATTAAATCAAATTAAGAAGTACGGCATTTTAAAAGCAAAAATCGTTATTCCCTCTATAAATAACGTATTCCTTCCCAGAATATAAGCAGCTGCTTCCTCGACAGGAGACAGTTGTTCAGAGTCCGTCATACGACAAGTGTAGATTGAAAGGCGACAAGGAGCAGTAACAATCCTAAAGATTAAAATCAATAAAAAGCAATTGGTAAACATATCCAGCTTCCCAGAGCAAACCAGTGAACAGTATCCTACTGCAAATTGAGGTAGCTCATCCTTAGCAATTCCTGATCTCAGGGAGCATAGTGTCTCATCTGAGTATCAGGAAATCTGCTATCCTTTTGAGATTCTCTGCAGCAAAATCATTGTACCGGTGCTGTCAGAAAATCAACTCAATTTCCAACCAAAACACCTAAAGAGTTTAGCTCCCAACGTCATTGTGATTAGTACCTGTCTAAACTCTTTCCAGACTTCTACAGGTCGAAGGAATCATTCTGATACCCCTTGGTATCCGACAGGATCTCCTAAACATCTGCGTCAACCTCCAGTAAATTATTGTAACAGAACTGTCAAGAGTGCAGATCCAGCTCACACCCAAAGACCAGCTTAAAAAGACGCAGCTCCCTACGTCATTGTGATTAGTAGCTGTCTGAGTTAAAACCTCGTCTACAGATAACAAATTCGGCGAACGGGGATCATTGTGATATACTGTGGTTCTGAACGGTTATCGTCCTTGCTATCCGCAGGAGTGCAGTCACCAGACACATTGTGTGATCCGCTGTATTGCAACTCCTGCCTCTCCTCAATCTAATAGACAAGAATAGAGAAAAGAATAAACAAATACGCTCCGTGTCGTCGATTGATCTACGAAAAACTGTATAAAATTATAAGACTGAGTGTGAGATGAACGAACGTGATTTTATTTAGAGTGTACCTTATAGGAAAATAAACCAGAGTGTGAAATTTTCATAAGAGTTACACTTCAATAAACGCCTGCCCAGTGTACAAACCTCCTCGAAAGTCTCGCGATTTCGACTCCTCCAAAATCGCAAAACGTCTCAATATATATACGTACATATCAAAATTTGGAAAATATACTTTGTGGGTATAAATTCAATGTATACTTCGGGGATACTTGATAATTTGAGAACTGGGCTCGAAGAATTAATGATTTAATGCTTACGTCGAGGTCCATAAAGCGACGTTCGCACCGAAATTTCCAAAATTTATTCAACGGTAGGCACCCGGAGCTGTGACGGGCTTGGTAATGGTAACGCTAGGTTAAGAAAGCTTAGAATTCGAATGTTAGATCCTCCAAGGTTTTTTTTTAATAAAAAATATTCCTACGTTACCTGCATGAATGTCCCATAACTTGTCTGGTTCCTGAATAATACCGATTATATCTATGTAAATATATAAAAGACGAAGCTTGTATGATCCTATGTACGTTACCTCAAAACTCGAAAACCACTGAGCCGATTTGAAAAACTCTTTCACTGATGGGTGGATCTGATCTTCAGAAGTAACATAGGCTATGTATCATTCCGGTATGTCGAAAAAGGACTGACAGATTCCGTTTAGAAATACCGACATACAGGGGAGTGAAATCGCGGGCAGAGGCTACCCAGATAGCACATAATATTCTCAAAATATTCTAATTTCATGCTCAACATTTAAAATATGTACTCAATGTCCTCAACAGATGCCAGTACATTCTGAGCATATGCACAGAATAATAAGAAGGTTAAATGTATTCAATTGTACCAAAATCTGTTATAATCTCATCCGATGAAAAGATAATCATTGTTTTTTTATTGCAGACAGAATGACTGAATGAAACTATACATGATCGGTTCAGAAAATGATGCATTGTAATATAATTTCCATGATGTGAAATCCACGTGATTAGAAATCTTACATGGAATCCAATTAACGTTACCTCAAATATAGCCGCGAGAAAATCCTTCAGGATAATATCCCTTTCAAATATATCCTATAGGATTATAAATAGATATTCGAAATACGCAGGACCCCTGGATATAGCCATAGCTATACATATATGTAATCGATATGAGAAAACGATTGAAGGAAGTCGCATTGCTGTAATAGATTGTATATTTTTTTAAAATCATAAACACAAATCTGGCGTCGTGACGGCTGAACAAACTGAACGACCGGCGTCGTTGGCGTCGCGTGTTTGTGATACGCAATGCCACATTAAGGAGTCAGTTTCGTAAAATAATGAGGTTTCGCGTTACGTCGACCCTGCTTGCCATTATTTGCTATAATTTCACGTTCACACGTGTAAACGCCCCTTTACATGCACAAACTTCGTGTACGCTTATCTCCCTCTATTGCTGTAAATAAAAAGAGGAATATTAAAAAATATGAGCAAGAGAGCAAGATAATAAAGGAGTGAAGGAGAAGAAGTTTGCGACTTCGACCACGAGATTATCCCCTGCCGTAAAATGAGAACTGGATTGTGGGTGGGATTTTATATAAAAAAACAGAGAGGGAGAAAAAACGGGGAAACAAATTTTTTTTAAATTAATTGCACCCCGTCGAAAATTTATAATTCGCTTTATAGCGTGGTTAATCTCAATGGCGGTTGCAGGCTCGTTTCGCCGCGTTATGAAAAATAATAAAGTACCCAACGAGCACTGAAAAAGGTTGATATCGTTAACGTTCAAGTATATCCAGCGGTTGGTAATGGCAGTTCGATCTATAAGAAATATGTATAGATATTGCCTGGCCTAACTAGTTATATTATTTTATATAAAAATCGATCAGTATGGGAAACCAAGCGAGAGCCGATAAAATTCCCTGAAAAGTTTCTGCTTGGTTAACATAACCAATCTAAAGAAAAATCTGAAAGTGCACGCGAAGCAGGATAGTATCGTAAATCGATAATAAAAACGAATTCTTTTATTTTTCCGTCAAGTTGATAACATTTTAACAGACGATTGCAAAAATTGCCCTCGTTTCACCTTCGAGAATTTTTATCTTTCTATTTCAATATATCGCAGATCGATTTCGCAAACAAGACTGACCCATCTCACGTTTACTTTCTTTAACAATCTATCTGTTTATCCATCTCTCGTACGTGCTTTCTTCTTACTCTGAAACCTTTTCAGCTTCCCTTGTCGTCTCCATTCCCCTGTAGCATCGTCCACTAGTCGTTCGTCTCAAGATAATGAAGATTAAACGGCGCTTTACCGTCTTGTCGCACGTGTCTTATGACTCTGCCTAGATTGGGCGACCCCAGCGCCACAAGATCGGCGACTCGGGGAAACTAATTGTTTGATAACAAAGTTATCATAGAGTACCGTGACATGATTAAATACCCAGCTGGTCTCCCGAGACGGTGGAAGGTGCAATGAATTTAAAGATAACATTCTGCTTTGATTGCAAATCGATATTTATAACGATTAAGGTACGTCTTCGGATTCAAGATGGCGTCGATCGGTTTTGAAGTTTCATCCATGTTATTGGTATATTTGTTTATGTAAGCAGTGCTACCGATGTTTCAGATGATCGTACACGTCCTAATGACTAAACATAAATTATTCAATACAACCTCATCCCGTGGGACGTATACAGGAGGTGATCCATCATCAGCTACAGGATTTAACCTATCCAATGGACGTCTTGAAAGCTGCTTGTCATCTTATCGTCCTAGTGGCAGTTTCTACAGGTCCACCGTACTGGTGAACGGTGAGTTGCATTTTCAAATGGCAAAACAGGATAAAGAAGAGGATCAAACTAGGATTCACCCTGTACGAAGATACAGTCACTTTGAAAAGATCAGTATAGCAGATATATCCAAGACCTGCTAGAACTTCTCCAGGACTCTCAAGAGTGGAATGAAGTTATATGCACTGTGTTACATATTTTATAGGGAGCAAAGGTCGAAACGAGCGACCTGACCCGACTCTCTGTAACGACCTGTACATATCTACATAGTGTAATTCTCGCATCCCATTTGTAAGGGCAGAGGATTAATCTCACCGGTACAAGGATTAGCAACTGGGTTCTTCCATTTTTGGGATCAGTATAAGTAATTCATGCCTAACAGGATTAACGCGGAATCAAAAAACCTTCGCCGGATTACAAACTTCCTTGGAGCTTAGTTTTGGCGAATAAAATGACATTTTTGAAATTCTTTATATATACGTAGAAAAAATTGCATCATAGCACTAGACATAATAAAGTAAATGGATGCGTCTGTTTTACAAGGATGATCCTTTTTCCGTATAACGAGGTACCTTCATCTCCAACGGTCTGCTCTTTATATCCGTGAACTCCCGCAGCTCTCTCTTTCTTTACTCTCTTCCTCTCGTTTACCTAATGCCAGTTCTCACTAGTGATGCTTACACAGCATCAGAGACCTTCACGTACCCTCCTGGTTTACACAGTAAAAGTACCATCTACTCTTCTAGCCTTCATTCCCCGGTATCCAGCATCCAAGAACAGCTACAGCCAAAGAGACGAAAGTGCCGTGCTCTGTTTGCTCCAGTAAATGGCTGCCAAGAAGACTAAGAAGAGGATGGAGCGAGACTAAGAAAATTTGAAGGAAGTAAAAAACCCTTGAAAAATGTTACACCTTTCAAAAAGGCAACGTCCTTTACCATTTCTTTAGCCGTTAAAGAATCCTGGTCCATTGTGTAACGGGAAAATGGCAGCAGATATTCTATTAAAAAAAAAGAACAAAAGAGGAAATGACATGGGATAAAGGTGAAAGACTTATCGCGAATATCTGATACCACCAGTGAGAAATCCTGGCGACAATGGCGACCATGGCAGCCATTGACAAGCAACGTTCGATAAAGACATAAGAACGACTAGCGAATTGTCAGTCTTTCATTGCTCTACCTTTGCACCTTATACTTTTATACCTTTTACCTTCCAAGCTACTAATTCTTACTTGTACCTTAAGAGCTAACCTATTTCGCTAGCCATTCATCCGAGGTTGTACTCTTCCTCTACGATTGTGACAATAAGAGTACGGACGGAAGAAGAATCCTGAAGTGGTAGAAGGAGACGAACTAAAGCTTTGTCCCTCTAGTCCCCTAATAACTATAGAGGGTTGCTGTCGAGGGTGATTTTAATAAATATGTCGAAGAGAGCAGGTGCCAGCAGTAGGGAAGAATTGGGGTGTCCTGAAAAATATAATAATATTGGTATTGATCTTTTTAAAGGGGGTCCGTCACTCCTGCCAAAAGTAGGTACACTAGTAGTAACTTTGTGGAAAATAATGTTGCTTCGATGCTTCTAGCGTCATAGAGGCTGTTGGCGTAAACAAGATTTTACCACTTCTCGTTAAAGCCCTATCTAATCTTGGGTGGCTGTGCCTATGGACCCCACGACCTACGTCCACGTTCGGAAATAACGCAATCCCTATGTCTCTTTCTCTCTCTCTCTCACACATACCTCGACACTTCATCTTCCTCTTGCATCCAATTCAATACCACCTCTATCGTTTCACCCTCGTAAAGCCAACACCTAGCAATCACCATCCTACAGAAGTGGCTGAAGATGTCCGTTAATTACAGTGACTTGTCTCCGCAACGATCTCCGCCTCATATCCACCTATCCCAACCTCATATTTTCAGGTATTGTGGAGCATATAGTCGGTCCACGAGTTCAATGCGTTTTATTGACAGTTCGCAAACAATGCAGTCCTTACATCACAGATGGATTTTCATAAAATTACGAAAATATATGCTAAAATAGAAAAATAAAATAGAATTCAGTGAAAAACCATGCATATGCATACTTTGTAAGAAAAATTCTATGTAGAGTCACGTGTGGCTTGCTAGAGACTTCATTGTTTTTGATCTGTCAAAAAAGCACATCGAACTCGTGGACCGACTATAGTAGGTATAGAGAATACTAAGGATATATATACACATTGTTATATATACGTCAAGAGCATGCTTCTGGGACAAAAATTTTATACAAAGCATACTTTGGGGACATTTCGTACTTTGGGGACCGTTAAGCGACGTTCACACTGAATTTTTAAAAAAATTTCGATCCTAGGCACCCGGAGTTCTGATGACTTTGGTAATGACTATGCTAGGTTAAGATAGGTTAGAATTCTAATGTTAGATGCCCGTAGGTTTAGTTTTTTTTAGAAACAATATTGTTAGGTTACTTTGATGAATGTCGCTTTATGGTGCCTGGTCCCTGAACTATGTCCAAAACCTACCACGAAACATTTCCAAAGTAGCTGTACATTTGAGATTTGCGAAAATTAATTTGAATTTACCGCGACAGGAAGTTGAGATAACGTTACAATTTTGATGACATTATAGATTGTTAATAATTGTCAATTGGGCCAATTGTTTGGGTATAAGACGGGACAAGGTTAAAGGTGTTAAGCCTTGGATTAAATAGAGAATTATTTATAGGTAGATCCCTGTCGTTCTGAGCATCCCTTGCGCATCAAGAGTCTCCAGGGGGTGGTTGAATATAGTAACGTGTAGAAACGCGGATGGAAACCAGCATCTAATGCCTGGCAGGGGGACAATATATTCTCATCGGATTGCAACCCCTATCCAATGTTAACCACCCCCGTAAAGATGTAGGGGATGCAACCAATATCACGCTACGGCCGTGAAACTATTGGCAAATTGATGGCACTGGTATAAGACGGTTACTTGGACCTCGACTAAATTTATCCTTAATTTTGACAGAACTTGCTTCAGTGAAAAAAAGAATATATCGAGCGGACGCTATTCTTTCTCATTACTGGTTATATAATACGATTGCAATATGGTAAAGAGGTATACTGCTATTGAGTATTTTTTTTTGCAAAATCTTTAACGGCGATAGTAATAGGTTTACGCGATTGATAAATATAGGTATATCAGTGTTTGTGTAGATTAGATAATCTCGGTTTATCGTATCTAATCAAATTTCATAATATTTGTTTTGTCACGTACAATCGGTCCACGAGTTCAATGTGTTTTTTTGACAGATCGAAAATAATGAAATCTCTAGCATGCCACACGTGAAAGTGCATAAAATTTTTGTTACAATGTATGCACATGTATGGTTTTGCACTGAAATATACTTTATTCTTCTGTTTCAGCATTTATTTCCGTCACTCGATGGAAAGCCACGTCTGATTTGTTAAGGATTACATTGTTTGCGAACTGTAAAAAAAAACACATTGAACTCGTGGACCGACTGTAGTATCTTGTATTGATTAAAATATATAAATAAATCCGGAAAGATTCGTCTAAAATGATATCGGGACGTTAAGTACCCTGTGAAGTTGATTCTTCAAGAATTAGATATACAAGTGTGCCCATTAGAAAATTTTACTTCGACGATACTTATATTCACAATCTAACCACATACCTAAGCTAAATTAAATAGGGCTACAACCTAACAGTAAAATCTAATATATATTGACTCAAATTGAAAAATTTCAATATTCCAAAACGAATCTGATTCTACTTCAGTAAATACAGATAAAGTTCGTATTTCAATTCCTTTTTTATGTATAGTCAATGTAAAAACTTGTATAAAATTTCACTCAAGCAAAAGGTAACAATCGTCATTAGATCGATATGAAGTTCCACAGAGTGATGCTGGCAGGAAATTTGAAATGAAAAACGGGTTTGAAAAAAAATATTATCATTTGTTTGGTCATAGATAAAAAATTATACGTAGTGCGTTTCTATCTTTGTCTTTTTGCCCCCTCCCCCCACCCTTCTGTCTTTCTCTTTCTCTTTATCTAGTGATTAAAACATTAACCGTCTTTTCCTGTTTTCCTACACTCCATCACAACACGAAAAACACCTACTCCACTTGTCTAATTATGTAATCTAAAAAGGAAGCTTTCGTATGCATATCAAAGTCGCACATAGCTTCAGGTTACCATCGCGACGTGCATTACCATCGCCACGTGTGTATCCGGCCGTCTACCAATTTGACACGGTGAGAATTTCAAACGAGCCCTACATAGTTACCTACGTATATTATATTCGCAAACCTAATCATATCCAATATCAGGTGATGCGTGCAGAAACTGAAATCGCAACGACGTATATCTATTACACCTGAATCCTACGCAAATAAGAAACATCAACATTGCCATGATATTATTTTATTATGCAATGATTAAGAAATCGTAAACATCAAGTCTCTCTGAAACCAGATTGTCCACAGCGTCGATACGAAAAACAAGATTACTTTAGTGCTTTCAATGTCTACCTGTGGTATAGGGATAAAAAACAGTGAAGCAGGCAGCCATATTGAATCAAAGAGAACCGCGTTCTTAATCGTCTTCTATTTCTTTCTTTTTGTTTTCGCCTACTCTTTTTTTACGATCCAGTCTTTTTTTACGGCCTCACCTTATATTAGTTGGACGACACGGCTGAAATGATTAGCTTGAAATTACATCACGTAGTTCTTACTCTTCTTGGTGCGATAAGACGAGAATAAGTAAAAGAGTGAAAGTGAAAAAGGAAATTTTACTCAGGCATTGCTATTTTCATCCCTGGCGATATTAATTGTTTTAACGTCAGGTAAGAATGAGCGTGATGATACGTATTTATCGGGGAGTCATATATCTTTGAAGCTATCGTGAAACGCGTTATTTTAAATCCAAGTATAATATTGGTTTAAAAAATTCAGAAAATTTCAATAGACAATGTTTGTGTCAATATTGTGCTATTGCTTAGTGTTTACGTAATTATTTGTAAGCGTAATAATTATGCACGTGACTTTACGAATGATAAATATTAATGCAGCTGATTCCACGAATTTCTTATCCTCAGTTCTCAACACCTGTCGTGACGACGGAAATGAGCAAATATTAAAAAAAAAAGTAGTAGAAATCAAGTACGGTCGCTGATAAAAACCTGTCATGATGGTAATGACTCTCTAGCCACTGACGTGGGTATAATTATCTTTTCCTTTAACCCTTTGTCCTTTTTTTTCAAAGTTTGCTGTCACGATGATTTTCGGTATGTGGAAGAGCGAAAATCAGTAATACCAAAGCTTATAGTATCCGTCGCTTAATGAGCATTAATTAGCGTCGACAGATTCAAACTGAAAGTTTCGCCCACTCCATTTTACTTGGATGTACCTAAGCATGTACATATAGCCATATAAAGTACGAGGTATTGTGAAGGCGCCATTCCATAAGGGGATTTGTCTGGGCAAAATATTTTTTTTAGATAAAATGAATATTTCAAATCTGACAAAAAAAACTATCAGACTCATTGGATCAATAGACACTCGAAACTAATTGAAGTGCAAGGGATGCTGCGATATATTTGGGGGAAAAACAGTAAACACAATATAGCATCCATTTATTTTATTATTGTCGTTATGTTGAAAACGATGCAATCTGTTATCAGCGGCCTGGTGTTGCTCATCAAAACAAATGCACTTGACGATAATAATTGTTTTTCAAATTCCATTTTTTTCCATTTTCTTTTTATGGGAGAGTAATAAAGATTCCATGATTTACAAACTGCATGTAAAACGTCGATAAAATATTGTTATCAGACTAATAGATTTTTATTATACTTTTAATCTGTTTTGTATAATATATGAAATTCTTCTAAGGATTGATATGATTAGAAAAATCCCCCAAAAATTTATACAAAGGACTGTTTGAGTATCAAAATTGCTTGCAAACTCGTTTGAAAGGTCGTTCTCGCTAATTTAGGATTTCATCAGTTACCCCAAGTTACCCTAATATAGAGACAAGGTCCAATTTTACGTATCCCCCCGACAGTTGCTACCCTTTACCTACATAAACATAATATCCTACCCTAACCATAAGTATACACTCGTAATACCCGTATATGAAAAGACGACTAGCAGGTAAAAAACTAACCTCTAAACACGAAATTCATAAAAGACACATGAACATCTTCAAGATAACTATCCGTAATTGGCGAATAAAAATATTCACCATTACCCCCACTCTAAACCTAATCCACTCATTAAGTACACCAAAAATAATTAATCAAAATCAAAACACCCCACTGACCTTAATAAATCCTAAAAACGAAATAGTTTCCAAAATGAATCGAGCGATCCAACGATCCAGAACCGCGGGAGATTCAAACGAGCAGAATTATCCAAGTAATTGGAGCATCCAAGAAACCGATAAACAAAACACACACACGCACATTTCGCGAAATAGATTTGTGGCTCACAGCTTTTTCCGCAGCACACAAATCAACCAATCAGTAAAAAGGAGTGTTAAGATGCTCGACCAATAGCTGTCCAGTCCGCTATCAATCGCACGAGCATATAACAGCGCCAAGGCAGACACAACGTGACATCATTGTAGCCGGAGACGTTCGTGCCTCGTTAGTGACGCTCGCAGTACCAAGAACATAAGTCCCAAGACTGGCATAAAAGGACCCCACGTGGAGTTACGCCTCTCCTGCATAAGGCCCGTCGCTAAGAAGCGGGATTGGCTGAGGCTCTCTCCCCACTCCTCCTCCTCATCCTGAAGACAAGAGAAGAAAAGTGCACGGCCAAGCTCTGCCGGTATCGTCGATCAACACAACATAGTATACAAGACTGAAGTCGCACAGTTTAGTGAGGTCAAGGAGTGGGGTTCCCCGTAGATGGGAAAGAGAGCGTTGCCCGAACCGCCAGCTGTATATATATTAGTATAGTATAGCAGTGGAATAACTTCTTGGAAAGTTTCGACCGAAGTTCGCGCATCTTTCACTTTGTTTCTTCTCCGAGAGTAAAAGACAGTATCGTTTGATTGATTTTACTTATTGACAACGCGACGGGAGGAATCATGCTTGAACATCTTTTCGTTGGTTTTCTACTAGCATCTTTGGCAGATGCTGCGACCATTGGAGTTGCTACTGCAAGAATTACTGATCTTTGTGACAGGTAAGGGAAATTTTTTTTCTTTATTATTTATTATTTATATTTTATTTATTTAGTGATTGAACGGATGATTTTTATTGGTAATAACGTGTGAACTTCTTTAAATGCAGTTTTATGGTGTGTGGTAGACATTTTGTTGTTCTTTTTTTGTATTTGGTGCTTGGGGGAAGTGGATACCATCTTCTTGAATGGATCCAAGAAACTCTTCAGGTACGTGCGATACCGTGAACGATACGGATCTTGCGGAAGTGCGAATGGGCACTGCAACTGTTACGGGCAAAACGTATATGGGAATGATCGTAAACTTGGAATTGCACTGAATGACGATGCAGTTGCAGATGCTGGTTAAGTTGACTGCTGATAGAAACGAGAAAATCGAATGGAAATAGGGATTCTGGACAAACTGGCTAAAAGATATATATTGTACTTTTTTGCGCAGTGAACGATGCGCGGAGTATAAAAAATGATCACTCGATTAGCGTATGTGTAGAATAACTATCGATACGAGTAGATTGAAAAATTTATAGTTTTCAAACGATGAAGTTAAATTATGTAATGATCTGTAAAAACTTAAAGAAATTCTTCGCTTAAGTTTTTTAAACTATGTAAAAATTTCGATGAAAACTCGTCAACTTTATTTATAGACTAAATTATACCATGCGAATCACGTGAAATCGTACAACTTGAACTCTTGTAACACCAGCTATCTATAATCGTGTGCAATATTTTTTTTTATCGCGAAAATCACTGATAAAAAATCAAAGTATGACTCCGATAATAAATTCTCTTTTCTTTAATTAAAATATTTCGTTTTTCTATGCCGCAATAAGGCACCATTCTATTGACTAAAAATCAGTCAAATAATATAAGGTCGAGGTCTGGATAATCTAATAAAAGAATGTATAAACAATGCCATTGATCGAAGTTCTCAATAACGATAAAAAAGAAGATAAAGAAAGTGTGCAATTTCTTCGTGACGATAAGCCAATCACCAACTGCCTTATCTCGTGATATCGTGCGAGTTATTTACAAATCTCATTGCTCATCTCACATTTTCAAAATCCTTCATCTCTTCACATATTTCACGTATAGCGATTTTAATTAACAGAAAATAGCAGAAGAAGTCCAAGTAGATTGTGGACTTCGATATAATCGTTACTTGTGGACTTCAATAATCGCCAGGAAACTCGTGTCGAGACACGTGACGCAATAAATTTCCAAAGAACTTCCTGTCGCGTTTCACCCAGAGCAATCATCCCAGTAACTCCTACAGGTATCTTCTTCGCGGAAACTTAAATCGCGTTCTCAATTAATCTTGGACACCCGTTAGCGCGCGGAATCTGCGGCGCTCGCAAGTCACGAATAAAAGTGACCGCAATAAAAATGGAATATCTTGTGAGAGAACGTGAGCTCCATTGCGCTCAAATAAATTCTCAGACAGGCCATGAATGCGCTGGAAAATTTCCTTAAAAAACTCATGACGCCCGACTGTTATTCCTTTGACGATTAATAGGTATTATTAATTAAGAGCACAAGATGCGGGCTTTCATACTATACTTAGACAAAGAATGATACTCGAATTGGTTGACTGTCTTAAGAATGATGTGGGGAACACTTGTTATCTTACTACATGCTACTAACTGACAGTGCTATACACCAGACTCATTACCTTCCTCAGATTCTTACGTCCCGTACACATTCTCGTATTTGATAAATCTAGGAAAATTTCTAATCAGTTATAAATAATTTTAATTTTTCAAGATGCAAAAAAATTATTCCCTGTGCTGGGATCGAACCTGGAAAGTAACGAGAAGGATTATCCTTAAGTCAGTCGATGCCTGTAACTTTCCGTTAAAGGAAAACGAATCTAACCTCACTTAATAATATACGACTGTATTTGTATTGTAAAAGAATTTGCGTTGTACCGTGAGAATGAAATTGGTTCTCTTGTGGAAGACCGAGTACAACAGATAGTCGTATTGCAATTGGCCTGTCAGTTGACCCGTGAACCCTCAGAATAGTTCAATCTTCGGCTTGCGGAACGCGATACGCCATTGCTCCAGATTAAAGGTCGAAGTAGTCAGCAATGTCGCAATCAATGCACTATGGGCACGTTTACACGGTTGAAATAATTTTATGAGAGGAGATAGAGAAAATGATGGAAGGCAAAAACTATATCAATATAGAGAATCATACGAAAGTGATGGACGAACGCAATACGACAATGACAACCTGCCAGGAACGAATCGACATGATTGATGGACGCGAACCTGTATTTCTGGCTTCGTCGCGTCATATGAACGATGCTTTAATAAATTCTGTCTTGTTGTTTTTCAACCATATTGATTCGAAAATCATGAAAATATTCTTGAAGAATCACAGAAACTGGGCGTAATGAGAATCCATAAAATCGCTAAATCCAAACGCCCACTATAAGCAACCCTTAGCAACGGGTTGGTGGTACTGCTGGTGGTTTCTAACGGAATGGAGGACGTCGTTGAGGCAGAGTCCTACGTGGCATCCTTTACAATTTATTCTATCGTTCCCCTTTTTACAGTCTCTTGTCATTTTTATTACACGCTCGAAGGCCCCTTTACAACTTATTAAGGCTGACGGCGTCCATCCCCTTAGGACGACGCTTCACGACACGCCGAAATTCCCTGTTCGGTTATAACTTGGTTCTCAGCCTGGCCAGCAAGGTCAAATAAATTCTTAACGAAACCACAATGGAAATTAACGCTGAGCTTGAATCCCCGTAGAACGATATTTCTTCGCGTTCTTAAAATCGTCTATTTTCGTTTTCATGTAAACGACCAGCTGCAAGGTGTAAATACGAAGGGAGCGGTTAAGAGGCAATAAAAATTTAATAGATCTTAGAATGCTTAACGCAAGTTTTGTTTATCGAATTTTGTGGAACTGATTATCGAGGAGTGTCGCATCTTTGTTCCTTTTCTTTTGATAAAATTTTGTCTGTTTTTATCGCGTACCGCGGTAATAAGATTACCGCTAGTCCAGGGTACTCTAAACGAAGACAGTTAACTCTATAGGAAACAGGGACTAATTTCCCCTTGAAAGTATCTGCCGATCGAGTCTCCCACGGGGTTCAAGGATAGACGTAAAGTACAGACAGGGGAAAAAATCTAAAGCTCCTTCGACTTCCTGATAAACAGACTTCTGTGAACCAAGTTCCTGAACACGATGCAACTAGGTAGTTTATCTGTATCATGCAGACGGGTGAAAAAATACACCATACCCCCAATCCCGATCCCTAAATTATTCGAAGCAAAACAGCCGATACAAATTAGATAAAGACGAAAGGGTTAAGAAACAAACAGGGTATAGAAGTTTCGTTAAAAATTTAAGAGAAAAAAAATTAAACGCAACGCGATATCGTGTACGATTCGATAACAACAAATTAATTAGCTGTAAAAGTATTTTTATTTCTGTTTATGCTCTTTAAGCAATTTGGGTCATAACAATTTCTGGAATGCGTCATACTTTTATTAATTTAATCGTTCACGATATTTTTAATCAGTCGCAACGAATGAGTATTTACTATTTATAGTCAAAATGATCTTGTCAAGCATAATATATACGCTGATTTGATTTTTATATTTTTTAATAAAATCAAGTCATGCAAGTTTGGGAAGCGTGTCGCGATTTGACTTGATTTACGTTTTAACGTCGTCTCTAATCAGTGTTTTGATTGTCCCTGACAGACTAGTCGTGCATTGTAAATACTGTAGTCCGATCTGGCCTACCCGACGGACATGAGATAACTGACAATCTTTCCACGGGTGGCATTAAACATTTATCGAACAAGTGGATAAAATTTTCCACAAGGTCATCTCATCGGACGAACTTTTCCTTCGAGAAAAACGGGGAGGCCGAAGATTGAATGAAAATGAAAGTCATTAAAGAAACCAGACGGTCTGGGTAGTACGGCGAGTAAGGGCCTAACTACTTGGGAAATTAATGGGACATGGACATTTTTCTTGAGGGTGAATTTCCCGCTCGCCACTCGCGAAAAACCCTTTTCTCATCCCTTGCGAAGCCAACCCTTCTTCGCGTTCTGGCCTCTCATTATCCCTTCGACAAATAAACCCTAATTCAACGAATTCTGAAACGCATTTAATTCAAGCGAAATTTCACATTGAAAACGGGATCCTTTTATCTGCCACATTCGGCCCAATTATACTTCCATGATGAAGAGAGGTTCAATTCCGATTATTCCTTTCTCTTATCCTCAGACTCATTACTCCATTAAGCATTGCCCGAAAAGGCCCTTTTACAATTTTTATACTGTTCTCAAACTGTCGAATGAAAATTTATTTTCTTAATGTAAACGCACTGCCATTATCACGAGTCTGACTGTTTTTCGTCAAAACGCGAAATCCGGGGTACCGAGGAGATAAGAAATAGCCGAACGAATGACCATCCATAAAAAGGATGTAGAGCGATGAAAGTGACAAGAGGGTCGAGCGAAGGTTGAAAAGGGATGAAGAGGAGTTAAGAGGACGAAGTCTATGATAAATGAACTAGCGTCACGTTGACAAGTAAATAGAGGAAACGTATAGTAAAATGTACACGGCGGAATTAATGCAAATCTAACGAACCGTCGTGAACCGACGTTATCCGATAGGCTTGCTAGACAAATATTTATTTGCCATTAATTAATCCGTCAGTCGTGCAAACGCGGTTTCAGTTTGAAAATTCAAGCGTAAAACTGTCAATAATAACGTCGATAATAATACGTACTTCGCGTTATTAAAATTCAATAACGAACTGCGCATGCGCACACGTTGAATAACCAGCTGTCGATAATATACAATACCGTGCATTAACCTAATCCTATTTTAATTATTTCAAACGAGTTAATACACACCCTGGAATTATATCGCATAGTCCTTATTGTTCGGCTTTTCTTTTTTTAGCCATCCAGTACTAGAGAATTGTCGACTAATTGACCGGAATTGTTGGTGATAGTCGATTGCCATCGGCTGTACCATGGTAATCCGCGGTCGAGCGAATCATCTGATTTAACGCAATTGATTATTAATCGAACTTGATTGGTCGACAGCTCGGTTTTATCCGCACGACAACGTCCAATTATCCCAACCGAGGGTTAATTACCGAATCACCAGGAGTCCGGGGATGTTTGGTTGAGAGTCGAAAACTCGCCTTCGAATTTCTCTATCGACTCTACTAACCTCTTTAACAACTTTACTCGTACCTAACAGAACTTCAAGTCACTTGTACCTCGTCATTCGGCTCTCGTATTTAATTCGCAAAACTGGATGACGTAAATTTCGCGAATCACGAACGTTTCAGGATGTCACAGACTTTTTTCAGCAAAATCCGTTACTTCTGAACTTGACGCGTTGCAAAATTTCAAACGACTGAGTAGAAACTCGTATCTCTTGAAAACGTAATAATCACAATAATTTCGATGCTCTACTAGCTATTGGAAATGATACACTTCGATACGTTTTTTTGTAACGTTGCATTATTCCTTTGAGTTATATCGCCGGCGAAAAGGATGGCAAATAGTGAGAAAGCGGATGCTGAGGGGCGGGGGGAGGGTGATAAAAAGAATAAAAGTAAACAGAAATAGGGGGCTACGTACACGAGTGGCTGATTTTCCGATAAACTCGAGAAACCTGAATTTAACCAGCCAACTCTATACGGCTTCGGTAAGCCACAGAGAAACGATTACATTAAGTTCGTCCAATGGCTGACATTTTCTTCTTGAAAATTTTCTCTCTCTCGTTTCTTTCTATAGGATTGCATGATACCATTTTGGATTATCAAAACGTGCGGTTATTATTATTTATGCGATGCAACTATTTCTTCCGAGAATTCAGTGATAAATAGCCGTTTATTGTTTTTGTAAAAAAAACAATGGAAAATTTTATATATTTTTTTCGTTATGCAAACTTTGACTCATCCCCTAGTTTACTTTTAACGTAGAAAAAACTTGCTGCGCTGTCTTTCCCTTCTACTTTTTTTTGTACTTCCCGCCTACTCGTTTCTCTCGAACCATAAGATTAGACTCGCGGCTTCGGCCTTGGGGCTTTTGGATCTGTATGTAACTGGGAAAGTTGGACTTTCATAGCATGCAGCGGAATTAAACAAGAGGGTGGGAACTCCGGACATTTTTCCAAGAGACCTGTCCTACCCTCTATAGGACTTTCTGAGTTTCATCCTTGGGTTATAACGATAACGAACAACACCGAAGCGGATCTAGAATTTTATTGGCTCAAGTAATAATAAAGCTAAGCGAAGAATCTAGTAGCGTTTCTTACAGCACAAGGGATGATCGTCCATTACTCCATTGACTGAATACGATTTCACGTTGCTTTACTTTTTCTTTCGTTAAACTTTTCAGTCAGATTTACTGCCAGGGTGAATTACTCAAAACCATTCAGCTGGCTGGACTGTATAACGATAGTAAAACATTCGTCGACATGGCCCAATTGAACGATCCAGAGGTGACTCTCAGCAAGTAAGTACAAAATGAATTGTTCTATGCAAGAACATAAGCAAAAAAATATTAATCCATACAACTTACTATAGCTTTCAGAAATTAATGAAAGAAACAAACAACAATCCGAATACTACTCAGCTGCGAGATTTCATAGCGGAGAACTTCTCGTCCGAAAATGAATTAGAAGATTGGACGCCAACCGATTGGACGGAAAGACCAAAGATTCTAAATAGAATTCAGGATCCGAATTTCCGTGAGTGGCTCGAGGAACTGAACGTCATCTGGAAAACGTTATCAAAGAAGGTCAAGGCGGATGTATCAGAGAATCCAAATAGACACAGTATAATATACGTAGAAAATGGATTCGTCATCCCTGGTGGAAGATTTACAGGTTATTGTTTAGTTAATAGTTAAGCTGACTCTGAATAAGGGTAGTGAATATAAAACAATTTTTTTTTCATAAAAGAATACTACTACTGGGACAGCTACTGGGTTATAGAGGGTTTATTACTCTCAGATATGTACCAGACGGCCAAGGGGATGATCTTAAATTTCCTTTACTTGGTGAAGACTTACGGCTTTATTCCAAACGGTGGTCGCGTCTACTATCTCATGAGAAGCCAGCCACCCCTTCTTATCCCCATGGTAAGATACAACTCTTAATAAGGGATAAAACTCATGAGTAAAGCGTTAGGGGTGTGTAAGAGATTCATCCCTTGGCCAATAGCACTAAGCAATTTTCCTAATAATACCAAGTCCGAGATATACGAGTGAGCCATTAAAGATCTCAGTCCTCTAATCAGCGTCTAAGGTTCGTTACCACCCTGTGAGGACATTCCACCCTTAGGTAGATAAAGGTAGAAAGGTATAGGACAATAAGCTGGATACAGGCAGAGAAAGTATATAAAGAGTGAGGAAATTGTTATTATTATTTTAAGACCACGGGGGGTAATTCACCCCCACCCCATACCAACCCTCATTGAATTTATTGCAAAACTTTCAGCCTCTAATGGCTGGTATAATTCTTGCGATCAGTTAATGAATATATACCAAAGAGATTTTGCCTTAAAGCAGACCCACTCGACATTATTCAGCTTGAAAACTGTTAAGGGGGTGAGTTTTCCATTCTCGTAGAAAATGGGAACGCGACCCAACCACCCTGCGAGGTTATACCCTCTCCAGGCCTAAGTCGTTGCTCGCGAATATCGAATATTACTAGCTTAATATTTTTCTTTAGTTCACAAAGGTGTTTTACCCCTGCCAGATCAATTCAATACATAAACTCGTTTCTTGGCAGTGGCAACAAGTAAGAACTTTTCTGTCTGTCTTGTACAGGAAAGTACCACTTCCCTGGTGAAAGATTCAAGGAAAGTAAATACATGAGTTCATTATATATCTTCGTAAGTGAAATCCAACCGGAAGTCAGTAAATTTTTAAGTATTTAAAAAAAAATGATAAATCCTTAAGATTTCCTTTTTCTTGGTAATTCATACTGTCTGCTGTCTGTCTCTTTACGAATGTTACTACTGTGACTACTGTATGTACTGTCCATGATCCAGTATATACTAGAAGCTCTGGCAATACGAGACTTTACTGCAAAACTTTAAACGGGTTTCATAGCGTTGAAAGAAGAGACATGTTTCTCAGCTCCCTTAGGAGTTTCCCGGAAAGTTTCCCATTACCTAGTTATATCTATACTCTACGTAGATGCGTATAAAGTGTCATATAGGAACACCCTGTTTTTCCTGTGTAACAAAAACTCGCCACCAGAAACTTTCATCCTCTGGTAATAGATATGTAAATTCAACGAAAATATCCACGCAATCTGTTCCCAGGTCGACAGATACATGGAGTATACGAACGATCGTCAATTCCTTTACGAGATAATCGGGATCCTGGAGAAAGAGTTTGCATACTGGCAACGAAATCATGCAGTCGAAGTGAAGAAAAATGGTACTACATACAAAATGGCGAGATATATAGTGAGTAGCGACGGACCAAGGCCAGAAAGTTATAGGTTTGTTTTAAATTTAATTTTTGTTATGAAAAATTATTCGAAATATTTATCAGTTTTAATAATAATATAAATGTCTCGTTAGAGAGGATTACGTGCTGGGTCAGTATAAGAGTGAGGATGAACGAAATTCTTATTACGAAGACATTAAGGCTGCTGCAGAAAGTGGATGGGATTTTTCGGCACGATGGTTCATTATCGGTAACGGTAGTAAGGGTAATCTCTCTGACGTTGCTACCAGAAATATCATCCCCGTTGATCTTAATGCATTCCTTCAGAAGAATGCACGACTACTTAGCGAATTCCAATTGAAACTTGGAAACATTGCGGTAAGAGAGTAATTAATACTCACCTCATTTGATATCTAATAATTATCAGTGATCTACCTTCGATATCCTTATACTACTCTGTCGTGTTTGGCTGTGTCCTGGATCACGCTCTACGATTTATCTCACTTTAAACTTCCCGTCAACAGTTTCCACGTAATATCTCATATCCTGTGACTATACGTTGCGCCGTGTAAATATGAAGTACATAAAACCATTTAAAGTTCGCTCGGTGACGACAAACATCCGGACGAAAAAATGTCAATTCCGTCATATTGCTACACTCGATACGAAAAAATACAAATATATGTATTAGAAGCGATAGCAGATAACACAGATGCGACATCAAAAAAGTTGCGATAGACAAGAAAGAAAATTTGTAAATATTATTCAAAAGATCTCTTCGCAATTCTCTGCCGCAGACAAAAATGCTTTTGTTCTATTTATCCGAGTTGATTGCTTGAATTTCCAGATGGCGTTGAGTACCTTGACAGTCGGGAGTGTTAGGACGACGTAGACGTGAATTATTTCACCAGTGTTGCTTTTTGCCTTGGACTTATCATTTCTCTTTGTAAATTCAATCTTGTAGAAGTCACGATACTACGATGACATAGCCAAGGAATATCAGGTTGCCATTGACAATGTTTTATGGAACGAAGAAGAAGGCATCTGGCTAGACTATGATATCAAGAACAGCAAACAAAGGAATTCCTTCTACCCTTCGAATGTGACACCTCTCTACACTAAGAGCTACAATATATCAAGATCAAGGGAGTACGCAGAAAAGATTGTCAATTATCTAAACAGCATTGGAATCATCGATTACATGGGTAAGAGCTGGATACATAACCTATACTGTCAAACTTACCTTACACTTTCATTTTTTCTTTTTTTCCATTCGTCTTTGCACAATACTCGTTCTATATCTTTCTGTCATTTTTTGTCTCTGTATTCTTTTTTACTTTTTCTCCTGCACCGGGAATCATACCAGAGATACTTTTCTGCCTACGTCCATATCTATATATGTATATACTACGCCGCAAGGATACTCGACATCTCCCTGCAAGCAGGTCGCACGACGAAGATCGATTTCCGCCAGTAACACAAAAGTCATACCGAATTGCATCACCGATAGTGCCAGCAGTCTAGAATGATCCTCGTGAGAATATTATCACCGATAAAGGTTGCAGCATCTTCTAGTATCAGTATCGCTACTATCATCTTCCTATGATCCTTCCTGGTGCGCACTGGAACGGTTATCTATCTTTTTGCTTGGTTGAGCGAATAGGAGATAGAAAGAAGATGGGAAAAGGACGTGCTTTATACCTCATGGCTGATCGCGTTTGAACGGCGCTGTAGCATCTAAGACGATACTCACTATCGTACTGTGAATTTCTTAGAGTACGTAGATACGTATCATGCTCTGAATTCATAATAGAAAACGGATAGAGGCCACATGACATGTACACACGAAATTTTTATTCCACTTCCTGTCTGTTAGACAGTTACTACTGGGCCAGTTGTACAGTGTGATTCATGACTCTAAATAAGATTGTAATATTATGAGATGTATCATATGCATATATAAAATCTCGTAGTGAGCTCTACCTATTTACTTCTAGACGGATGCGGTATATTTTGCAGAGCAGAATCCGCTACATCCTTTTCCCGGCATAAAATCACGTCGTCTTGCACGCTTTTGCATTTTATGGGTACATTCATCTTCGTACACGTTATCAGCGCCATTTTCATGAACGTTTCTTAATGTCGGAAACCGTGACAAATCCCTAGACCAATCGATCCCATGTGCTCCTTTGTGGTAGATCTCATATAGTAGCAGTAGTAGTAGGATTGTTTGAAAGAGATGAAAGTCTTGCATAACTACTACCAGAATTATTTGCAATTACTTAGAATTCGAAAACTCGCGTCTCGTAAAGTACAGATGAAAACAGCTCAAGGGGAATTTCCTTCAAATTTACCAGGCGGTACTCCAACGTCCTTGGACTATACCGGAGAACAATGGGACTTCCCTAATGCCTGGCCACCCCTGCAGTCCATCATCGTTAAGGGTCTGTACGAGACAGGATGGGAACCTGCAACCAGTCTGGCCAAGGAATTGGCGACTAGGTGGCTTCGTGCAAATCATGCTGGTTACGTCGAATATGGAGAAATGTTTGAAAAGGTGAGTAACACAATCTAATCCTTATTTTTATCTATCTCAGACACAGCTGAACCGCAGCATCCGTTAACGTGTTTAATATGTGTCTGCTGGCACTAATAAATGGAACGGCAGATAAATATGATTATAACATTAATTCTCAATCCGCGTATACAAGGGTGACAGAAAATTATCGTGCGAACGCAAACAGATGTTCCTTTGTTCCTACAGGGAATCCCATAAATAATGAAACAAAATACTGGAAAGGAAACATCCAATATCTGTGTGTTACTAATCACTCAAGTTGTCGTCTCTTTCTGAAAAGCATAATATACAGTAAAAAAATAATCTAAATCTACCTCAAGCGCGGATGAGCAAGCCAGGTAGACACAGCTACGAAAACGAAGGAAATAATAATCGAAGCAGCCTGTTTCTGCCTAGCGAGTTGAAACCTGACATTTTTCCTTTTTTTTATTCTTTTTACAAAACCGAATAATATCAATGCTTCTCCCCAGTTTCCTGCATAACTGAGTGTCTACTTGGATGTCTGTTACGTGGGTACCTCGGCGGAAAAAAGAATAAGTCCCCACGCCTCATCCACGAGAAGAATGTCGCGAGATTTTTTTCGCATGAACACCAACGTCCCCTTCTTATTCCTCATCCTTTAATGGAAACATAGCTGCGGGTCGCTTCGAGTGGTTGAAACATTTGTGAACCGAATTCTACATTCATCCTTCTTCAATGCATTACGCCATTCTTCTCGTGGCTACACAATGCTCGCTAAAAGAAGGACACGTGCACACGTCACACATTGGTGGAAGAGCCGCGTGTTTGGGAGCAAGATACATAAATTTGCGTGAAAAATGCGAAAGCCCAAAATCGTTCGTCATGCCCCGTTCCAACGTGGATTTTTCAAATGATCACCTCTTATATTCTCCCTCATGCTCTGAATTACTTATCACGAATTTTTAGCGAGCGCTCTTCAGGATATACGTATAGATATAGAGTATCCGCAGTAGTATCCTTAAGGTTATCCACACCATTTTCAAATTGATATCGTTAAGTAACAAGCTTTTCACGGAGAGACGAAATTTCTTAGGGATTCCCGTGGGTAAAGATTCCTGTCGGTATTACGTAATTCTGACTAAAATAGAAAGAAAAAGATAAGAGAGATTTAGAGAGAAGCATGACGTTCACTTGATTGTATCCTGTCACTCGGTAAGTCTTCTTGGAATTCGTAAGATTCTAAAAAAAGAGGGTTTCTAAAAAAATCCTATACCAGTATATTTATGATAACAATATATTTTCAGTCTTTTTAAACTTTTCGTAAATTCTAGTAATGCACTCAGAGTCCGTTTGATTGATTTTTATGCTTCGATATTCGTTAGTGCGTCAACGGTAAACAATTCTAATGAAAAGACATCGATATGTGTTTGGAGATTTTAAGGTTTTAATATTTATAGGTAGGCTCTACGTAGTCTAATGGCACTTCCAGGACCAATGCATTAGACTGTAAATTATTGAGGTTCTGTCGTGTGGCAAGCATTTAGGAGTAAATGGAACAAGTTTGGAAGAATTTTCTAAATAATCGACAACATCTCAGAATCTATATATATATTGTAACCTATATCACCACACGGAATGGTTCTCCAGCTCGTGTGTGTTAGGCGGGTTCGAGCCGAAATCGACTGCTAGGAGTTAGGAAAGATAATAAGCGGAGCAAAAGAAATGAAAATGAGATTTTGTTTTACAAATTAAACAAAGAAAAGAATATATTGTCCTCAAATGGGTATACAGAGATAATTAGTGAGGTCCAGCCTAAGCGATGCTGGGTGTTAGTGGATGACAAAATAAAGCGGTATGCCAAATAAAGTGTACAGAGATACTACTAGTTGCATGAGGACCGAAGAATAGATGATTTGTTAAGCAGAAGCCAATTTACTAGAGCGGAAGTTTGATTATGCAAATAGAATTATGTTTAATAAGCAAAGTCGCGCCAAAGAACAGTATATGGATTCCAAAATGTGGTCCGAAGGTTGACTTGCTATAAAGATGCTCTGAATTGTGCCGATGAACACTTGCTAGAGTGTAGACTATGGTCAAAGGGTTGATTCAGATTGATTAAAAGTCGTGCCAATGAA
>JARQST010000344.1:890495-915037 GCA_030142225.1 Pachycephus smyrnensis
AATCACACGTGACTTTTCACAAAATCACGAAAATATATGCTGAAATAGAAAAATAAAATATATTTTACTGCAAAACCATACGCAGGCTTACTTTGTAAAAAAATTGTATACAGAGCCCAAGTGTGGCTTGCTAGAAACTTCATTGTTTTCAATCTGTCAAAAAAAACACATGAACTCATGAATCGACTATAGTAGTGATTTTCAGTTGCAATACGGAAAGAGAAAAATTTACAATCCCATCGGTAAAATGGAAAGTCGTTAGAATTCATGGATGCACCCCATTTCACTTAAAAGCATTTGGTTACGAACGTGCGAGCTTGTATTATCACAAAGGGGGTAGATAACTTGGAAAGTTGCCTTACAGTCTGGATAAAGTGGGGAGATTTTTCGAAAGCGATGATATTTATTGAGGTAAATTAGCCTTCTTATATGGGGTAGCTGAAAGAAGACGAAAGAATCCCAAGTAATTTCTTAAAGGATGGAATCGCTCGTTTATCAAGTGCTTTTCTCGTTACTTAGTTACCGTTGCTGACTTTTCTTTTCCTCAAGTTTACTAATTCAACAAGTACGCCAATTCAATTCTTGTCGCAGTGCCATCTCTCGTTGCTTCCTGCAACTTCGATCTTGTACTTCCTTCTTGCAGTAATTTAATACAGCTTATTACCGGTGCGCACTATATATTTTAGTACTGTTTAGAATTCTTGAAACGTTGGATAAACTTATCTACTCGTTTTATGTTACATATACACCTATACCTATTATTATTCTATTATACTTAATTATTCTGTTATACTGAAAACCGGTTTCAGCCTATCTATTATGTAATATAAGGCTTAGTGATATGTTTATCGATCAATTCAGGTTTCAGCCTATCTACACTTTATCTGCTATACAATATAGGGCATAGTGATATTTAAGTTTAGCGATCAATTCAATGGCCAATTTGATTCTGCTTTATCTTAAAGCTTTCCACGTTGATTACCAATTTCCAGTTAATGATATTAAATACGGGCTTTCAGATGACGAGACGCTTCACAAAAGACATCATCCTAAGTATTAGTCCTGCACGAGTCTAGTCCTCGAGGAAGCAACGAAATTTCTTAGTCGAGTAAATATATATAACTATGTTATTATATATAGTTAGTATATATGTATACGTATCTACGGACCGTGATAACCTCAAGCCGCTTTAGAACCGGCGACAATGACGTATGAATACTTAACGGAGAGGCGCTTTGAATTCCACCATTGGAATTCGTGTTTCTCTTGCACGATTCATTTAGCGTGTGTATAGCTCGACAATGAAGTAGTAACGGCAGTAACAAAGTGCAGCAAAAGAAGAAAATAGGATAACAAGACCAAACGATAAGGACCTAACCTTACACGTTATTTGGGCGCCTTTGTCAGTATTGTAGAAACGTTAATGTTAATTTTAATGATAATTGTGAAACTAGACGATAAGGTACAAAAGAAAAAAAAAGTTAAAGATTTTCGTCTTGGGGTAATCAGAATGGGAGATGTGGGAAAAATATAATTTATTCTTAGGATGTAAATTATTTCATTTTATTTTGATCTTTTCTCCCCATTTTCATATCCAAACTTAAAAAAATCCTTGGTAATCACGTTGAACGTTGCTGTTACTGTTCCTTGAACTCTCATTCGCGTTACTGTAAAAAAGAATTCTTTATCTTCGTTCTTACGTCACTTTCAATAGAAATAAAAATTCTGCCCTTACACTCTCGGCCATTTCCGGTTGCTAAGACCGTTGGATCTATCAGTTCCGGTCTTCTTCCAGTTAACCAGGCTGAAAACTGTTGCATTACCGAAGACGACTCTGGCACATATATTGAAATCCTGAGACGTATATAATAATATAATAATAAGCTGTTAGGATGATAATTACTAAAATGAAAATATATACATACGTTTTCTTATGACGTCCTGTACTTAAAGGTAAATGGCAGACGCCGTATCCTCTAATAACATCATGTCCAAAAAAGTCCAGACCGTAAATAGAAAGTATTAATTGCGGCCCTAAAACCGTATAATTTTGTTAACCACAAAAACAATAATGAAATAGCGCTGTTTATGAATAAAAAAATTTGCACCCACAGCCATGCGGATTTGAGCTCTTAAACGTGACGTTTAATGGAAAATTCCAAACTGCACGATCTCGTGTACCGCCGCCTTTTTTACTCATCTGAGTGAGACCCTCTTCGATTCCCTAAATATTCAATTTAAAAAATAATTGTGTGAGGCTTAATTAATAAGAAGACAATGATTCAAATAATACACAATATATCAGACGAATTGTAATCACCGTAACGAGGCTCCACTCGGGACCAAAATGGTAGCCATGCTTGCAGTAAACGTTGTCGACATCGTAAAATTCTGCGTACTCAATTGCCCCGGTTACAGCGACATAAAATTCACCACATTCCTGCGACATTCCTTGTAGCGTCGAGTACGTCACTTGTATTCGAACGTAATCCAACGAGTAAACCTAATCCAACGGGTAAACATGACATAACATACCACTAAACCTCCAAACAGGTGTTTACGTTGCCAAGTGTTGTTATTTGGTGCAACCATAGAAACGGCGCATGCGCACGTGCTACCATTAACAACGACGGTTATAGAAAACAAAGAACACAGATATCTGATTTGTATAATTTTATTAGATTTTTCCGATCGTACGTGATCCTAGATTTACATTACCGAAATCAGTCGTAGTATAACGAGCTAGCGAATCTGAAGTTTATACATGAAAATTCACTAGATAACATGATATATGATATATATGTATATATATACAAGATCACCGAGTAAAGGTAATTTTCGTTTTTTCCTCTGCGATTTAGCGGCGCACGCATTGACTTCGGGGTTGTATACGTTTTTTTGTAATGATAAAAAGGGCACGAGTCACGCGTGCGCTGAACGTTAATTCGCTTAGTGAACTAACGATTACTTCGTTTCCGACAAGGTAAAAATCATGCATGGGGTCCACTTAATTAATGTGTGCACGTAATTAACAATCGATTCCAGAATACTACTAAAAATTCAGCTAGCTTGGCGTCTCATCGAGACATTATTTGACTCCTACGCAGTGTAACAATATTCATCAGCGTCCCACGCGAGTCACCGAAACACCGCAAAATTAATATCTCGATCATTCCTTTTAACAGGTTTTATATCCACACCTATCTTCTATTATTATACAATCTACAGTTCTAGGACCTTCCTTTCTTGATTATTTGGTCACTTTGGTTACTTCAGAATCGAGTCTTACGATTGGCCCACATTAGAGTGGCTTAATAACAGTGAGAAATAACATGATCAATTAATCAAATCATCCGCTCGGTGACCCAATCCATAGCGTAACTAGCTGCAATCGTGTGCGATGTTTCGCGACAGTTATTCTCTTTCTCAAACTATACGCTTACTGTCCGGATGCAATTTCCTTCATGCGGTTCAAGGCAGAACCCGCCTTGAACCAGCCAATTTGCTGCTCATTGAGTGTGTGGTTTAGTGTGATCTTTTCGACCGTGCCATCCTTGTGCTTAATCTCTGCCTGGACGGGTTTACCTGGTGCAAGATCTTTCAGACCAAGTAGACTGATCTTGTCAGTGGGCTGGATCTTGTCGTAATCACTAGGATTAGCGAAGGTCAGTGGCAACAGACCCTGCTTCTTCAGATTTGTCTCGTGAATACGAGCAAAGCTCTTGACGATGATGGCCCGTCCACCCAAATGACGTGGCTCCAGGGCGGCGTGCTCGCGAGAAGAACCTTCGCCGTAGTTTTCATCTCCTACAGCAACCCATCTAATACCGTTCTTCTTGTAGTGACGGGCTACATCAGGTACTGCACCCCACTCACCAGTCAGCAGATTCTTGACCTTGTTCATCTCGCCATTCTCAGAGTTGACAGCTCTGTATAGACATTTATTTATTTTATCATGAACAATTGAATGTTCAGTCAATTGAAATTATAACTCACCCGATAAACATATTATTGGAAATGTTGTCCAAATGACCACGATACTTGAGCCAGGGCCCAGCAGCTGAGATGTGATCAGTAGTGCATTTTCCCTTAACCTTGATCAAGACAGTGAGATCGGTCAGATCCTTGCCGTCCCATTTGTCAAAGGGCTCAAGGAGTTGCAATCTCTGGGAATTGGGGTCAACGTCGACCTTAACTTTGCTACCGTCAGGTGGAGGAGCGTCGTAGGTATCCATACCAGGATCGAATCCACGGCTAGGAAGTTCATCGCCTACAAAAACAGATCAATGTTTGCAATTTTCTTAGAGCATTTATAAATAACTTATTTTGAGCGTTTCTAAAATACTAACCGAACGGATCATCCAAGCTGAACTCTTTGCCGTCAGCACCCTTCAGTTTATCAGTGACCGGATTAAAGTCCAAACGTCCAGCAATGGAAAGAGCTGTAACGAGCTCAGGACTCGTTACGAAAGCATGAGTAGCGGGATTTGCGTCATTACGTCCAGTAAAGTTACGGTTGTAGGAAGTGACAATAGTGTTCTTATCACCCTTCTTGATATCCTGACGATCCCACTGACCAATGCAAGGTCCACAAGCATTGGCGAGTACAACACCACCGAATTCACGAAGAGTCCCAGCCTATAAGACAGTATAAACAAACACAAGATTTGCTGTTAGAACATAGTATTACATTAGAATTGATGTACTGTAGCAAGAACTAATTCAAGACAGAATATAATGCAATGTTGCATCTATGTACAAGTGTCTAGCAATTCATTCGCAATGCCCTTGGCACAATATCAAAATATGTATAAATACAATGCTTAATAAAGACCGAAAAAGAATCTCCATTGATATTCGAAAACTTACAATTCCATCACGCTCGATGGTAGCACGAATCTGTTCTGAACCAGGTGTAACGTTGAATGCTGACTTGGCCTTGAGACCATGTTTCAAAGCTTGTTTGGCAATGCTAGCACATCTGCCCATATCTTCATAAGAGCTGTTCGTGCAAGAACCAATGAGACCGACCTTGATCTCGACAGGCCATCCACTCTCTTTGGCAGTAGCGCCTATTTACACAAACCAACAAGATTAATCAGAAGCAATACATAAACATAAGATAGTTTCCAGCTTTCATAGTCACTCGTGCGAAACTAGATAAGATTAAAGACTCAAGAGACGCACCCAATTTTGAAATAGGATGAGCAAGGTCCGGTGTAAACGGTCCATTTACATGCGGTTCCAAGGTCGAGAGATCAAGTTCAATAACCTGATCATATTTGGCATTAGCGTCAGCAGTCAGAAGACTCTCCTTATATTGATCAGCAGCAGATGCAATATCTCCACGTCCAGTGGACTTAAGGTAATCTTGCATGCGTCCATTGTAAGGGAAGATAGAGGTCGTAGCACCAATTTCAGCGCCCATGTTGCAAATAGTCGCCATTCCGGTACAGCTGATGCTATCAACACCAGGTCCAAAGTATTCTACGATAGCACCAGTACCACCTTTGACAGTGAGAATACCAGCAACCTTCAAGATGATATCTTTAGGACTGGTCCATCCCTTAAGCTCTCCAGTAAGCTTCACACCGATGACCTTGGGACACTTCAACTCCCAGGGGATGTTCGCCATAACGTCAACGGCATCCGCACCACCGACTCCAATACAAAGACCGCCAAGACCACCTCCATTGGGAGTATGGGAGTCGGTACCGATCATCAAAAGACCCGGGAAGGCATAATTCTCGAGGATAATCTGATGGATGATACCAGAACCTGGATTCCAAAACCCGACGCCATACTTAGCTCCTGCTGTCTTCAAGAAATTGTAGACTTCCTTGTTAATGTCCTTTGCACGTTTCAAATCTTGTTCTCCACCGACTTGAGCCTCGATCAAGTGATCACAGTGGATTGTTGATGGTACAGCCACTCTTGGAAGACCTATAAAATAATGATTGCATTTAATAACTACTACTGCATTTAATAAATAACAACTTTCATCTATACTTTTAGAGCATATTCTAATTACCAGAGCTGATGAACTGTAACATTGCCATCTGCGCAGTTGCATCCTGCATGGCAACACGATCAGGTCGTAACCTCAGGTAACTTGTTCCACGAACAACATCCTGCTTCTCGGGGTCATCCAAGTGTGAATATAAAACTTTCTCAGACAGTGTCAGAGGTCGATTCAGTCTGTGATAAATGATAAAACAATTATAAATTTCCTTCTTTATACAAACATTACCAGTTTATCTTTATGTTTTATACTGTACCGTTTCTTAACAATCTTGATGTTATTCTCCAGTTTATCGTATGGGAGATAACTGTTTTGGTCGAATTTGGACATAGCCACCTTCGCAGCAGCAAAGCTTAATGGACTTGCACTGAAGCATCTTTGCTGGATATCCGCCGCAAATCCGGTTAATCTCTATAAGCATAATACCAAAAAACATCCATATATGACAGCAACAATCCATCCTTCTACATGCAAAAAATATTCAAACAATATGCACCACAGGAACTAAGAACTGAATCATAAACAATTTTTATCCAGGTACAACAAATCATCAATACCATGTGTGAGCCAGTGATTATGAAAGTGGTCTAATTAAAAAAAAATGAGAAATTGAGTTAATCATTAAAGAATATATTTAATACACACAAACACAAAAGTCTACTTATCTCAAAACAAAAGATATGTGATTTAGACCACTTTCTTAATCACTGACATACTTATATAAATATATTTCTGAGCAAGTTGAAGAATTGCTTGTTATATCAAATTGATAAGATATGCATCACATTAACCATAAAATTACTAAAAACAATGATGTCAGAGATTGTTAAGTGGATTTCTCGATAAAGTTTATCAAATCAGCAATACTACGCGTGCCTTTAAGTGTGAATGCTAATAATGATGCTTTAAATGTTCCCACAGTTGCCGCTGAAAACATAATCACGGGATGCTGATACGTCATTCATAGGCGTAGCAGACGACGTAAAGTTAAGATTATCGTACCTATATAACTTTAAAATGATATATAATATAGTTTGTGACGATATGAACTACGATCTTCCGTATCATGTATAAGGAGATAGGTTGATTCATAAAAAAAATCGTCAGGAAAAGAATATCCTGACCTTGGACCGCACATGATCGCAGCAGACAACATAACCTCAAAAAGACAATCGATACTTGTTTTTCAGATTGCCGTTACGTAATACTCAGAGTATTCTTCTATTTTTACTATTCGCCGCCTTCCACATATAGGTAGTAGGACAAGATTAAAATTCCAACTTCAAAAAGAAATAAGACCACCAAAATCCTAAAGAAATTTTGCATTAATGAAACAAATAATTTAGACGAAATTTTTTATACAATGGCGAGCAATATCCAAAATATGGATCACAAATACCAAAGGGAATAACTGATTCCCCAATATGTATGGTATATAGCATAAACGTCTTCAAGAATTTCATGAAATCATTAACGTATTCTTAACTATACGACTCCAGGGTATCAGTCAATTCTTCCTATGCAATTAGATACCACAAAGACCTACATAGTTGACCTCTGAACGAGGTCGGGAAGAGCTTCTAGCTACGCTAGAACTTCCCACAAGATTTGCACAACTATAATTGATATTCACAGTGGTGATATTCTAAACATATCGTAATACTACAACGATCATTCTAGTACTGTAAGGAACTGGCGTAGAGATGTTCTCATAGTAATTTTTCCTACCTGTGCACGCAAAATCCGAACGCAGTACGACATTGTTACAAAACCAGATCTCCCGTGACGTCGAACTCGTGAAAAAAGAAGAGGCGCAAGCGCGTTTTATCAAGCAAAAGACTCTCCTGTGGCAGTTCTTCTCAAACCGGCCACCAGAGAACTGAGCAGAACTGAGCTTAACCTGCCGCACTTCGTACCCTTATGTTAATATTAAACTATGGCGCATGCGCATATCCTGACCCGATCAATCCACGTGGATGCTACAATTTTACAAAACTGTAAGTCCCATGACTGATAGTAACGTCGTAAAAAATATCAGCAGTTACAATTAGATTTATAGAACTTTGTTCAAGAAACATTAAGTATTAGGGGAAGTTGGATATTCCGATATTTTGTTCGTTAAAAGAAATCATGATAACTTTATGAGACTTCACAAACTGGTTGAGAACTTATTTTGAAAAGCTTGGGATAATTGCAGTGGATGTTTTTCTTTTATCGACACATCGTTTTTCATTTAGATGGCTAAAAGAAAGACGTGAAACTAGGAACATGAAAAGTGGTGATTCATTCGTACGAAATATCCTGCAAATGAAACACGACGTGCACGAGTGTTTCTGTGAAAGAAAAACGTCCAATGCCCAATGTCGATAACTTAGAATTTATCATTTACGACGTATTTTTGTTCTCGCGCAATTGTTGGCAAATCTTGAGAAATAGGTTACAACTGTTTTATCTTGTGCGTTTTGTACTAGAGCTAGTATAAAATGTCGCACATCATTGGTTCGGTTTGTGGCAGTTGTACGATTGTTGGTACTACCATGTTTGTACTAGATCTAGTAGCATTGTTCATGTTCTGGTAGTATGCTAATTTGTATAAATTGATTCAACTTGGCTTTTTATTGTCGTATTATCATGTTATATGATGATACCTATTCATATTTCTTTGTTACAGTATTTTTTAAAAATAGCATCTGCTTTCTTTTATATACTGTCATTCAGTTGTTTAGGATAATGAGATTTACTAGCTATTACTAACAGAATATAACTTTGCCTAGATGAAGAGGAAAGAGGAATCAAATAATTATAAATTGTTATTGCAATACATCAGGAATGATCTCTTTCCTATATCATCTTGGTTCAACGTCATTCTTGTATTAAGATAAACTTATTGAATCACTTCATTTGTGTTGTGAATACTATCTATAGAACACAGCCCAAATTAATATCGTTCTATATATTGTTTATATTGATTTATTAAACATGACAAAATTTCGAGTTTTTTGAGAACAGAAGTTCCAATTCAGAATTACTGTACTATGAAGATTCTGTATACAAAATGTTTACATTGAAGAAGATGAGCATTTTTTTTATTCGCTACTTGATAAAGCAAGTGTTGCTTGTCGCAGGAAAGCAGCTGATATGCGCTATCATTTATAGCCGTGAAGTGGATAAATTTGTTCCTATCAACTAAGATGCGGTAACTAAATAACATCTTCAGCGTATTTCTTTGCAGTTAAGTTACGGATAGTGTACGACAGTAGGTGTAACGGCAACAGCTGCTCTTTTGGAAAATGTCTGGAAAAGTCGTCATTGTTGGCTCCTGTATGATTGACTTCACTTGGTACGTAATAGAAAGTCGTAGAAACGAAACAAAAAAATAGAGTAGCCATGTAACACAAAAGTTCCATATAAACATCCGTAAGTCGTTTAGCGAATACTACAAATCCCATACACGTTTTATCGCGTCCCATACACGTCGTAGAGCCGTTCCTGGAAGTTTTGCGCTGTATGAGTATGTTGCAAATGTGTTTAATAATTTATAATAATGAATTTATATTGTGCTTATTATTTCGTATAAAAAACTTCGTATACTGAATATTCAGTATTCTATTGTTACATGTAGCAAAATCTTTCAGCTATTCTCCAAGATTGCCTAAACCTGGTGAGACTTTAGCTGGATCCAATTTTGAACAAAGTTATGGAGGAAAAGGTGCTAACCAATGTGTATCAGCAGCAAAACTTGGAGCTTCTACAGCGATAGTTGCAGCAGTAAGAAATTAAAGGAAGAATTTATTGACCACACATTCATATTTATTTTACAAGAGAAGAATTTTTGTTCATTGCTTATTTCAGTTAGGATCTGATGTTTTTGGAAATGAATATCTGCAGCGTTTAAAATTGGAAGATGTTAATGTATCACATGTGACTTTGAAAAAAAATATTCATAGTGGCATAGCACAAATTACAGTTGCAAATAATGGTATGTAACTTACTCTCTTGTGCACAACTTGAAATTAAACAATACATTACGTGTATTACAGGAGAAAATACAATTGTAATTGTACCTGGAGCTAATACGTTACTAAATACTAAAGATGTGGACGCAGCTGCTGATATAATTAGGAATGCTCCAGTTTTATTATGTCAATTTGAAATTCCATTAGAAACAACTTTACATGCTTTGAAACTACACCAAAATCATGGTTTGAATTTATTAATAACTTAATTTAAAATTGATATCAAAGAATTATTTGGTAGTGATTTTTGTTTACAACAGGACTTTCGATTTTGAATGGAGCACCAGCGGTGGCTGATCCTAATCCTGAATTACTCAAAGCATGTGATATTTTTTGTGTAAATGAAACTGAGGTATTACTATCATAAACTATTCACCTTGCATTATTTCAAATTGATGTGTAATAGGTTTATCAGATGCATTAATAAATACGCGGTACGTCCACCATTTTAGACAGAAGTTATGACAGGCATTCAGCCCCTGTCTCTTTCAAATGCACAAGAAGCTATCGAAATCCTCTTATCGCGTGGATGCAATACCGTGATACTAACGTTAGGAGCTTTAGGTGCTCTTCTTGCATCTAAGAAAAACTCTCAATTTATACATATTGCAACTGAACAAGTGGATCCTGTAGATACGACTGTAAGTAACATATATTGACAATTCTATAGAAACTTGTTGCATATTGTTGTTAAAAGAAGAATTTCTATTCAGGGTGCTGGAGATGCTTTTCTGGGTGCCCTTGCATATTTCAGAGCTTATCATTCACAGCTTTCACTGGAAGAAAGTATTCAAAGGGCCTGTCAAGTTGCTACTGCATCAGTTTTAAAAACTGGCACGCAAACAAGTTTTCCCACAAAGAAAGATCTTTCAACATCATTATTTTCCTAAATACAAAAAATAAAATAAGACACATGAAAAACTTTGTGATTATCATTATTTTTACCTTCACACAAAATATAAAATGAAACAACTGAGAATATACCTGAAAACTACTAAAACCTGTTGTCAATTACACTTAGCATGTTACACAACTTCTAGCTCACAAAACAGAGATATATATATTACGCTGTATAAAAAATAAGTTTTCATAATATAAATTGTTTATAACCAAACCTCCTCATCATTTTTAAGCTATGCATTTTTCAATTAATAATATTACTGTATCTATACCACACTAAATAAATCGCTATATATCTTGATATTCCAGTGTGAAATCAATTTGTACCTATCTAATCCCCACATTACTTCTGAAAGCTGTAATATAACATGCTATATTATAATGTATTCTTTTATTTTTCCTCAAGCTCTTATGCCATGCGCGTAGTGTTGTGCTTACCTTCGTTATACCACAAGTACATCTTACAGTCTTTAATGTACTCAAGTGTAATTAAACAGACTTTTAACAAAAAACTGATCTCACTGTTCTTATTTATTTATTTATTAAATGCTGGAACATCGTACGGAATCATTTAAATTTGAGACATCTGTCGTGAGGTGGGAGGATTTCATTGTAGAAAAGTATTTTCATCGAGCAATGTGAAAGTACTTAGTGTCGTAGCCGTCGTTGCATTCGTGTTATATACGGTTGTGTGTTAAGTCGAACATGTTAAATGGTTCAACGCAAGTACTTGAGCTTCCGGAAAATAATCACTGTAGCAAAGATGCTCTTACCAATATGCTGGGATGGTTCCTTCAAGTTATGTTGGCCGGTCTCGCTTTCACGTGCCTTATTTGTGAGAATTTATTAAGCCCTTAATATTTAGGTTAAGTCGTTTTTTAATATATAAAGATACTTTTAATTCGCAAATAAATTTTTCTTCATTACCTATCTACTTCTCTTTATTTCACTGGCTTTCTCATTTTTATCTTATTTTATTTTGGAGCATACCAATCTGTCAGTTCTTGCTGTTTTGCATCTGTTTTAAATATTACTGTCGGTGCACAAATTTTGTTGTATAAATTTCGTTTGTGAATTATGTCTTCTGTAATTGTTTTGTTGTTATTCAGGCTTTTGCTTATTAATGATGTTCTTCTTTTTAATATTACCTTATTTTTTGCGTTTCTCTTGCTTTAGAATTTATTTTTCAATTATATACTATGTATTCTATCGAATTAGTAAATGAGACTAATGAGAATATTTGGTTCACGTTATTCGTCTTTTCAATGATAGCCTTTTTAAATTGCACATTGATTGTTGATTGAAACGATATAATGAATACATTTAATATTTCTAGCCCGAAGCTAATTGTTTGTAGTCGCAGTAATCAATCATCACTTTAATGATAAGCAAATCTGTGTTACAGTAAAAAGATTTTGTGAGCCAAGATATGAACGGAGACCATGGTTGATATGGTTTTATGACACTAGCAAACAAGGACTTGGTGCACTTGTTATTCATTTGGCAAATGTTTACCTGGCTAGTCGTTTTCAGGGTGATCCCTGTACTTGGTAAGTTTTCTATAAGTATCAAATAGTTTTCAAATAGGTATATAGTCCTTTATGACCTAAGCGTACCTTGTTGTAGTCTTAACATATTTCATTTATCATATAATTTTATGTACTCAATATTTTATAGTAAGAGCTGGCAAATCAACCATTGCTTTAGGAAATGCACGTCTGGCTTGGAAAACATGCTTATACTACAATATTAAAGAATTCAGACATTATGAATCAAGTTTCATAAGTAGAAGGTCATTAATTGTAGTGAAATTGCATGTGGGCATATCTTCATCTGATGATTCATTATCATTATCATGCATGCTCCATGCGAATGTATTTATATTCGATATACAACATATCAACATATGAATTCCTTTATTAGTTCATATTCAGAGATATTTAAACATGCTGTTTAAACAGAATCCTATGTTTGTGTACAGAAACATTTTTTACTACCTTAAAAACTCCTTGTTTTATATTGTTACTTGATCAATAGAGAAACCACTTAAAGAGACTACAAGTGGCATAGAAAATGCACGGCATTACATATATTTATATTTTCTAGACTGCATTGCATTTAAAGAACTGTATCATATTTCATGTGTGTATGCATTTAAGAAATTATTTTTTCAAAAATATTTGCTCCCGTTAAACATCAGTAAGACAACATTACTTCCATATATTTTTGATTCTAGGTATATAATCAATTTTCTTCTGGATTCATCAGTTGGCCTATTGATTATATGGATAGGCATTAGATTTTCTCAATGCTTGGCTCGTACCAAACATTGGGAAGCTATCAACTTTGGAGAGTACGGTATGTAAATATTCAACAAAATACTGTAACGTCTACCTTCGTTCATCAGGTTAAAATCAAAGTATCCTACTTTTATTGTTACAGTGCACCAATGAAACCATATATATTCTGAATTAAAAAAAAAAGAGAAAATTTATTCAGCACCATGAATACAGTTAAACAAATTCAAACAACCTAAGTATCTTTAAAACTGGAAGATCAATGCATGATACTGTAGATTCAAAAAAAAGAACTATTTCAAACATAAAATTGAAAGTATTGTTTGCTAGTAGTATTATCGAGTGTAACTAAAATGTCCTTTTATCATTGACAATAATTTCTGTTAGCAAAAGAAGGCCAAAGTCTCTTCTAAAATGACTAAACTACAGACATGAGCTGAGGCATGTTTAATTGAGCAAAATCAATTTTGTAAAAATCATTGTACTATATCAAAATATTTTATAAAGAAAGAAAAAAAGTACCCCTAATTTGATTCCGTGAAAGTTATTATCATGCACGTCATAATATTGCCATCAGTTGCATATTTTACTGACACAATTACTGATTATACTAAATACCAATTGTTCTCTGTGCAGGTAAACCTCCGTCTGTAAATGCATGGCTAGCGCAATGCATTCTGTACGTAATGCTGATGATAATAGTAAAAATATGCATCACATTATTAATTCAGTTAGATTTCTGGGATCGAGTAAAGGACCTGATTCTGGCACCAATCACGAATCCTCACGTAGAACTCGCGATTGTCATGCTGGTTATACCGTTCTTTGTAAATGTATGTAGTAAAATGCAATATTTAACCATACCAAAAGTATTTTTCCACGGAGAAACTTAAAAGATATTATTTTTTTGTTTCTTTGTTTTTTTCAGGCTCTGATGTTTTGGGTTACGGATAATTTCCTAATGCGAAAAACCAGGCACATAAGTGCTGCTAAAGATCCGTCCTTACTGCAACGTGTTAAGATTCGATATCGACGTATCCGCAAGGATAAGCGAGATGAATCTGAATCTGATGTTTTATTATCGGCAGATGAGGACTTATTAGATGCTAATGATCATTCTCAACATTTGACAGTTGCCACGTAATAGGGAAAAGGTTAATGATTGTTGGTATAAGACTGTCATTGTCCAACTGGCAGTCATTATTTCAAATTTTATAAGTCTTCATTAAGTGTCCATTATTATGAGTAGTCATCACATTCTACAGTCGGAATGACATTTTATTTTGAGATTTGTTCTACTTTTCTTTTACCTTAGATTTCTGAGATTGAATCATTGTTAGACTCGATTGAACAAGAGATTTGTGTAATGCATCACGTAACGCCTTTCTCTTCAAGAGGTAACAATAACGTCGTATAATGTATTAAAGTCGAATTGCTGTGGTTGTTTGTGGTAGATATTTTCTCGCAATAAATCGCGAAATAATTTACTATTTAATCTACTGAAGACGATGGTCATTTTAATTATGTATGAGACAGATGAGAGATACTGGATCTGGATTATGATATAAATAACGTAGGTATAATTCTGATCAAGAAAAATATTTTTTATTCATTATCAATTTTTTATTTATACGTAATGCCATTTTTCATACCACTGTCAGTCCAAGTGTCAACGTACATTATATAGAAATTATCCATTTCTCTAGGTTTATTTACTTGTAATATACTCTTTTATTCATATTAACGTGATACTCGTACGCAACTGCTGTTATTGAAAATAGATAAAATGTGACATTGGTTTATAATTAATAGAGCCTTTCCAGGTTAGTCGTACGACTAAAAAGTGAGACCTCGTAATTGGTCAAAACTTTCATATCGAACAATTTTGACCAATTAAGAAGCTCGTTGTTCGAGTTTTCCGACTAGTCCGACGAAGGTGTGAAGGCTCCCTAAATAGTTCGTATAAAAATATAAGAAAACAAAATGTTAACTTGCAATGAGATATGTAATCGCTGACGGGTGAAATGATGAATGTTGACAGTTTCTCAACATATAATCAACATACTATGGATAAATTGTACTGTATTCGTTTTCTAAAAACAATGTAATAGTCATGTATACAAACTAACTTGTCGCAGTAACATAAATTATGGAGTTGAGTTGAATCGCGAATGAACTGTCGAAAAAGATGTACACTTTTGTTTTATGTGCATATATAGTGAAAAAAAAAGAATTCTATCATATTTTAAAATATTATTTGTGTCTGTGATAAAATGCATAGCCAGAGCGCTTTGTCGAGACGCCGGATGACTTTAATTTCAATATTTCTTTATTTAAATTCATGAATTCTCTCTTTTCTTTTTATTAGAATATCCGTCCAGCGCACGACGAGATATTCAAAGTGAACGATCAGTGATTCTGAATTTTAATCTTATCTTCAGTAAGCATCGACCAAAGATATAGTTTGAAAGAAAAATAAAAGAAATTAGGAATAAATTATTCTGCGATACGATGAAGAGTCGAATCGATATATGTAGATTAAATTTCGTTTTAAAAACTTTATTTATACATTTCGAGCAATATTGAGTCTCAATGCTGTAGAAATTGATAACAGATTCTTACGGAGTACGTGGAACATAATTGTAACAAAGCTACAAAGTCGCATATCAATATAAAAATGTATAAAAAATAATTTAATTTGCAATAATATTAATAATATCTAAAATTAAAACAATATGGAATGAATCTCGATTTTAGAAAAATTTTTCAATCGAATTTTATGCCTAGCAAGACTAACTGGTCTAAATGTATTACTGCAACATTTTTTCAACAACAGCATAACGAATATATTTCTTTTAAACTTCACAAGATACAGGAAACCATAATGTTCTACCATAAGCACGTATACACATTAATGTCTGTTCCACATGCTCTGTGTCACATAATTAGAACAATATACTGAGATTAGTTATATTTTTAAGATTATAACAATAACGATTGCGATATGTTATATTTTTAATAAAGACTATTGACAGAGAATCAAGACTCCATTGCCCAAAACCTCAAAAATATTTCCAATAATAAGCGTTCTATGATTTAATTTTTAAAAGACAGCATGAAAGTCTCAAAAATCTCAGCAAAGACAGAAGTCGACGTTTGTTATCGCACCGCTAGACATTTTGACTAAAATTAAAGCGTTGTCGGGCGTCGCGACGACCCTCCGACAGGCAGCAACGCCTCCCTAGACAGCTTTATTTATCGTCAGGTTAAGACAAAGTAGACTAATTTATTTGCTGGACGGTTTGTTAACCACGCGACTGGAAAACAGATGCGGCCTATGCGCCATGTAGTCTTTTCCATTACCCAGTGCAACATCAACTCTCGTTTCGGTATCTTATTCTTCCTTCTTGTGATTTATGATCTTGCCTGGTTCGTACGTTGACGCCAGTTGACTCCCCAATGTGGAATAGTACCGTCATACGACGCTAGATGGACACCTGGCTGTACATTCTCGCTAGAGAAACTGTATTACGGTACGCACAAAAGGTTCATTCTAAAAGTGAAATGTTACTCTGGTTTCCCTTCAAAATACGCATAAATCTTTCGCCTTTTACTAAAGATTTCCGTGGAGGGGAACACTTGATGAGTCTAAAGACTAATTTTTTGTGTACCCGGCGCAAGCTGGGTCGTAATAAAATTCAAACATAAGTTGGATAATATTTATCCAAAAACCATAAACAGTACAAACATATGGTTGTAAAATTTGGATCCGTTTGGAATACCAATCTTTTACTGTATTTTTCTTGTAATAAATTACTTGGGGTATGACGTTTTTCACGCGCTACTGAAAAATGCGACTAGGAAGAAGAGAAGCCCCGTGGTACTAAAGTTAAAGTCGTAGGGTATGTTCTGTCCGTGTAAGATGTTAGCAGAGTGGCGTTAAAAAATCTTTTCGCTTCCCTATTTCATCTGAAGCCCGCGCTTTAATGGCGCATTTAATCCCCGGTAAGAATCTCGCCGTGTTTTCATTTTATTTTTAACTCTCGCCACACCGCAAGGAGAAGCGTGGGAGGCAGGGAGCTTGTACCCCAGCGAACCCTCTTCTTCGTCTTACTCCCCCACCAAGATTGTCGACTTGAGAATTGAGTCAGTCAGACCGCAACCGTCTTGCGTTTCGGTATAAAGGCGGTTCAACATTGTCCCTTAAATTAATATTTTGAATTTTTCTTAATAAATCCATCACTAACCATATAATTTCAATAATCATGGCTAATCCCATATCCAACGTCCATCGTTACCTTAGTGTAAAACCGTGCCATGTACGACCATAAAAGAAACCATAAAAATTGTATATAACATCAGTAAATGAAACAATAAAAATCAGGAGGTCCCATCTCCACATAACTGGGAATCTACTAAATTCTCTTATTAAGAAATCCTGATTTAATTATTAAAGTTCGTTAATGAGGGCCAAGCAACAACCACCGATCGATCTGATCGACCTAGTGAAGAGCTCGAAGATTGAGTCACTTACTAGATGCTGTGGCAGAACAACTGGTATGGATAGCGAATCTAATCGAGAAGCTGGAAGTCGTGTCTCGAAGGAGACGTTCATCTTTGGCAGTTGGAAACGTAGAAGTAAGAGACGAGCAGCTGTCACTGTTGCTGTCAGACCAGTTTCTATGAACGGCGATGAGACTGAGAGGTTAGTTTCCATCGAATAATACATAAACGAGAAACTCCTTAATGTGAAGAGCGAATGCTGTAAAAAGAAGTAGACGACCGGGACCGTTCTATTCCTGACGCGTACGGCCGCGATGTCAGAACGCGGATTCCTTAAGATAGCTAACGAAATAACTTGAATACCAAACGGTTCCAATAATTCCGACCTGCAGACTTTAAATTCCTACAGTCTGCTTGAAAATAGCAAGTAACAGTAATCAACACTAGGAACCCACAAAGAAATCTTATTATAGTATATACAATGATAATAGTAATCCCAATCTGATCAATAACTGTATAGCATTATAATATATCGTATCTTCCTATATATATCCTACGTTACGGAATACGTATATATATACAGTCTTACAAAATTGGCTGTCGGACTGAATAACCAGAGTAACGTCATACCCGCGAAAAATACGTATGATTATTTTAAAGTATATCTTTAGATTGTACCAAAGCAGCTACTACTATACGAGGTCAAGTAAAATAATTTTTTTCATGTTTGTTAATTTTGACTTCACATAAAAAAGTAAGTCAAACATAGCAAAACAAACAAGTATAGCACAAACACAATGGTTTATGTAATATGAATATAATCAAATATTATTCTACGACTTTGATAAGATTTATTCGCAACACTCCAGCGGTGCACTTCTTCTCGTTATGTACAACAAGGCGAAGTTATGCTCATGGCGTTTCTACGTTCGAAACTGGCGATTCTATAGATAGAAACATTTGAGCCATTGTAACTGACCTCAGTTGCTCGAGGCCTCACGACCGCGGGTTCAAAAAGAAAAGACCTTAACGGCCGGTCGAGCCAAGAGCGTGACTCTGCCTTAAAGTTCATTTAGCTATTTTCCTCAGCCTGATTTTAAGTGACTGAGAAGATAAATATATATGGATGTGTGTTTATGCATGCGTAACTATAAAGTCTATCTGTGTTTCTCTACGCGAAATTCGCTTGACTCGAGCCAAGAAGTGCAAAACACAGATTCAATAATGTATTTGGGTCTTGTGATATTTCAACTAAACGTAAACCGTGTGGTTTTCACAGCAGAAATAACAACCGATCTAAAGCGTTGCCACAGAGTCAGAGGAGCTCAACTTATTATCCATCCTCATGCACGTCGTCATTCAATCCCGAGTGCCAGATACACGATATGACTGATCCACTTGGAGATGAAAAACGTCAGGAACGTTTCATCCAGGAACAGGAAGACGATTATAACGAAGAGGACGACGATTTTTGGTGTCCACGTTGTGCTAGGAAAATGCAGGAACCCAGACTTCTACCGTGTCTTCATCCAATTTGTACTCCTTGCGTGGAAGAACTCCTTGATAGAGGTTTGAATTGAAAAATCATTATATGCTTATTATCACTTTGGTAAAAATAGTACTTTACGATACTAGTGCGAAAATTTTTTTTCTGACGAGTGTAAGTTTGCAGCACGAGCCGAAGGCGAGTGTTGCAATCACACGAGTTTAGAAAAGGTTTTTCGCACGAGTATCGTACAAAATTTTATTTCACAACGTGTGAAAATGCAGTTGTACGCACGCGAAGCGTGCGTAAAACTGCATTTCTCGCACGGAGTGAAATGAAATAGATTTTCAACATTAACCTTGATAATGTAATTTTTATTCTTGTAGCTCTTGAAATCAATCACATTGTTGTACTGTACTTCTGTATAGATTCTCAATATTTTGTGCTGTTGATGAATTTCAAGAACTGAACCTACCCTATAATCTTGGTAATCCATGTATCTCTTTATAATAGTGGTATCCTCTTTTATGGCTGAGTCTGACAGCTGTGCAGGATGTTTGGACGTTGCACATGCCAGGCAAACTCGTGACACGTGGCCCTCGTGGTGCCCACGTGTGCTGTACTAGCAAACCGTTTAGGTTTAAAATGTCTACCGTTTGTGTATCCGTGTCTTTGCTATCAGAAATTAATACTGGATGGGTTATGAATGAATAGAGAGGAAACGTGCCAGCCGGAACTTAGAATTGTTTGTACAAGTACTTCCTCTGCATCTTTGAAGTCATAAACAACGTATAGAAGTGCAGTGCAACATGGATTAAGAACAATAAACAGTTATGATTCGAAGGATGATACGTTTAAGATTTTAAATACTTGCAGCATCCTGCGCATCACGTAGTACGGACGCAAAGGATAATCGACCTGGACAATTATCTAGTTATAGAGAAGGATGTACCATATGTGATAATCCTATTCTGAGTCCTGGTGCTTCTGTACCGCCACCTCACTATCCACTTCAACATCGACTCGTTATGGATGCTGTGAGACGACGATTGGCTCATCGAGTTCTGTGCTGTGATGTTTGTCCTGAAGAAGTCCAGGTACATGTATCAACTTATCTATTCATCTGATAAAGATGTTTTTACTGATAATGATTATTCATTCTGAAGGCCTCGGTACACTGTCCAAGGTGTCTTAGGAACTTCTGCTCGGACTGCGGCACAGAACATCAAGAACAAGAATTGGGTATGGGCCTGGAGATGGCGCACGAAGTCAGACCTCTCTGGGAGGCTAAGAGAATCCGCAGGACCGCATTGTGTCTGACGCATCCTTCGCATGCACTACGGTTTCATTGCATTGCTTGTCAGCAGGTAAAGATATATCTGAATTTTATGGTGCGAAGTTGATTATGTTGATTGTATTGACTGGCATTGTTTTTCTATGATTTTATTGGTCTTGACCTAGGTGACCTGTAGAGAATGCATGTGGCGCGGATCCCACAGAGGTCATGCAAGCGAAGGTGCATCAGGTGCGGGCCGGAGAGCAGCGACTCAAATGACAGCTGCACTTCAGAGAGCCAGGACTCTCTTGAATTCGTTGCTCACAGAATATAATGAACATGTCTTCAGTAATAATGACGGATTGGAGAGACCTAGAAGCGCTTACGATTTTCAAAATGGAAGGTATTCCTATCTTTATTTTTGTCTGACAATTGTCAGTCTGTTATTTGATTGAAGGTCGATAGAGAATAATTGTTAATAAGATTTTACTCGCTGTTGATCTAGATGTACGGAGGCCCACGAGTTAAAAGTCTTCCATTCTCGAAGCCGCTCCACCATGTCCTCTCATAGAAAGCAGGCACGTGAAAGAATTCAAGAATTTGCTAGATTACAAAGAGCCAGATATCTTTTGGACGCCATTTCCCTTGGAGAAGAGTTACTTGCAGATGGTTCTGAAGTCGAAATTCTTAGTCTCAGTAAAATCGTCCTCAGGAGACTGAAGACCCTGGGTGTAAAACCAGTGCTGAACGAGAGAAATGGTGATATAAAAAATAACAAATTTTCTAAACAAATTCAAAAGTATACAAACCTATAAGCTTCTTTTTGGTTTTTCATTATTACAGAAGTTATTGATAACTCCTCGAAGAAGACCATCCTCAAGACGGTGCACGCTGGTGTCTACCATTGCTGCACATTTTGTTCCAGTGGTGGAAGAAAAGAGGCTACTTGCGCCTGCGGGGGAACGATGCCAGGTAGTATGAATGAAATTGAATTAAACAAAAAAAAAATATGAAAATTAATGGTTTTTTGATTTTTCAAAGGTGGCTATAAGGGCTGCGGTCATGGACACCAGGGTCACCCAGGTGCAAATCATTGGTCTTGTTGTGGCTCAACTCAGTGGCAAAGTTGTTGTTTGGTACCTCGAAAATGCACTTATCAACTGGTACTATGACTTGTAAATACAATAATGGCGTACGATACAATTATATACAATATAAAACATGAATCAAAGCAATGAATAAACATAATTTCCACTTTGAAATATTCACAGGATCTCATATCCTTACTGCATATGCAAATAATTGATCTTGTACTTGGCACGAAGCTCGACCTATTCAGTCTCTTGATAAATTGCACAATAAAGATAATCAGAAGGATAAGAATACATAGGAAGAAAGTTCAGGTTCATACATTTATTATATATTAATTTTTATTACACTATCTATGTACGTCATATACTTATGATCGCGCGCTCCTCGAATAAGATTCCATGTAAATGACAAAAGCTGAAGAATTAATGGCCAAGTGCAAGAAAGCCATAAAACGCAATGGCAACGAAAAAAAAAACAAAATTGATGATGAACCAAAAAAAATAAAAATAATCAAGCCACAGGCTTTACCAAAAAATTCAAAAGTGATTGTACGAAGCGACAAGCATAACGAATACAAATGATAATTATAAACCGTACTTCCGGTCACGTGACAGAAACTACAAGAACGTATTCGAGCAGCGGCGTTTAATCGGCAATTTCTCGACTCACAGATAATATTTCGTTTGATAAATATTCGAATAATTTATATGGCCAACTTAGGATATGATTCGCGATAATTCTTCCGCACGAATGCTGCGACGCCCCCAAAAACAAAAACAAAAAAATCATCTGACGGCCAAAGAGTTGTAGACACGCTCCTCGAAGGTGGTAGGTACATACGTAATATTTTTTATCTTTCCTTATGTCCTTTTATATGCATATGATAACGGTTGTCGCGCGACGCATTTTACATGGCGATTACCCGATCAGACCAGCTGTAACCGAGTTTCCACTTTCTTTTTAAATGTATTTATTATTACTCTTTTTTTATGTGTGTGTATGTTCCTCTTTTCGATAAACAAACGTCCTTCATGAATCACCACCTTCACCAACAGCACCACCAAACACCATTAACCACTATCTAGCGTCCAACAGTCGCAGATTGCAGGAAAGGATGCGATTCTTGTGACAAGGATGCGATTAAGTACTCACTGATAGGAGCGATACCTCCTTATCGCCTCCTTTCCCAGTTGCATCGTACGACGTTGCAGGAAAGTGACGTCGTGCGAACGCGCAATGTGTTACAGTATCTACACCATGAAACGCATTGGGCAATTAGTAATTAATTAATTAATTAATGTCGATCGCAAAGACTAAATTAGCATATCTCTGACTAATTACACAATGAATATATTTCTTTAAATTTATTACAAGGAATTTCAAGCACCATTGCGTATATGGACGTTTTCAATGAATTTAAGTAAATATATCCAATGTGTGTACATATGGGACGCATTTAGGAATTCGCCGGCGTCCATTTAGCGACATAATTGAGTGCGTGTAACCTCATGGCGTCCCGACGCTCCCCGTCACAGTCACCGAGCGGAAGTGACGACTTTTAAGGGGGGTGCAGCTGGTGTCCCCACTATATGACACGTATTATGTAACAGTTTACTGGAGGATCGGACGAAGGAAAGAAATTGGCGGGAAGAGGGATCAAACAAGGATCAATAAGGAAGGAAAATAATACAAAGAACTTTCCGAATACTTGAAAAATCACGTAATGAATAAAGTCATTCCTTTTCTTGTGCAATAATACTCATTTTCACCTAAACACGAAATATATTCTCTTACTTTATTATACGAAACTTAAAAAATTAAACGGACGTAAATAGCGTTTAACCTAGAGAGCACGAAAGTCCCGCTTTGCGATTGACCTCCGACCTAACCTGAGAGATCTCTTTATATGCTTTGTCACGTTATCGGATGGTGATACTCTATATCGATTAAAGAAGACGTCACAGTGTAAAATTCACAAATGGCAAAATTCGCCTTCCTACTGGCAGGCACGTTAATTAAACGCTGACAACAGATTCAATTGTGACCCAATGCCATTTTTTGAATCCAACATTTTTTTTTAATCTGCCAATGAAGACTCAGGACACAGATCTAGAACAGATCATTTTTTTTTTAATTTGATCTTTATTTATTAGAGCGAAACGCGCGCGAACCGATTTCTCTCCTTGTCGATCTTCGTACGCTTCGTTTCGCGTATATCTTTTTTCCTCCTCGTTATTTGTTTATTTATCATTCGACGAGATGACGTAGTTTTTATTTTCGCGGAAAATAAAATTCCATTGTGCACTTATCGCTCCCTTTTTCTTCAATGAGAACACTCCTTAATTTTTGTCTATACCCAATGCACCGGATGCATCAGTTTTTCCTGCTTATTCTGCACGGCGAATTCTCATTGAAGTGTACTACTTTATATATATATATATATATATGTGGATGCGTATGTATATATTTCTATCTATATAAGAGAGGTAAAATGGCGGGTAGAGGTGTCTGAGGGTAAGGCAGAGATAGTCGGGTGGCGTGTGTCAATGTTTTTTCTTTTGTATTCTTCGCGCTACGCTCTATACCGTTTCTTTACCAACTTTAGACGACATGAAAATGAAAAATAAATACTACTACGACAATTATATTAATTCTCTTTTAATATATTAAACATGCAAACACACGCACGCTCATTATCTTCTTCTTCTTATTCTTCTCCTCCTTTTTCTGCTACTATACTTTTTTTTTATTTCCTTGCATTCTCCCCTAGATATAGACGCGATCGTCGCCAATGGCTTAGCGATTTCTCCCACTCCCGTTCGCGTTCTGGAAGTTAATTTGCGAAAGCGACTTTTCTTGCCGCCGCAAATTCTTCGCGACACTGAACATGTAAACACCATCGCTATTGCACACCAGCTATTGCCATCTTCATCGTGTGGACTTCGTCTAC
>JARQST010000344.1:915137-937679 GCA_030142225.1 Pachycephus smyrnensis
TCGCGACACTGAACATGTAAACACCATCGCTATTGCACACCAGCTATTGCCATCTTCATCGTGTGGACTTCGTCTACTATAATCTTATAAATTAAAAGCGACGATTCCCGATCGACTAAGTGTTAACAATTTTATTTTCCCTCTTCGCTTTCTCATAGCGCGACGTACGAAATGCGAAAGTGCCGAAATGAAAATAAAGAGGAATATCCATTGTGCGAACGTACGCCTCCAGAGACGGAAATAACTTTTTTTTTTTTAGAATACTACAAGGACTCAGGATCAGGGAACTCCGATTTGTATAATTTTGAATATCGCTTATCCGCAAAGAGACACTCTTATACTTGTACGCGCGACATTTTCTAAACGACCATTCACACGTTGGTCCGTTCTCTTTTTTGGTTTTCTGTTATACTATCGATACAAGTACGACGCGTATGCGATATTACAGATAGTAGCCATTCTTTTTCCTTCCATTGCACCATATGCATGAAATCAAGTTTTGATCTCCGTCCAAGAGATGCACGCTATGCCGTTAAAAAAAAATCTTGTTCGATCAGCCTACAGTGGATGATGAAGATGAGCAGATACAATATATACACGTACGAATTCTGTGCGTACCAATAATGCGTATTGATACGCAAATGAGTGCGTATTGTGTGCGCGCGTGCAGATGTGCGTGACGCGTTTGATTAGTAGAAGAAAAAAAAAGCACAAAAATCCTACAAGTTCATGATCATAGATCAAAAACCGCAAGTCGTCACACGTCCCAGACGTTGGCGGAAGATAACAACTTCACGACACACGTTAAGTCCTAATCGCATGAATGAAGTACCTATTAGAACACGAGAAAAAAAAAGTAGTTCGGCGAACATCGAAGGATCGTCCAATCAGAGAGAAGCGCAACAGCGAGAGCACGACAATTGCATCGACTAATAAATATTGTCGACTTTTCACAAGGTACCCCCCACTCTTCACGCTCTTGAGCGTTCTTTACTTAAACACTGTCCCCTTAACGACTCCATTTTTAATTACTTTCACGCACTCACGCACAGACGGACAAGTAAAGACGGTATACAGTCACACGCACATTTACACTCGGAGCTACTTTCGCAGTGAAAGTATATATTACAGTCGACCGTTCCTTACTTCCTTTTTTCTTTAATACACGCATTACTTCAACTATTGTTCTTCTTCTTCTTCTTCCTTCGTTACAAGAATTTGGCCCGTAGCCTCTAAGAGTGCTAGTTTCGTGTAACGATGATCAACGCGCGCCGATCCGACTCTTTTCTTTTTTTAGAAAAAATGGACATTGGAGGGTGTTGAAGTGTGGTCCCTCCGTCGAAAAATTCAACGAGAGTATAGTACAAGTAGATACAAGATAGTTAAGAAATGGGGTGGGGGTGGGGGCCTTGCTGCCCATTTTTTTCTTCAGTGAAGCAATGTGGCTTCGTTGCTCCCCCAGTTGAAACAACGTACAAGTGATTTAGGTTATTATTGCAAACAACGAACGACCATCACGAAATGAATGGCAGTCGAGTAACACTGTGGGATTGTCGTAAGCGACTATTTTATCGCCAATTTGCTCAATCGCGAGCATCGAGTTATTATACTAAAAAAAGATCTCGGTGGGCCTTGTGAATGAGAAAGTGACACTGCGTGTCGGGCACAGGTAGAAAAGGGCGATGAAGAACGTGGCTCCCTCTTGTTGGACTCTATTCATGGTAATGGCCGAGTACGCGTTTAAAATAATTGATATAAAAAAAAAACTGACTAGCTTCTCGCACGTCTTCTTCATGCAATAGCTTCACGGTTCTATCTCTTTGTTTTCTTTTTTCCCTCCTTTTCCGTTTTCTCTCTCACGACATTCTTACTTACTTTGCTACCACATTGTTTACACACTTTCGACAAAAGTAACGTTTCTTACAGTATTACCGTTCAAGAGAATATTTTTCGCTAAACAGAGAAGGAGACAAAGACTCAAGAGTCAGGAGCAGAGAAGAAAATGAAGAATTTAAAGAGAACGAATAACAAACTTCAGCAAAAAAATAAAGAAAAGTTCGAGTAATGGGAGTGAATCGTTAGACAAAGAAAGAGAGAGAGAGAGAAAGAAAAATGGATGAAAAAATATGACAAGATCGAAGACGCTTAGATAAAAAGAACACAGAAAATGGCGTCCACGATTGTTCTGGCTTTTAAACATCGAATAAAGATTTCCATATTTACTAATACTTTTCTTCCTTTCCTTTTTTCCTAATAAAACATATAGTTTCATTCCCATAGTAATCGACTCCTCGCGAGATTACTCATTATTCATAAGTCGATACTCGTTTACGCTCTTACGCATTCAAGTCACGTTTACGATCCGACATGCGTAACGCGATTGCATCGAAACGATTTCCATTGTAATACTCGTCAACATACTGCGGGACGCATATGTCGTTTCTTGCATTTCAGAATACCTAACGAATTGGATCTTAATCCTAATCGTAAAGGAAGTGGAGATTCTTTCCCGCTCGTTAATCGAACGAATACTTCGAACCCGAATACTTTCAAAAACGGTCCAATCAGGTGATTTGAAGTAAGATTAACAAATTTGATTTTTAAAAACTGCTTCAACCGTTGAACCTGGCAATACGAAAATAGTAAGATCTTTGTCACGAGATTCCATAAATAATAAAAATAATACATTGAATGAGATCTACGTAGATAGTGAGTGTACGTGTACGTGTGTGTATGCATGCGTGTGCGTAAGTATACACGTGCGTATAGGAGTATAGGAAAGAGAGAGAGGATGATACAGATCTGGATTAAGTAAAGAAAAAAAAAAAGGAAAAAGAGTAAAAAGGAATCGTGAGTCTTACGGCAATACTTAATAAAGGAAAAAAAGAGAAAAGAAATTAAATAAGTTACTCGATAATAATGAACTATCAGTGGACTTCTAAAGCAGACGATTTCTACGTGTCTAACATCGGGATTTCATAGCACGAATGTAGACGATTGCATACTCGAAAATTTACATTGAAAAACATCGAATGCTCGTGCCACGTTTTTCTTTTTCAGAAGGCGGCGATCTTCTAATAATAATGCGGATTCGAAAGGTATACACAGATTCGCTTTATATATATATAACATATATATATGCTTTTCTCCTTTTTTTCTTCTCCCAGAGCAATTTTCATATAAGTACGATACTTTTATCTCCCACTTTGGCCCATTATTCTCTTTTCTCAGAAACACGTGGAGTGGTAAAGATACTCAACGGTGCATCGATACTGACGTGAAAGCTTTGCTCGCGTCCTTCGATGCCGTTTACCGTAATGCAGCGAATTGTGCGTAACGCTCATTCGCGAAACCTACAATTAGATTGGTCGCCATTTTTATTTTCATTTTCTCATCCCATGCATGTTCATCTTGAAATTCACCTTTGTGCGGAGTCGTTTTAGTCACATTTCCCACGTGCTTCTTGGAGTGAACTTTCAGGCACAGCCAGATAAATTGAACGTGAAATAAAACAAAAATTAAACGAAAAAAAAATACTGGCAAAGAGAATGCGAAAATGACGAGAGAACTGACATCAAAAATACATTGACTCGTTATTAAATAGTGATGGGTGCATGAAAATCTATAACCGTGAGAGAAAGATAAAAATAAAAGAAATGGATGCATTCCATAAATTCGTCAATACTCGGTAACGAAAGTACAGAAGCAGCAACGTTCTCGTAAATTACGAAAATTGCCCCCCCCCCCCCTTCCCACCTTCATTTATCCAATTCTCACTAGATGGCGCAGTCAACTTCCGCAACTCGAATATCCTATTAACAATGGCCAGACGCATTCAATGTTCTACAGTGGTGTAACAAATCGTTAATCGTAGCCGTGTGATACGGTGAATATATCTCGCGTGTACACGCACGTGCGTACGTACGTGACGTGGGGGTGGGGGCTCTTTAATTAGCGCGCGAACGTACGAGCGTCGTCTTTAGGAGTTTGCTTAAAATACTTGAATGAGGTTCACAAGCGGGTGGTAGAAGTTTCTGATAGTTAAACGCCGTGGTACGGTTCGACTTTCCGCGATGCAGCGGTGCGTCGTGATGTTCCAAGATGGCGCTCGCTCATCGAATATCGGATATATCGGTTTTGCTACCGAATATCTTGACAAGCTGATCCTCGTAGTCGTCGATGTTGCGCTTCATTAATTCCATACACGGACCCAAGAGGCGCTCGAATGCTTCCACGTCGAGGACTATATAAAAACAAGAGAAAAATAAGAGGAAAAACCCATCGTCAAAGGAATTATTTATATCGTTCCCCAAAAAATTCTCATGTAACTTTTTTCAAGTCCCTTACTCTCTTTGTGTTAACGAAAGTGGCATACTCACAGGCCAGCTTAACGTTTCCAACGGCGTAGGCTGAAGCTGCGCGAGGCTTGTGCGTAACGAGAGCCAGCTCTCCCAAATATCCACCAGCGGGTACGCGATTGATCTACAAACATACGATTACGTAATGCGTACGAGAAGGAGCGAAGTGAGTACTTGATAATATGGATTTGGAAATTCTTCAAAATTCTTAACGCACAATCACCACAAAAGAAAGTGGGGATAAGTATACGTGCGACGTATATTCATTGAAAAAAATATAAATAATAAAAATTTACCTCGACTTCACGGCCGTTTTCACCGAGTATGGTGATTCTCACAACGCCGTCCTCAACGAAATACATCCCGTCAGCGATGTCTCCTTGTCGTATGATCCTCTCGCCGTCGGAGAAGTGTTTTGGCACCAGTGCGTCCGCCAGATTCATACGCTCGTACGCCTGAAAGAATTTTCAATGGTTAAATCATTATTCTGATTCACTTAACGAATCGGTGTCAGTGACGTAACAATCGTATAATCACAACGTCTGTTATCGTTGTTGTACAAACCTCCAATGATTTCAGCATGGGAACCTTGTTGATCAGATCCTCGTACATCTTGCGCTTCTTGTAGGCAGACTTTAAGAGTATACGACGGAAAGTCTGTCTGTCCATGGCCCATAGTGTTCCTGGTGTAACGGCCTTCACGCTTGCCGCTCGTGGCATATTATACAAAAGGGCCAGCTCGCCAAAAGCACCGCTATTGTCATAGGTGTGTATCAGCATATCATTTCCCGAAGGATCCTTCACGTAGACCTCGAACTTCCCCCTGAAACGGCCAATCACGATAATCAACCCAATGTATTTTATCGTTTGGGATATATAGTACGTGCTGAGAATGTTATTGGTCGATTAACACGTGAACACCAATATATATATATGGGTTGGATAATTTAATTGATTTTTTTATTAACTGACCTCTCGATGACGTAAAAGTTATCACCGTCGTCACCTTGTCGTATAATGAAATCACCAGCCTCGACAGTCTTCTCGAACATCGCGTCTAGGACATCCGCCATTTGTTCCTAAAACACAAAGAGACGTTCCTGCTCGAAAACATTTGGCAAACTTTTTTCCTTCCAGGTGACGATCGAAGAAGGTATAATTTTTTAATAATTACATAATACTCTCCACGTGGGCAATTCTAACGAGAAACGTGGTAAATATTGTTTGGTTAAATTATGCGGTTATCAGGTGATTTGGACGATATGCAAAATGGCCGAAACTCGTAAATGGACTGACGATTCTCCTGAAATTTTAATTTCTGCTATTCTTAATATGTCCACCTCTCAAATTAAGCTAGATTAAATACCTGCTAACCATCGACAAAGCAAAACTATTGAATCTTTATCGATTAGAATTTTTCATATAAATATTCATGTCTCGATCAGAGAGGTTAATTCGCGAGCACTCGATGGCTCAGAATAAAATTTTCGTCCATCCCCGACATCATTAAAATATAAAAAAAGAGCGACCACTCTCTTTGACAAAGTAGACCCCAAATCGCACGACTGATCATAGAAGCCATTTAAAGAAGCGCCATTCTATTCGGTAAACCATCAAAGGAGAGAAAGAAAGAAAAGAAGCTATTGATAGAAAATCGACCGCGAAATTCAGCACGCCAATATTATCGAGCCACAAGTAGTCGACGTTGAAAAAGGCCATTACTCGAAGTTCAACCGCGTAAGATTCCGAGTTCGACTGTATTTAAAATTCAAAAACACGTTGAAAGGTATAATTGCGTCATAAAGGTACATACACCTTCCGACGAGTAAATTTTACCCGAGAAACAATCTAAACAAGAAAAAAAAGTATAAAGAAACTTAATTTATGAATCATAAAGATAAGAGGAATCCGACGACACCTACGGCGATGAGAGTACCACGATAGTGGAATACTATTTTGGACGTCCGCATCGTTCCAGATCGGCACCGTTTCATAACTCGCGATTGCAAAAGTACGCCATGCAAACGTCAGAATCGTAAATGTCAATGAAAATACACACCCAAGCAGGAATAGAGCGAGCCGCGAATAGCAGCATGATTACATCTGGGTTATTCGCACCGGACTTCGATCACACGGTTAGGGTAGGAATCTCTCTCACGTGCCCGAAGTTTTAACCCTTGCGAAATTACATGAGCGATCGGCTGATACCAGAAACACCGATCGCACCAATAGATCGAATCGAGTGATGCAGTCTAGCAGGTTTCATATATTTACCCAACCCATCAAAAGGATCGATCGATCTCCCAAATGCTTTTCGTTGCTCTTGTATTTTATATAAGGATAGAGTCGCGCTTCCTACAGTTTCCATTTCCCGAGTCATTACAGGAACGTGAGTGCTGATACGTAGAAGGGATGCTAAGGTAGTAAAGAAGTTAAGAAATAGATAGATAGAGAGCGAGGAGAAAGAGGGGGAGGGGAGCAAAAAAAGAGAACAATTGGGCAAGTTTATGCTCACGTTATTGTTCCTGTCCTTGTTAATATCATTATCAAAGTCATCACCTTACGCAATAGTCCATTTCTCAATAATAATCTTACAGAGCACGTAGCACAGCGACACGTACTGTATATGTACTCTACATCGAGTTCCGTTACACAGCAATAGTTGAAAACGCTACATAGAAACGTTTTACGACTTTCAGGCTAGGATAGTTGCCCGAAGCCTTCCGCATATAGCGTGCCTTCGGCAATGTCCGAGTAACGTGGATATACGGCTTAATATTGCTTCTGGATGGTACATTATTAATTAAAATATTGCATACAGGTGAGACAACGACAATACCGATATACCCGAAGAATTAAACCATTGAGAATTTATAGGTTGCGACGAAGGAGCAAATTCGAAATAGACTTAAAGCAGCGACGGTACAACAATAACGGCGACAATAACTGTACTGTAATCATACGTCAGTGTTAGCAACGAACTTTTAGGCATTGTTAAAAAGCAATCAGACAGCACACGTGTCAGGTAAGGTCACGTGAGTACTGCCGCCAAATCTGAATCCATCCTTAAGGTGATCTTCGAAAATGTTGCTTGGCTCTTCGCCCTGAGTTAGGCTCAAGGGTCGCCGTAGAGACACTTTCGAGAAATTGGACTCCTCTATTTTGGCCGTGTAAACGATATTACAAAACAAACAGTCTTCAACGACGCGGCGAACATAATGAACCGCTTGGGATGAGTGATAAGGCGGAATTAAGCTGGCGTAAACACGACCAGGGAATTGCGCCAGGCGTATTACCGCCTTTAACGTAACGTTACGTACACTGAACCCTTGTGCTGTCAAAGACGCCCAAGAGTATAAGGCGCCGTTGTAGTGAAATTTAAGGGTAAAAATCGTGTGGCAGGTGTCCACGCGTGAATATAATCGTAAAATAATAAACGATACGACAAGCAAGTATAATAACACTGCAAGCAGACTCGTGCACGTTACGTAGGTACATGTTTGAAGATACCGCAGGGGCGAGAGAGTAAAAATAAATGCTGTAACTCGTTACATATATATTGCGTAAGACGAGGATTGGAATTTTGCAGAATCGAATATGCACGTCGCATATATAATAATACCGGGGGCAACGTTATTCACTTTATAATTTCTATATGACTGTTTCCTCTTCTTTCTTTTAAAGAACTGGTAAGAAGAACACATTACTTGCTCGTATACGTGAGTGAAATATACACGCAATATGTGGGTGCGTCGCTTATGTACACATAAGAATAGATACATAAGCAGGCGCTACGCGTATGTTTACACTGAGGATACTCGAAAGGACGTCACGACGGGAATATTACGTACTAAAGATCGTTATGGCTGCCCGCCTAATTCAAATCACTAATGTATATTGTAAATTGATTTTTTTCATTCAAATGAGATATTTAATTTGTCAATCGTATAACGTCAGTCGCGTGTACAGTCGGTCCACGAGTAAAATGTATTACTTCGACAGATCCAATAAAATGAAATTCCTACAAGTCCCAATTTTATGATTTGTATAAAATTTATTTTACAAAGTATGCATATGCATGGTTTTCCACTGAAATGGACCGACTGTATGTCGCCCTTTATAAATAAACAGGAGGAAATAAAGGATGCGAGCAAAGAATGAAAAAATAAATAAATAACGGCCATGTCAAAAATAACAAATATGGCGAGGAAAAGCGATCCCAGGAATCAGACAGAATGTCTACATATATCAAGCGGTTATCCGTGGATATCAAATTCAGAAACGTGATCGGAAATATGTTTCAATAGCTAAGAAATGTCGTTCTGCTGACACTTGACCCCCCACCTAGGGGAAATAAAACCAAAAGGAGAAAGAAGAAATGTCGTTCTGACATCGAGCGACACACAATTCTTATTGCGAATCGTGCGATTGCATTGGATGAGCACGAATTACTTATGATTATATATTATATTCCATCCATGGGATCGGATAGTATACTATACGCTTACCAGATAAATGTTTTACATAACGATTAGTGTGTATACCTTATCTAGGGCGCGGAATAGAAGAATTGTTTTGACGCTCTCGCTAAGCCTCTGTCGCTGCTCGTCGCTCTTTGGATGTACCATCTGCAACAATAAAGAGACATATTATACAGTGGATATTCATGACGTGATATAACGGTATAATAATGCTATATCGAGAGGAATCATGATTTTTGATAGTCATTAACGTCAAGACAGTGTCGAAAATTTTTCCATGTTAACAACACAACGTCGATATCAGTATGGACGTTATTGACCAATCGATGTGTTAGCCAGCAGTGACGTCAATACCAGTTCAGGAGATACTGGCCAATCCGTGTCTCGGGACAACGTGACGTCACGAGCTTGTCATATCCCTTAAGGCGGCACAGAGGAAAGTCTAAAGATCCCCCATACAGTCTCTACGACCACTTCGTATAAAATTATACGAGGCTTCTAGTGTTATTAATCTTTTTTGAATTTACAACGATCGACGGAAGATGGTCATCCGTCGCCTCGCGTGTATAATATACGTTTCAAATAGATATATCGCTCAGGTATAGGCTGCACCATAAGAACAAAGAAAATAAAAAGTCGGCAGTTCGTCAAGGAATGTAAATTTGAAAGCGCTACAGAGTAGCGACTATGAAAACGTTCACAAAGCAGGACGATAAAGTCGCGCGCATCCCAAGGAACGGCGAAGAAGGCACGGAAGCTTTCGCGAGGCCGAAAATAACCGCTTTGACTTTCCGGGTGTAAATCGCGCACAGTGAAGCTTATACGGAAGTACTCGGCCGCCATGTTGAACTTTCAAATATATGAGAGAAATTCCTATACCGGCATCCAGGTCGCATAAGCGCTGTTTATATGTATGTCTGCCATTTTAAACATCAAGTCAGAAGTACGCCTACAACTTCATCCCCGGCAAGAAAAATATACATACCTATAACACAATTCTAGACTGGCTAAAAAGAGTACCAGAAATCTGCTTCGTCTGAAAGCCGTCTAATTAGGTTACTAGGTATATCGATATGTTTTTATTTCAACCGAAAGTAAACAAGGGAAAGAGAATATTATATAAACTAATTGTCTCCTGGATCATCGTGCGGATAGCAGTCTCTATCCAGATACGTACATGGGTAGGTGGATAAGCAGGAGATAGGTAAGTTGCCTATACCTGCAAGTTATTGAACACGTGTCAACTCGCTCGCTGACGTCACAAAGGCACGTTGGTCGCACGCATCGTCAAGCAAAGCAAGCAGTTAGCCTCGCCGCCTTCCTGACTCTCCTCGTCGTGCACCCTACGTGTGTATCGATGCTATACCTACGCTCAAGCAGATTGCAGGAACTTGGCTTGATACAACCCCCTGGTATAGCTAGCGCCGCACAAAGACGCCAATATCGCTGCAGCAGCGACGACGGCCATAATGGATTTACAGATATAATTTTCAAAAATTGTTTCATACTTATATTTTTGAAAATTAGAATTCATATTTTTACCAAAGGTTTTACGCTTTTGGTAACTAGGACAAACGCGGACGCGATCAAGTCGAAGGAAGAATTCTAAGGAACGAAAACGTTTACGTATTTTACTGGGCGAGGCGCAGTCGCTCGCTAAATGAAAACGAGGCTTTAGGGTGGAAAGGGTATATGTACGTCGTAGACCAGCAGTATGGTACTACTCGACTAAAATCAATGAAAGCCTCTTCGCTGTGTCTCGTCATCTTGCTCTCCACCGTATTCTTGTTCTCGACTACGTCACCGACACAGACTCTTTTTACATAACACGTCAGCTACGAGCTGAATCCTATAACTACAGTTACACTATCTTTTTTCTGCTCCGACTTCCAGCATTTTTCTTCGTGTCGTGAGCGACGCAAAATCCCCCCTCGATTATCTATACCGAATTAAACGTATGAATCAGCGCAATTAAAATCATGACAAATCATTCGACGCCGGGTTATTTAAATGCGTGAGAGAACCTTTAAACGAGTATGCGCATTATTTATAATGTACAATGGAGGTAAATGTCGTCGAATGACAGTTTCAATGCGGTTGATCGCTATTTATGGATTCGCCCTAAGGAACCGTGAGATCCCGTTTTGATTGAGCGCAATCGTATTTGAGCCTAAAGTAGATATCGCCGTCGGCACGACAAAAGGGTACATCGTTGACGAAGTCGGCGACGCCACATCGGAGAGCAACGTTATGCTAATTGTACATTTACATTTAATTATGGTGATTAATAGTCACGCGAGCCGCAAAGGGGGGGATTTTAATTAACACGCCTATAAATACACCGACGGGCACAGCCACTTCCCGATGCTTTTAAACAATTTTGGCCTACGTACACGACGACCATTCAAATCGAGCGCGTCGAATTTATATTCGTAATTCCAATTCGATTTCCCGTCCTTATTAACCACAAATTCCTCATCCCCGTTGTCCCGGACGGTGGAGGGTAATCAAAGAAATATTAACGCGCACGTAGAATAATTATGCTTGCAAATGTCCTACGCTCTTTTGTATATCGATTAAATCGCCACGTGTAGCGCAGTAAACATTATCCGATAATCCGACAGTGGCCATAGTGACAGTGCGCTTCTATTTTTACAGATCCATATTGTTTCTCCGTCACTCTGCGCCATTCTTTCCTTATTTGCACCCCGCTATATACACGTTTCGCATTTTCAACGATGGATGCAGGCACCAGTTGCTGCAGCTTAGCGCAGCACCAGGCCACCCAAGCCATCCTGTACACGATTCCATGCAATTTTTCAAAAATATTATTCGCGACTTGTCCCATCCCACTTTGTGCGCAGCAGAATGTACGTTTATGGAGCGTAAACATTTTTACAACCCCACAATTTATTCTCTTCGTAATAATAATACCCCGTGCCTGCACTCGACAAGAGTACACTCGATTAATTTTTATCGACGCTCTCGAGTACTAAAAAATTCTTTGCGAAACAATATTAAATAAAAAACTTGAAGTAACGAACAATAAATAGAACCATTGTAAGAACGTTTTAAGGTAGAGGGGGAAAAATAATGTTTCATTAATAATTCACTCTCGTACAGAACACTACGTTAATTTGCATACGGGCATACGCATTGCCTCGCACATTGTAACACTGCATAAGTTGGCCAATTGTCATTCCGTATTGGCAACATTCAACAGTTGCAAATGACGGTGACATAACGCGTCTAGCACCCGACCAATACAATTGCTTCTGTCGAAGATAACAAAAGGTAAGTCTTAGCGACAGAAAGAAGGCATTTAAATGAATTCAACCTGCACAGAGAGAAGTCCTGAAGATTCACTAGCAATAGAACGCTTACTGAGAAAATTGTGATAAAAACAACATTTTATTATCGCCTCAATATTCCCAATAACTACATCGCAAAAAACACTTCAAAATAGGTCCATACAAGTATAGTGGCATGAATACAATTTATATTACGATACCACACTTTTTTGGACTTTTCAAAAGTACATACTTTGAATTTAAAATGAAAATACGGTAGAACCTCCGTTATCCGAATACAATATTTTCTTCTAAAAACAGGCTTTTAGAAGGAAATATTATGTTAGGATAATGGTGGTTCTACTATACTACTATTCTTTAAAATAATAAAATTATCGTTCAATTCAGCTATACCGTATTTTTATAGTAGATAATATCAATTACCATCTACTAAAGCATAGTATGTACAGCGGGGGTCAAAAATGATCCTCCAAAATACTATTGTAAATTAATGCTATTACACTATAAATAGGAAGGCCATTATTGCTCGCTAGTGTACATCACATAGTCAACTTTTCGTTTAAACAACGAATACCGTATGGCTGCTACAGCTATACGAACGACGCCTCAAGTAGCTAGTATAGATAATGCACCTATACGTGCTGTAACATTCACGAAGAGACCGGCGATTGAAAAAAGGAATATACCCGATATAAAAATAATTGACGAACGTTAAATTCGCAATATCACTATAGGAATATTTCTATCTTTCAAATGATAATACAATACGACAGTGTCCAGTATAACTGTACTACATTCCTAAATTTATTAAAAAAATACCAAGCCAGCCATAAAGATTTCTCTCGGTGTGGAAAGCACAGCCGTATTACCAATCGTCGATAGCATCAGGCGCCATTTTCATTACAATAAAAATCCGTACAGCCATTGCATGTTTCTTTTCTCCCTTATCATTAAGCAGTGAACGCTCGAATTATTATTTCCCCGTCCTATACACGGTACACAAAAAAACCTGTTATCACCGAACAATCTACTTCTCCGTCAGAGTCGTTCATTATATGCATGTTCATTACCGGATTTACTTACGTACACAAAGCATAGGCGTTACACTCGTGCGACGTTGTGTACCGAATCTTATATCACAAGACACATGACGCGCATCCCGAAGAAATGATTTTCGTGATAGCACAATCAATGGACAAAACAATGCACCAAAAAAGTATTCGGAAATCCAGGCACGAATTGTTAACGCTTGGCACGTGAGTAAGAAGAGCCAAAAATTTATGTCATACTTGAAAATATTCCTCAAATTTAAAGGGGCAGTCACGCCGGAAGTCTACGCTATACATACTTTTTGTACGCCAGGTGCAAAGAGAAAAATAATTGTATTACTTTCGATAAAGAATTTTCTTAGGGTAAATGTAATTTCTGCGTATTTCATTCGTATACGTACAATTGCTATATATAGATATATTCCTACACGATAGGCTATTCATTATCACGTGCTACAGCACCCACAACGTACGACGGATTCTCAAGGAAGTCGCGTGGGTGTCTACATGGCGCATATTAAACGTCCGCCTACCTAGAGCGTTCAATACCTGGTGTCCCTTTTGGTATTGCATCGAAAAAATTAATATTCGTGGAAGTTTTGTCGCACAATCTCGCAACGGAATAAATGATAGCGTTAATCAATTGGAAGCGGTCAGTGCGAGGTTTATTTTTAAAAAAGTCTTTTTTCACGTTTCGATGAGATATCTTAATTAACCGTCAAACGGATGGGCACTTTAATTGCGATATCGACTGAATCGCATGAAAACGAGGCTAGAGGTCGATTCGGGCAAATCAAAGAATTACGAATGGGTACTGCGTGTGGGCGAGAGACTGGCGTAAAGTGGAAATGATACTAAATGAAATTGCGTTGGGGCGTAGCCGAGAGACTTTTGAGGTCTATATATTTCCCTTTGTTCTTGCGACAGTTTCCATGGAGCGACGGATATCGATGCGAACGAAATGCTAGATCAAAAGTTGACGCTCGTTATGTACGAAAGGTTTACCGAGCTTCAAAAGTTTCCGGTCTGTCTGAGGTACTATTTACATACTTGAGCATAGGGTGTGTATATATGTATATAATACTACAAAGATACTAAAAATAATTTCTAGATTTACCTTAACTCCCTCTTCCTCTTCATCTTCCTCAGGATTATAAGTCTCCGCGAAGACGCTCTTCCTCCTGGAAGCGAACCTGCCGACGGGTGGTTCTGAAATGAAAAAACCAAAAACGTTTGTACAATTTTTTTCAAAAAAAAGTTATCAAAATACTTAGTAAAAGTATTCCTCCCCGTCTTCACGCATGTTGAACAAGTTTCTTCGATGCAATAGATATTCATCCGTCTATATCGATCAAATTTGCATAACACGCAATTAAAAAGCAGATGCACTCTCGGCGGATGCAACTTGTACGAAAACTAGCCTCAGGAACCGTTGTTTACCGTATACACAGTCTAACGTTACGGAGCGCTGTACACTTTTGGTCGGGTCGGCAACGAACTGCCTTATGTAAATTTCTCAGAAACTGCAACACGTTCCTATGCGGTAAATGCATTTAAAGTTGGAAGCAAGTATGAACGTTTAACATTCGACCTCTCGGATGGATTTCTCTGATCGATGCTATGTCACGAGCAATCATTTGTGAGATGAAAAAAAAAATGGATGTAATTTCTATCGTACAACGACATTCTCGGCTAGTTCCTTGTATACTAGCCGCAAGTAACGCGACAAGATGCAAATATATATATGGACTTTAAAGGCCGATTCACACATTTCAGTGTCGTATCCGTACCGTGCACGTCCGTGCACTGACGTAAAAAATTATTTCATAGATCTAAGTAGGACTGTCCTCACATTTCAGTGTCCGTCTCAGTGCTTTACCATTTTCAATATCCGTGCCCGGACAGTGATCTGCGACGACATTTTCACTGAACGGGCGATACTGAACGGTGGCGACACTGTAACGTACTGAACGGTTTTGCATTGATACAGACGGATACGGAACAGATCGGGACGGACACAACACTGAAATGTGTGAATCGTCCTTAAGACCCTTATGCATTTAACCTTTACCGGAAATATCCTAGATATTCCTGGCAATCGCGCAACTTTCAGGTCGTTGGATTTTTCATGTAGATGCAATTTTGCACCAAGTAGTCATTTCCTGTATGCCACGTGAAAAATACAAAAAAATTTATACAGTCTAATTTTGATTTATGAAAACAATTATTTTTTCATTTTCATATCAGTGCCATTTAATCCAATCGCAAGACTTCGCTTAAACAAAGTGCACTGCTATAAATTAATAAAATTAATCAGATAACAGTGATTTCTTTTCTTCTCATATATAAATTACCATCGTCCTCGTATTCCCAGACTCCCAGGACGATCTGTTTGTTAGTCGACGTCGCAATCATGACTCCTCGCTGACACTTTTCTTTTTATTTCCAGAACACTATCTCTGTCATTCCTTCTGATCCGCTTTACGTAACTCGTGACGATCTTAAGGTATCACACTTTCAAGATAAGGTCCCGACATCATTCCGCGATTCTCGACAAGCCGAGAGAGTACACTCGACCCTGCAACACAATAAATAGTTGCGCCGTCCTGCGCCAATGGGAATTCATAGGAATCCACACTAAAAAAAAAGTATTAAAAATCGCACTTCGATATCCGTCCCGTACAAAATTTATATTCTACACATAGTTTCAGATGAGGTTGGGCAGCGATATGAATTTCGTCGCCATTGAAAAACTTAACCATTGAAATTGCCAGTCGACCAATTCCAATTTCAATTTATTTGTCATACATCATTATCCAAAGTAACGAAGTCAGCTGCCCCAGGAAAAATTGCCCGCAGTTCCATTAACGAAATTACAGCGAGCAAATAAAATGCGTCCACAGAGCGTCAACTAAGAAGAATCGACACAAGAAATATCAAACACATAACGTCGTCAAGAATCAAAATCATTCCCGACTAATTAGTACAGTAAAGGCACACGAGACAATCGCATCCCACTGCCTTGACTAGCGTAGTCGTTCCATTAATAGAGTAAATAGAAGGTCGAAAGTACATTGGCGGTCGTTCGGTGAAAGCAGCTCTTAAGTCGAGAGAATTAAGCGTGGGCGTAAATGAGACAGGTCTGTCGCCGGTTGCGGAGGGAGCCTTAGGGCCACGGCGACGCACTTTCGATATCGCCTAATTAGCCTTCACGAATTTTTCATTAAGTCCACTGGTTCATCCGATGACGTAGCGCGAGAGCAAATCAGTCACAATGCCGCGCGAATCCCGACGGACAAGATTCGGTAACGACGTGAATGCGTTTAAATAAATTTACGAACACAACAAGTAAACAGAAGTCACGACACTTTTTTAGTTTCATGAAAGAAAAAAGAAAGAATCATTAATCGCGTCCGAACGCGCGCGCCATACATTAGTCAAAAGAGCCACTAAACCTCGGGTGGTTATGAAATGCTCAAGTTTGATAACGGTTATCGCCGAACAAGAACCCGCGAATATTCAAAACGGAATAACAAAACGATCCACCCAAAGAATGCCGGGTAAGAAGAATCGTGGAAAAAAAAGATTAGTCAAATCTCTCCTGTTATATTTAAGCAGGCTCATCCACCTGTTCTACAGTGTGTCAACTATATGACTAGCGGCGAGTATGCCGGATAGGTTACAATCGTGGGGATGACGTGAAGAGGGTTAGTAGTGCTGACGAACCAGCTTTACCAGAGTTGGTTAGGGTAGAGGACGGTTGGGGATATCACACAGAGAGACTAGGAACGGCCGGACGAGCAGAGAACACCGAGGACGAGGCGTCATCAGAGTGTGGCCTAATGGTGGATCAAACAAAGAGCCCCGAGTAGAGGGTTGCATGCATACATATATATAACATATAACAGCACACACACGCTCAAGAAGTTTCCGTGTACGTATAAGTTGGTACCCACAAAGCTACTACACAAAGTAGCAATCCAGAAGATAGATAAAATAGAAACTACCTTAACTAAAATTTTCATCCGGTCTTCTTCAAACTGAGGGATTTATTTCTCTAAGGGGGATGAGTTGCTGACAGAGGAAGATGATCCCATCTCAAAGCCGTATCGGTCCGAGGATTCTCTTTTTGTTTAGTCTCTCCCCTCCCCGCCCCTATATATATTTATATGGACCAATGTAAACTTAGGATCCCCAGAATTTACCAACAGGGACGAAGCTTGATCACGTGTCCTCCTACAAGGAATGTCCTGTACGTTATTCAAAACTCCAGAAATTAAATTATGGGAATTGCCATGCACGATGACGTCCATAAGTGCGTACTGTAGTACGCATATAGTAGAGCATATTTTCTATCTCTTTAACATTCGTTATCGTTATGAAATATTGAGGATTGTTAAATAACACTTTACAATTGATTATAAATTGCTATTGTGTCTCTTACTATTAGTTCACTGTATCATAAGATAGCGATATTTGTGGTCTATTACTGCCATGCGCCATATTGCTATATTACCATAATGCAATACTACAGCCATACTTGCAATACTATTGCCATATTATCGCCATACTTGCAATACTACTGACAATGGATGTATAGCAACAAGTATGGGATTCGATCATTAGCCATATTATTGCCAGACTCTTAGCCATACCAAATCCAATAGTGTTGCACAGCTCATTCCCATACTTATTGCCATACTATTCCCATACTGAAAAGTTTCGACGTAGGAACCTCATCTGGGAGCAATGCGTGAACGACTATGAGTTTCCGGTAAATTATCAGGAGACCCTTAAAGGTCCTATGCAGGGTTCCCTGTGTGTCTCAGGAGGTTAGGACAGGTTGGGTTGCGTTATTGAGACGTCACGAACGGGCCGACGGAGTATAGCGAGATTGAGCCACCGGAAAGGCTACCACCTAGCGACGTCTTAAATGTCAGGTTAGACTCGCGTGGGATGTAAGGGCGAAAAGAGTAAACAGTTCGTGCCCGGAAACAGGCACTAAGGGCCGAAGGAATCGAATTGCGAACGCCGCGACCTTTCGGCGAATTCCGTCGCCGTGTGTAGCTATACCTTAATCTTTATTACGTATAGTCGGTCCACGAGTAGAATGTGTTTTTTTTTGACAGTCAGAAGCAACGAAGTATTCAGCAAGCCGCACGTGGTTCCGAATAAAATTTTTGTTACAAAGTATCCACGCGCATGGTTTTGCAATGAAATATATTGCATTTTTCTATTTTAATATATATTTCCGTGATTTTATAGAAAACCACGTGTGATTTGCTAAGGATTGCATTGTTTGAGAACTGTCTAAAAAATACATTGAACTCACGGACCGACTATAAGTTGCATACACGAGAAGAGTGCTCGATCGTTTAATCAAGAAAAGTGACAAAACTTTTAGGAGCGATTGAAACGTTTTGCTCCAGATCGTAGAAACCAGGAATATAAAATCGTCTGAATGCGGATGCTTTGACAATCTTATCCGATCTCCCTTTAATGGCATGCAAAGGATACTAACAGTTAAGATGATCGAATAAAGTATTCTTCGCTTGCAAACCTTGATAAATTCTCCTTTCATCTCGACAAATGCTAATATCAATCATGTCCTTTCACGTGCTATTATACTGCCGGAATAGACTTGCAATGGCTCCACCTACAGTCGATTCGCTCGAAACGACCCCTGCTACGTTCACTGTCTAAATTGCGTTTTCAACGTAGCGACTTAGACGACCTCAAACGAACCTTGCTAAACCGACAATCAAATTCACTAGTTCAATTATCCATAGAATTGTTCCTTATCAATAAGTACAATTGTCAGGACGTTCGACAAAACAGTCTCGGAAATGAGAAATGTAAATTTACATTTCGCTTAGCAAGCAAGGAAAGTCCGGTGGTAATAATTCCCAGGAAAAATCATAGTAACGGAATATAATTACAAAATGGAGGTTAACTTGAAGCGAGGACAGTAATTTAAAAAAATTACTCAATTTTTTCCCTAAATTAAAGAAGTTCCCTGATCCACGTCTTGCGTCACTTTTATCGTGGCCCAGGGAGACGTTCTCGTCGTTCCACGGTGATCTAATGCACAGAATCCGTGGTAATCGAATGCATATCTATATACATACAGTTCGACCCTCGTAAGCCGCCATTAGCCATTGAGAATTCCAAAAACGGTATAAAGGCTCGAGAAACATGATCGAGCCGACTGCTCGGCCTCCTGGGATTCTATATCCGTAACACTAGCCAAATGCATTGGGCACGTATGCGGTCGTCGTGAGAATGGCGAGTGCAGCAGCAGTCCACGAATGAGACGCAGCGACGAGTAAAATGCATTGCGACGCCCAGGCGTCGTTGTAAAAAAGTGAACGATGGCCGTAAGCCAATATAGTGCGATTCCCTGTACCATGCCGTGAATTCAATTACCATCGGGACTTTAACGCGATGCACGTATTTGAAGCGCGGGAAAATCAAACCAGACTCGACGGACAGAATTGGGCCTCGTATAAACCCCAAGGATTTAGCAGGACAACGTCAGTTCCCTCGTTCGTGACAATCATTTGACACTCGTGACAATATTATCTCTATACAAGAAAATACAAGAAAATACAAGAAAATACAAGAAAATTCTTGAGCACTTTGTTTCTATTCAAAATTAACGATATGAATATAGGTTAGGTTATATCATAAAGCCAACGTGCGTGAATACAGGTACACGCATGTTATTTATACGTCACGTACAAACGTAATTCAGGGAATTTTCACTATTATATTAATAGCAGCATAGCGCTGGCTCTGAACGAGTAAAGCCTGAAATATTAGAACCGCGCCAACTGGCAAGGCGTGTGGCGTCTTTGATGAGACGCGTATACTCGGCGTCAGAAGTCAGTGTTAATTACAAGTAGCCGGTAAATTAGATTTCTCGAAGTCAAGAAAGAATCACTATAAGTGTAACGTGCCGTGCACGGGTGCTTGGATATCTCCATAAATATAACATTAAGACCACGGATAATAATTAAGCTGAATATATTCAAGCCATTATCGTCGCGACGACATTATTTTTATTTCCGACAATAAAAAAAACTGACCTAGCATCTCCTCTGTGCTTTCATACGCAACATAAAAAGTATCAAGAGGGACGAATGAAATATTGAATTTATTCGTTGAATCGAGGCAGATTCGAGTATTCAGGATTTAAACCCAATGTGTACATATATATATATAGTACCGCGTATTTAAATCCACATATAGTACCACGTCATTTCGCGTTCATTGTACTGGAAACTCGCACTTGTGCTCGATGACAATATTTGCATTGTATTCGCAAGAAGAGAGAACACATGCGTAACTTCACTTGCGTAATATAATGATTATAAAAGAAATATTAAATGATCCAAACTTGTTGCCACTGGAACAGACGACTTTGTCAATTTTGAGATATCGAGGATTCTTGTGCGCGATACCGCGGCTGCCGTTTAATTCACGCACGAGTCACCACCTGGTATTATTTTTATAATCTTACACGGATCTCGATAAAGCTAGCGCCGCCATACATGAAAGTTCAATAAAGACGTACAGAGGAAATTGGGCAATCGAAACTTGTTTTAAGTATTTCACTGATCGCACAATTTGCCCATTGCAAATTTTCCAAGTGCTTCCATGATCTTACTGACAAATCTATAACAATGAATGTCAAGGACCAAACGTTAACGTAATATGTATTTCAATAACCTATCGAATTTTTCATCTAAATCAAATAGAAGGAAAAAAAATACAGGAAAATAAATAAATAATAAAAAAAAGGAAATGGTATCGACATTTCAGGCATCACGTAACGAAGTAAAGCAGAAAGAAGTGATATATATATACACACATATGTTATTTTATGAATTCCTCTGTATTTATATAATAATGATCCAGGGAATGATTTTCACGTACGTCAACAAATACCCATACGTCCATTATCGAATGCCAAACGTCCATTACAACCGAAATAATATTAACGGCACGTACAAGAAAGTGCGAGGAGAACACGAACAAGGTAGCAATGGCGGACGTAGCCATTAGAAAGCATCGTTAATCAAATTTAGCCAGCGCAAACGATCTACCGGTATGCCATGCGCCATGCACGATGTACAAGTAAATCATTGAGAAACATCGGGGCAGCTGCACCCGGGTACAAAAAAGAACCTGGCAGTCATCGAGAGAACAAAAATTAGACCAGATCGAAGTCATGACTGAAAAATGTTAGAATTCTTTGAGAAGTCGATAACAAAAATGATCTTATCAGTAAGATCGAATTAATTATCATTGACATAATATCTATCGATATCTTATCGTTGTATCGTATCACCACACGATAGACACAGAACACGTTTTTTGTATCGCAATTGATAAATTCAAAATTGACCAACTGTCATTTTACTCTGAAACCGAATCACCAGAAAACACGAGGCAGTGGAATTTGCGAATATTCGCGTGTCCTTCGTTGTCATGCGAATTTCGTGACTGGAACGTAGAATCGCGTGACGTCAGACCGCTGTGTAATTAAATTTTTATTAACGATAATAAAAGTAGAACTTATTTTCCCGCGAACACGCGCTCGCTGAAAGTCACATTTACGTCAGAATATGTAAAAGAAAATTTTTCAGAAAATGGAAAACTTTAAAAGAATTCACCAGAAAACTTTCATTTTCAGGAGCAAGAAAGTACGAAACTTTCACGTCAAAAATACTTTTTCAAATGCTATGCGTGCTTATACGTTTTCTCCATCGGGGTGACAGAATAATTTTCAACACCGACGATTGCATGACTCGAGTCAATATTCTCGTTTGCAACAGCTTTACCATGTATATAAACAAGGCGGTACCACAAGCAGCGGCAAGAAGCTTTTAAGCATTTAATCCAGTTGCACATATACTTTTTACGTGAATTGATGAGCTTATTTTCATTACAAAATGTTACGTGGGCGAACACCCAGGAAGCGACGATAAATCTGACTTAGGTGAGAAAACGGAACGAATGAATTTACTTTGAGGAAGATTGAATCACCCTGTATAATCTCGTTATCGTGATTTGATTAAAACAGTTTTTGCATCGACTTGCGAGTCAGCCAGTTTGTTATTCGTGAGTGTTACTTTTATCTGCAGAACATTAAAATAAAATCAATATACAGATTGAAAGAATCACCGAATAAAAAGTATCTAATCTGACCACTGGGAGAACTTTTAATGCCTGTCGTATGGAATCAGCATATGTTACGTATACCCCCAAAAACACTTTCGTGTAAAAAACTTCGCCAAGTACAGGATTGATGTGAATTCTTACATTATTGTTCAGCATA
>JARQST010000344.1:937779-967519 GCA_030142225.1 Pachycephus smyrnensis
TAAAGAGACTCGGCGGGCCGTGCCCTGTACAGCCGGTTGCCTGTACTTGGCGCGAGACTCGACCGAGTCTCTTGATCCGTAAGAAGGCGTATACGAGATTTGATTAGGAGAGATAAGATAAATAATGACGATACTATAATTATTTTCTTTTTGCTACTATTGTTTACTGACAACTCGAATTGACATGTTTTACAAATAACGTTCTGCATATATTATTAAAAGCTTAATATGCCGTGAGATAATAAGAGAGCGTAATCGGGTAAAAAGAAATTAAGCCGCGCTGGGCTAATATTGCGTTTATTTTCGGCTCTTACCGCAGACTATTATTACTATTCGTAGTAGTCTATTATGCCGTATGACTGTTTGTACCATAAATACGACCGATGTAGTAAAAATAGTTCGACGAATTGCTGTCCGTACAAAAAGAGGTGAGAAAAAAGTGGTCGTTTCTTATTTTCCATGTAATTTCAATTAGCGATAAAAAGTCTATAATTTCAGGGAAATTTTTTAACTTCCCGTCAAGTCGATTGAGTTACACAAGGAAACACAAACGTTTACTTAAGTACGTCAAAGTTTTTTTTTGTTTCTACCCTATTACTACACTCGCGAGAAAGCAATTTCAACGAATATTAAACGTATTGATCAGCGAAAAATTACTGAAATTCTTCACTGTGGAATGTGGACAATTGAGTTAAAAAAAGACGGGCAGATTTTTGAAATTTCCTATACCGCTTGTGAGTGCAATTGAGATAGACTTCAGGTGATGGGGGAGTTCAAACGACCATCTTGAATTTCCAATCACGAAAATAGTATATTACACGGAATTGATGTATTATCCTTATCGAACTCGAGTGCACGCAGATTTGTGTGAGTTCAAAAATTACTGAAATACAAAATTTTGGCACGAGCATTTTTCACGTTGAAAAATTGCATGCGTCTCATTCCTTTATTTTGCAATTATACCTTGTGGAAGTGCCATTTCAGTAATTGTGGAACTTATACAAAGCTGCGTGCACTCTAGTTCGATAAGGATAATGCATCAATTCCGTGTAATTTACGATTTTCGTGATTGAAAATTCAAGATGGCCTTATGCAGGGTCCAGAAGACCCTGTGCGTTTCTACATTTTTCACGTTTTCTTGAAGCATTCCGTTTTCTAGGGCACACAGCTTCGAAAAATATTTTTCGAAACTAATATTTCCATAGACCTTCAGATTTGTATCTCGCGTATCGATGAAAAAAATAAACAATTAAAATGCAATGCCAACAGCCAAAATGGCTGTCTAAGATAGCGCAGGGTCTGCCAGATCCTTGATAGGCATCAACGTAAACAAAAACTATGATAGACATTCTAGGGTTAATGTGGGTAAGAGGAAGACAAACGTACCAGTAATCAAAATCGCAAGTAGATGCCCTTTTGGTAAATGGACTATGCAGTACATCGAATTTAAAATATTCACTGTAATATCTCAATTGAAAACAATTATTGCTACTCGTGATTATTGCTCAATCTTATTAATTTTTAATTAAGAACTGTTGACAAACGTCTTCCTTTCATTTCCTTCTTCTAGATCGGCCGCGTTTTACGGCGCGTCAGCCCTATACTTTCTCAGTTGTTTGTTCGAGCACTAATTTGAATCAATCAAGCAATCCACTTCTGAGCCTCACGTGATGACTACTATATACTGTATGATAGGACTGAACGAGAATAAATGATCAAAGACCGACAACCTTAATATTATTTGATTTGATATCATAAAACAGTAATGAATGACAGTGAGACCAGCCGTGTAATAATAAACCCATATATACTTATTTTGCTTAAATTTCATCAAATAAATATAATTAAACAATATCAATATCGTCATTTGTAATATACCCCAATAAGAAAGCCAATGAAAAATCGTAATTACCCTCAACAAAATTTACCATTAGCAATAGTGTTTTGCCAAAGAAAATCAAAGAGAATTAATGGTAAATTTTGCTAAGGGTGTATAATACTCATTATTTTTGTAAACGGCAGTAAAATGCAATGATCAAGTGGCAATCGGATTTAATTATTGTTTTCAACTAGGACTTTTCTTCTTATAGTATCTATCAATGATGATGGTACTAAACTTAACTGCTTCCATGCCTCCACGAGTCCCATGAATAAATAAATAGACGTGCGCTGATCTCTACGAAATTATGCAACTTGATAAAAATAAACAGAGCGAGTCAAAAGAGTGCGTAAAGAAAGCAGAGGATATCAAAACGATAGTCCCTTGAGACATTTGCATTTCGACGCCCCGTTTCAAAAGTTATTATAATGTATCTTGACGTGAAACTTTTTGTGTACCAAAGTTGGCTCCGTGTTTGACATTTATTACAAGACTGCGTCGGCTACCGCAGCTATGTCGGAGGGAAAATATCGAGCGGAGATTCCGCAGGAGCTTTGCTGCTCTCGTGTAGGTATGTGTAAGAAAAGCCTACCGGTCGATAATTCTGAATGTTAGGAGTAGGAAGTGGTTTGAATGTAGGAGTAGGAAGTGTTCGCAAAATAAAAATTCTTTAAGATCTCCACGAGATTTTAGGAAAATATCGGATTGACGTACCGTAATAGCATCTAAAACGTATTGGTTAATTTTAAATCGTTACAGAGGTAAACGGATTTTAATACAGAATGCCACGTGCAAACGTTGTACGAGACCTTATATTTAATTTATTTGAAATATATTTAAATTTTAATAAGTAAATTTTATACGTGGCAGACAGGTGTCACGTGAACGCATGAAAGTTCCTATGATTTTGGCGACTCGAAAAATAGGGACACGACTCAGTACCTAAAGTGAACGTGCTGTTTAAAAAAAAAGAGAGGAGGAAAAGAAGCTCACAGCCAGCTATAGGTAAGAAGCATTTCTCGAGGTAAGCGTAAAAATAAAAATCTAATATAAACACTTTTAGATAGCTTGGCTTCCGGCCAGATCGACGCTGAACTATCCTTTCTTTTATATTGAATAATATCTTAAGATAAGACTTTCTAGCCACCTACGCTTCTTTTCTTTCTTTAATATAAGTACTAGTGATAATTATTTAATTATTAGTATTTTATATTCAGTAGTTCCTGAACAAGGTTCGCTTTGGGATAAGATAAGCAATGACAGTCTGATTGCGTAGACCCACTTTCTTGAGTAATATTCTATATAATGTGGTTCACCTTAATCGCATATTTTGTGGACAGCTTGTAAATTAATAGATAATAGATAACCGAAGTTATTTAGAAGTGACTTGTTAGTGAATACGACTGTGTGCATTGTAGGCAAATGTGCTTGGACATGACTTATTAATTTAAATTACTTACAACTTAAAGAAGTTGATAGAAAAGATTTATTTGTTGTTATGAGAGCCTAATCTTCCTAATTAGGTATAACATTATGTATCAATATGGTTGGAAGGATTATTTTACCACTTATGACAGTGATGATAGAGAATTGTAAAGTTAACAAGATAACTGTGATAATACAAGATTCTACTTTCTTGTATGTTCTTTGCATTAAAAGTCCAAGGCACATGAATGTATATACGATTTTATTATCCATAATGTGATAAAAACAAATGTATGTATCTTATTTATTTCTTTTCTCATTCATGCATGCTATTATGGCTCTTGTGAGATACAGCTTTTGTCTACTTCTCTGCTATAATACACTTATGATACATTGCTTTAATAATGGAATAAAGTGTGTATCATGAATATAACCACAAGTTATACGATTCGTCAATGGCTATGATTAAAACTATGACATTATTGTTTAAAGTTTTATAAGAAAACTTGTTAAAAAGTATGTCGAATTGCTTATGCATTCTGATGAGATTTTTTATTGTATGGTATTTAAGTTGCAATTGTAGCATTAATTGTAAGTTTCTTAAACAATAAATTAATCACATAAAATTGGAGAAACTATGCTCCAAAATTGGTTTTACAAAATCCAATTAATCTATCTCTGCTTTCCTGATTATATAGTCGCATCAATGAAACTATAATATCTGAAAACATTTTCAATTAACATTATCTAATATAATGTACAAAACAAAAATCAAATTATCTGAAAAAGAACCAATGAGTATAATGAACTCCCAGTATACCAACTAAAACAATCAAAACTGGAATGCGAAAGCTTACCTTCCTCAACAGATTCATCCGGAGTAGATGAACAAGTCTGCGCATTGGATTGTATCAGCTGGGTTTGTCGATTCTCTCGGAGTCTCGTGAAGAAATCCACAGCATAATCGATAATATCTCCAGGTTGTTCCAGGAGATAACTAATGGTGAACTCAAGTAGGATATCCCGCAGGTCATCCGGCACGGTAATCTTGCCAGCGTTGCGTTGACAGCTCATCTTGCCCGGGCTGATTTTTAAACCATAAAAACTGCCTGGGCAACACAGTGTCCTATGGAGGTACCAATCGACCTCCTCTAGAGCGTGAGTCCACCAGGAAGCCCACGTTCGAGCTATCCCCGTGGATTCTAGAGTTCACTTGTCAAATTCCACGAGAAGATAAACGACGAGACCGACGACTAGCAGGACGTTCCCTACTCTTTACGTGCTGAGGCGAGTTTTCGCGTTTTGCCAACACCAGGTTGGCTCCCGCGCGACTTGTACACCTTAATCACCTTCTATTACGCGAATACTTGGAATTATAGGGAATACCGCCTCAGCCGAGATCACTTTTTACACATAAAACAGCACGAGCCGCACCGTACCGTATCGAAAGGTGTTACTTTAAATCCGTCTGCTGGCAAAGATGGCGACCATCTCACGGTACGACTCTTGATTTGACTAGAAAGTCCGTGAGGTGCATACCGCGCCTCCCGCCGATGTGAGAAGCCACTTGGAAATGTAATCGGAATATATGAAATACTATGAACAAGTATAGCAGAGCTGATGACGAACTGTTCTCATCGATCGCAAAGCTTCTGTCTCTTTCTCTTTTGCACTCTCTTTCTTTCTACCTTTACGTTCGACGGTGCGTTTAATACTTTTCGATTTCTACCGGATATTACGACCGGAAACTCGATTGGTTGTTGCCTTTTATGTCCTACCAATGGCCGTTCAGTAAACGGTTCTTCGTCAAGCATTTCACTTTTGTTTCTACATGGCGCCACGGATTTGTAGGATTTGTTTCTTCCTGAACATAGAGCGCGGGCGCTATCGGATAAAACCTTTAATTCGACGTCACTCCTATTGCCTGGTGAACATTATTTTACAAGAGAACATTAATCGATTTTATTATTTATAAGACAATGCTTTATTTATTAATAGAAAGAATGTACACTTTTGTGCGTGCGGAAAGTCCCTTCGCTTGTGAATTTTGATTCTTTACTTTATCAACGTGTCTATATATGTATCTTACTCTTATACAATAGTTACTTTAGGTGATATAAATTTTGAACGTATCTCGTTTTAGTTATAGCCAGTCCACAAGTTCAATGTTTGTTCTTGATAGTTCGCAAAACAATGCAATCCTTAGCAAATCATACGTGGCTTTCCATAAAATCACGGAAATATATGGTGAAGTCGAAAAATAAAATATGTTTCGGTACAAAGTCATGCACATGCATACTTTGTAACAAAAATTGTATGCAGCGCCACGTGTGCCTTACTAGAGACTTTATTGTTTTCGATCTGTCAAAAAAATATTGAACTCATGGATCGACTATACTTAGATCAATTTCTTAGTTGCCTTTTTACCAATGGCGATAAGACAAGTGGATATGCTAATTATTTCTCAAATGCATATTTGTGTCGGTCTGATTTTTAGTAATCATTTGTCGTCTTATTTATAATTTGTATTCAGTGTATTATAAATAATTAGAGGTGAATATGCAAACAAGTGAAATATATTTAATTGCATTTTACGACAGCCTTAAAGTGTAGAACATTTAAAATTACTTTTCTACTTGGGCACGATGCGCGTGGCAGTGGTAACTTTTCAAATATATTTTGTATTTACATAATTGCCTAATTACAGTAACTCATTATGAAATTTTATCATATATCTTGCTTGAAAAAACTAATGTTTTCATCCATATTGCTTAAAAATATTTCCATCTAAAATAGCCTATCAAAATTAGCAGTTAATCATGTAAGAATCATATTTATAATATAAATGAAATTGAAGATAAGTGACAAGAATCCTAATTTAGGTAACTGGTGGAAACAAAGGAATTGGTTTTGCTATTGTTAAGGGACTATGCCAAAACTTTGATGGTATTGTTTACTTGACTGCACGAGACGTTAATCGTGGTAAAGCTGCAGTTGCTAAGTTAGAAAAATTGGGTTTAAAACCTTGCTTTTATCAACTTGATATTAGCAATGATGTTAGTGTCAATGCATTTAAAGATTTCTTAGAGAAAACATATCATGGACTAGATGTATTAGTCAATAATGCAGCTATTAAGGTACGTGATGCACATACTTATGGAAAACAAGCACATACATTTTCTGAGATCCTTTATAATTTTACATCATAGGATGACACCATGGAACCATTTAGTTTTCAAGCAGAAGAGACTCTACGTATAAATTACTTTAGCTTACGCAGGGTCTGTATTGCTTTGTATCCACTACTAAAACCTCATGCCCGAATAGTCAATGTATCTAGTAGTTCGGGACATCTTTCAAGAATCCCAGGGGAATCGCTTAAAAAGAGACTAGTTGACCCCAATCTGACTGAAGAGGGTCTCGATGATATTATGAACAGCTTTATAAAGTAAGCTTTATATACCAGTCTTATTTATGATAGATTAGATATAGTCACTTCTCATAACGATAATTTATTTATTAGTACTGCAAAAGCTAATAACCACCTGGAAGCTGGTTGGCCAAAAACAGCCTATATTGCAAGTAAAGTTGGAGTATCTGCCTTAACAAGAATTCAGCAGAAAGCCTTTGACAAGGATCCTAATCAGGACATTGTTGTCAATGCTGTACACCCTGGCTATGTAGCTACTGATATGACCAAAAACAAAGGGAATTTTACACTCGACAGAGGTGCAGAAGCACCATTATACCTAGCGCTGCTACCAAAAAATACAGATATTAAAGGGAAATATGTTTGGCACGACAAAAGTATCATTGACTGGGTTAATGAGCCACTACCAGCTTGATATTAGATATCTCACTATTAAGCATTAGATAATATTAAACAATTATACTATATTATTCAGTAAACACATTCATATATACTTTGTGATATACACGTGAAGAAACTAATTCTAATTTGATGTAAAATGTGGATATCATATGAAGAACAAAATCAGTCACAAAATTTGTATATCAGATCATATATTTTATATATAGTGTAAAGATCAGATCATAAAAAAATGGTCTACTCAACATGATTTTAATTTTATTCAGCTTATATGTAAAATTAAAATATAAGTTATTAGAGTCACTGCAGTTGTATTACAGAAACTATTTTCATACTATATTATAAAAATGTCCCATTTTGTTATCTTTTTGTATCATGTACACAAATTTATCTCTATTTTACAGGACAATTAAGCATGGTACAGAAATTAAATTCATTCTGCTTTAAAAACAAAGTCTTCACCACATCATGACTATTACATATTCTCTAATTCAGGCGGTATTGGAATTTTTTTTTCTGTCGCAAATTTCATCAAAGCTTCATATTTTGAATGCCAAGAATCTATTTCTTCTCGCATTTTATTATTATCATCTTGCATTACTTCCATGTCATGGTACTCTTGACTCTTCTCTGTCTCAAGTTCATCTTTATGCTCAATTCGTTTAACACGACAACTTGCAGCATATCCTCTATTCTTGAGAGTTCTCCTTCGCTGTTTCATCCCAACAATCTGTTCTCGTGTTAGACCACGTAGTTTCAATTGGCGATTCAGGTCACGTACTGATATAGATACCAGCTCATCATCACTAATATCTAAACAAGGACCTGGTGACAGTGGATCCTGCATAAAAAAATAAACCTAATATATTATTTTCTGCAATGTTTGAAACAAATGTTAACATTAAAATAAAATTCTATTCAACCACGTTAACTAAAGCATATAAGGTTAATAATTCTATAAGCCATAAGAATTATATGCTTAAATCAATACGTGTCAATGAAATCTCAAGCATTTCTTAAATAAATATGGCAATAAATGTGCATTCTTTACTGCACTTAGAATAATGCACTCTAAGAGACTTACCATATTCGGAACAAGTTTCCTTTAATATATATTAAGTAACACAACAACGAAATAAATGTATCAGCTGATTTCCTTGCTTATCTTTTATGCTCTTCGATCCTTCCTCGATATTTTCCCGAATATTTGGCATTGTCATTCTACGATTCGAGTTCTCGGCTACAAGCATTTAATGAGATACGTAAAATCATTTCTGAAAACATTTCTTACGACCAGCATCGCTCGAAGGTGGAAATTTGACCTTCTTCTTGACTATATTTTCTAAATTCCAACTGCCCGCCTTCCTGAATGCAAGCACAAAAGAGGAATTATATCCTCAATGCCTAAAATCTGACACTTATGGGAATGAAGAGCCAATAAGGAATAAAAAGAAGAAAAGGATTGTCTGAATTAAATGCTAAAGAGAGTACTTTTTACGAGACTTTTAAACTTATTAAGTCACTAGATTCGTCACAAAACTAAAAGATTTGGTTGTAATCACTTATAATCACATAATTATTTTATAGATATACCTACTATCTGAATATACTATAGTGCATTATCCTATAGATATTAATATTATTTAACCAATTAGCACTTTGTTTACAATCATTTGTGCAATTAATAACAATTACAGCTGTAGATTGTTATGCAAGTAATACTTAGTTTAACTATGAAAATTAAATTGGTATGACATAAGTAAATAGATTATTGCACGTTTATTATTGAAAATTATAGTGTTCTGAATTTTTATGAAAAATTTAGGTAACTGGTGGAAACAAGGGAATTGGTTTTGCTGTTGTTAAAGGGCTGTGCCGAAAATTTGATGGTATAGTTTACTTGATGGGTAATTGTGATTAAGCCGCAGTTGCTGAATTAGAAATAGTTGGTCTGAAACCTGAATTTCACCAACTTAATGTTGACAATCACAGTGTCAATGCATTAAAAGTATTTAAGCAAAACATATAACAAATTAAATGCATTAGTCAACAACCCTGTTATACTTTTTAAGGTACTTTATATTTTTTTTTTCATATAAATACAGCATAACTTTCCCAAATCTCTTCATTTTGTTAATTGAACATTACCTCATAGAACAATGCCACTGAACCATTTTGTGTCGAAGCAGAGGAAACCTTGAGAATAAACTACTTCAGCTTGTACAGAATATGCAATGCATTGTATCCACAGTTTAAGCCTCATGCTAAAGTGGTACATACATCAGAAAGGAAAGGACAATATTTTGAAATTATAAACGAATCAATACACACTATACCACTTAATATGACTAAATATTTTTCCCTGCACTATGCAAATGATGTATTTTTTAACACAAATATATAGTTAATCACGGCATTGAAAAATTATATGATTTGATATTTATGCATAAACGTTTTGTAAACCCCACCCTCTCTATAATGTTTTTGAATTAGGACAAATTACAAATAAATGATAGTATGGTATAAATACAGTGTAGGTAATGAAGTTTTAATATTTATGGAAAATTACATTTTTTATTTAATTCAAGCTTCCTACTCGATATACAAATATATATATAAGATAAAAATAAGAAACACATTAAATTGACCTCTATACCACTTATCAAAATGATTGGTAAATTATATATCACATATCTACGTAGCATTAAATATCAAGAATTAAGAGGAATTTGCCACTCATAAAAAATGATTATATTTAAACTAGGTGCAACCTTATATTGACAATAGTAATGTTCCGTCATAATTACATAAATGCAATGAAAAATTCTATCAATATAGATTGTTGTCTAAATATAATTCCAGTCTCATAGTCTTAATGAAACATTAAATTCTGCTCCAATGTTTAGTGCTAATCAAATAATATTACATATTCTCTAATTCAGGTGGAATTGGAATTTTCTTTTCTGCTGCAAATTTTTTAAGTGCTTGATACTTTGAATGCCAGGAATCAATTTCCTCGCGCATTCTATTATTATCTTCTTGCATAGTTTCCATATCACGATACTCTTGAGTCTTCTCTGATTCAAGTTCATCTTTCTGCTCAATCCTTTTGATCCGGCAACTAGCAGCATAGCCTCGATTTTTCAATGTTCTTCTACGCTGCTTCATGCGAACAATTTCTTCACGTGTCAAGCCACGCAATTTCAGTTGCCTGTTTAGGTCACGTACAGATATTGAGACAAGTTCATCGTCACTAATATCCAAGCATGGACCAGGCGAAAGAGGATCCTGTCATCGAATATCCATTTTGTACTTTCAGTAATTACTAAATAAATGTTAATAACAGTGCAATTATAATTCATTCCCTTTTATGCTCTTCATTAAAGCACTACATTATACGTAAACTTAAAATTACGAATACAACAATCAGGACAAAACAAACGTTATCTGTATCGAACTTCAAAAAATCATCTTAGACATATTGTGCTGTTTTAGCATAGAATATAGTGTTAAACACTGTATTATCCATGGTTACGCAATGAAACAACTTTGTATGGTAGAAATAACGTGATACAAAACTGTTTACTATGCTCAAAGAACTCACCATTTTCAATGATGAAGTTTCAACTCTATATTATATAGCTGAAAAAATATTTTACGTAACGGTGCCCAGAAATAAATATTCAAGCTTTTTCCTGCACAGAACTTCTTTCATAAACTCCCATTCTAGCGTAATTTTCCAAAAATTTTGCTTTGTCATTCTGCGTTTCAACGCACCGATGAGAGACATTACAGAACACGTCCATTTTCAAAAACATTGTACCCTTAAGCGCCATTCACAGTTGCGATATAGGATGCACGGCCATATTGTTTTCTTCATCACTACAGAAAGGTACAAGCAGAGAGTAGGTATGTACAAGTAACGAAACTACGAAATGGCACTTGTCCAAGACGAGCAAGACGTATATATACAGACCAAGCATTCGACTTGCTAGGTGAAGCCACAATTGACAGATTAAGGGCCGATACCACAAACACGGTTTATTGTTTAAACTCGGTTTGACTACGCGATTAGCCAATCAGAAACTTCCATTTTGAAGATAAACCGAGTTAAAACAATAAACTGAGTTTGTGGAACCGGCCCTAAGAAGGGGTATACCTATCCTTGTTTAACATTGACAGCTTGATAGCACTACCGTCGTCTTGACAGTGTCGCAGTAGCGCCAACTGATCAGTACCAATCAACGTGCCAATTTACGAATTCACGCAAGAAAGAAATTAAAAATATGTACACGTATTAATACCAATTATGGTAAAAACATGCCGTGATTGTGGTTTTCAAACAAGTCTTGCACCAGAACATGTACCATAATTTTTTGAATCTCCCGCGTGTACTTTGTGACAGCGACATAACTCTTGCGCATGTATTTTGCGCTGGAAAAGAACAGAGATTCCCTTTTGATGGCCTTTGTCGCACACTAAGCCACAAAAAGAATAAGAATAAGAAAACGAAGAAACTAAAAAACTACGAACTGCTTATATTACATATGTCAGAAAGTAAAGCAGATGAAAATCTATTGGTCAAAATTGGTTTCATTTTTGAATCAGTTATATAGATATATTTGATAGTCTCTCAATTTAAGCCTCACGTATCGCATGTAATTTTTATTATGTAAAATAGTGAAGAATTGCCTGACAACAAAATGGCATCCAACACCGATGATTACGTTGATACATTACACAACCGGGACAAAACCAATGACGTAACTATGATACTATAGCAGAGTCCGCGACTTTATTAAATAAGAGTTTGTGTGGCTAAAGATATCGTACAGAGTTCAATAATTCATCTATTATTTATAATAATGAAATTGTTCGCTCAGGTTTAAAGAGATCCACTGTAGACAGTTTGTCGTCCTGATCGCCAGACATTATTTTTGTCGCTATTCTTTTAGCCAATTCAGGATTCTTTTTCATCTCGTGAAGAAGCCACTCCAATGAGATACTGTAATCAGATAAGAATAAGATAATTAGAACAATATAACAATCACCATAATTTCTTTTTTATCCTCAAAATACACTCATCTTCCGTCAAAGCTTTTAAATTATTTAGTTATTAAAATTTTGCAGCAACCAGAAAAACAGACCTTTGGGGAAATTTCTGTAACAGCGAGAGAATAATCTTCTCGTTTTTATCCTGTGACGTAATTCCATATGGGCTTTCACGTTTTCCAAAGCCAATGGCGGTCGAAAGGAATTCCGGTTTGAAGCCGCGAATCTCACGGGGCTTTGTGCGATGCTTCACGAAGTGGGAATATCCGCGCAACGATCCGCTTCTTTCAGCAAGAAGAAGTCCTGCGAATCCCAGCACAAGGATAATTCCCAGTCGCATCTTGATTCTGAAAATGGTCGTGTCCTAAAATCGATGAAAATTGGATGACTATATATATCGTGCATCGTTGAAATCAGATCTTTAAACTAAGAGAGATATAAATAAAGAATTATCTATTAACTATTGCTTATCTTAAGGCTCTGATGGTGATTAGTATTATAGTAATTGAACTTCTCACTCTCTAAAAATGAATCAGTGAAATTTTCACTGATTGTTTCAGTTGTTTGAAAATTCGCTGAAGAAATAGTAATTTCACGTCTAATCCACTGCTAAATCAGTGGTTTCGTGTTATAGGAGCCCTGATACGTGAATTGGAATTGCCCTGGAAGCCCTGAAAATGTGAGTTGCTGCTGGTGATACTAACTGGTCATAGTAACGAACAGTGAATTGATGCACCTTTCAATAGTATTATGATAATATGCTACTTTTTTTTTACGATGTATGTAAGTCATGCTTATACGTATTCAGACAATTGCTTGTGGCAACAGTAATTTTAAACCTCCATATGTTTCCATATATATAAATATTGACGATTATAATTCTTGATCGAAGTAAAATTTATAAATTGCGCTGGTGGCTCAGTGGATAGAGTGTCACATTCCGCACTTCGAGCATCCCGACAATCGCGGATTTGAGTCCCACTCGCGGCAGTGCAAATAGATGTGTGTACCAATGACGAGTTATATATGCACCCATTCTTTTCAATTTTCTTTTAATTGTAAATATTAACTATATAATTACCAGTAAAAGCCATATCGAACAATCATAATCAATCAGTAGGTATATCGATTTCACTGATTTGATTAGTAGAATAACACTGATTCTAGGTGGTATACTTATAACTGCGACGTTCGGTGACTATTAACTGATAATCAGTGAATATTCACTGATTTATTTTTAGAGAGCATGAGATTTTTGTTATACGCTTCGATTATTATTTTATCAGATTTTTGAGATAAACCAGACTATTGAATACTTTCAATATTGATATTGTAATCATTTTCGATTTTTATATCCTTCATAAATTGTTATATTTAGACTTAAACATGATTTTTTGTACTCACATAGGCGATAGCGAAACCATGTTTGACTTACGACACAATCAATGTCAGTATGACATGAATGACTTATTAAGGAAACATACCAATTATTGTCCATACGCTAGCTATAAAATTAAGAATTAAATTATTTTTTATATATGCTAACACTTACTTCCGTTAAACATTATTTGCATGTTAAAAATAAAGTGTAAGATTGAATTAGTAAATTCAATACCTATAATAAAATAACTTGAATACGTTTCTGTAATTAGTATTAATCTAAGAAATTTAAAGTGAGAAAATTCTGGATGACTCCTTACCTGTCCAAATTTCTTTCTCTTTCTACCCATTTTGAGTTAGCAATTCTGATTTAAGAATAACGATCACTAACTAACGTAACCCATCTAAAAGGAAGTCACTTTAATTCTTTTTACGCGAGGTTCAAGAAAATGTGATTTTTCTTTTTTCAACCATATAAATCTATATATTTACGTAGTCACGTAAATTTGCATTTCTGCTGAAGAACTACCAAAAAATTGTCTACCAAGTTAATACAATTGCGACACTTCTAATAATACATCTTCTAAGATCATGCAAGTAGCGAATGAATCTCCGATGGCGACGTCCGCTGTTTTTGTATATGCTGGCCGCCGAAGACGACGCCGTTGCCGGCGTCCGGACGCCTCCTTGTGCCGCCTACCGCTGCTGTAACCGATGCCATAATTCGTTGGCATAAGCGAACAAGCATTGCCGCCTATGAACGCCGATCGACGCCGTGCGTCTGCAAGCACCATCTTTTGCCGCCTTAAGCCGCCGATCGACGCCGGACGTCGTCAGCCACCACGTATCCTTATTGAGAATATATGGTATCACATGCTGCACGACGCCGGGCGTCACCTGTTGCCGCCTATGCTGAAATCCGACGCCGACGACCGCCAACCGCCGCATATTTGCCGTTAATTTACGCAGACCGCCGGTGAACGCCGTTTGCCGCCAATGCGTAGAAAATTTTGCTGCAGTGTCTTGTATTCTGTCAATGTCCCGATTTATGGTAATTAAAATGTACACAATGAATTACCCCAATAAACTATGTGTAACTCTTTCTTTTTGTTTAAATCCTATAGCTTTTCTACAACTTTTCAACTCTTTGTCGCTTATTATCATTCTTTAAATACGAATCATAAAAAATACATATGATTCCTGTACCCTTATATAACCATTTTTATATTGTCTAATACCAATATATTTTAAATAACTATTCAACAGTTTTAGTACTACTAAAAATCATAGAAGATTAATTATTGTTTTGTAATAATAGGATAAAGGAAAGACATTTTGTTATATATTTTTTAACATATGTATAGAAGAACGTAATTTCATCTTGTAATTATTACAGTGAAATTAAAAACATGATTTTATTACTTCAAAATTCATAGTACAGCCGACTCTGGCTATAAAGGCGCTCCACATAATCACGTTTCCCCTGAGCTCTCTTTCTAAGCATCGTGATCAGAGGGGAAGGCTTCCCCCACTTTTTTGTGCCTTTTAGCGTGCGCGGTACATGCGCGGCATGCGTGGGCGAGGTTTGTGCCGGTTAATTGCGCAGCATCGTTCGACAGAGATGCCACTATAATATCGGTGGAATGGGGGCTCTCCGTAATATCGCTCAGTTGCTCATTATCGCGTTTCAGAGCCCCGGGTGCGCGATTATACAGAGAGTCGACTGTATTTAGAATATCAATTTCATATGGTTGGAAGGTATCCAAAATAGTCATTCGATTGGACAATCGTAGCGACTGCGCTTTTGTAAACCAATGAAATACAACCTTAAATGTATTTTCATTGGATGATTTTTTCATCGCTGCATGGCCGTCGACCATATGATCGGGAGACTTCCGTTTGATTTCGACAGTATCTGTCAAATGATCATAACATCAAAATATAGAGAAAACGTATGTACTCTTAAGTGGTGATAGTTTTATGTATAAGGAGTTTTTGGAAAAAAAATGGGTGACTTCTTAGCTCCCAATAATGCTTGCGGACAAAACCTCCTGAGAATTGTTTCTCGTGGAAATGCGATTATTGCTGAATTGATGCGATTAAAAGATTACGTACCACCGGTCTTTAGGTTACTATAACATTTTATTATAAATATAGTTTAATATAATTATATGTATACAATATTTGTACAGAAATTTCATATTTATTATGCTATTTAGATTCATTTGTATGGCAAATGCCCATTTTATATGTTTATTTTATACTTCATTTTATTACAATTGTTTATTTGGTGTAAACATAATCTCAGTTTATTTAATTGTGTAATATTATATCCGTTTTACAGATTGGACAGTAAACAATTTGATCAGAAATATGGATCTGTAATTATAGACTTTGCGTACTTCAAAGCTGGTGCTATTTACGAACAAAAAATTGAAAATGATCCTGTAAGTGAAAATTTTAATAATAATATTTATACTTTGTAGCAGTGCGTTTTCGTACATAGATATATCATAAATAATATATATGTATTTTAGGTACTGCAAGCTCTTGACGAAGAACTTCGTGAAAATTTCTCAGACATACTGGCAAGATTTTATTTAGCATTCGAAAGTATTCACAAGTATATTACTGACGTTAACGCTTATATAGATGAATTGGAGGATGGAATTTATATACAACAGTCTGTTGAATCTATCATGTTCAACGAAGAAGGAAAGCAATTAATGGTATAGATTCCTTGCTCATGATTATTACTCACGCATAACAAACCTTATCGTAGTCTTAATAACACAATTAATTTTCAGTGCGAAGTTGTATACTTGTATGGAGTTATGCTATTACTAGTGGATTGCCATTTTGAAGGCTACATTCGTGAGCGTTTGTTGGTATCTTATTATCGATATAATGCACAGCGTTCCTCATCAACAAGAGTAGACGATGTCTGTATGCTACTCCGTTCAACTGGATATAGTAAATCATCATTGAAGAGACCTGCAAATTATCCTGAAGAATATTTCAAGTAAGCAATAAACCTGACGTGAGTGAGGTGAAAACATGTAATACGGAACGTTCCGTATGACCTGGGTGTGTCACACCCAACCTCATGCACGCTAATTTAATGATTCTAAAGACTTTTTATATTCCCAGTTTCATAAACAGTATCACTAACACAATACTCTATACTTTGCATTGCAGGAGAGTACCAGTGAATGCTTCATTAGTAGAACTAGTTATAGGACGATTGCGATCAGATGAACTGTATAACCAAAGTCTTGCTTTTCCACATCCAGAACATCGCAGTATTGCATTAGCTAATCAAGCTTCAATGCTAGTCGTCATACTGTCATTTAAACCCTCTTTATTACATTCCCAAACTGCGATAATGCGTGAAGTTGTAGACAGATTTTTTCCTGACTGTTGGGTCATCAGCATTTATATGGGAGTGGTAATTAATTTGTTTGATTGGTGGCAGCCATATAAAGCAGCGCGAACAGCACTCAATAATACATTGGAAAATTCAAACGTAAAGAAAAATGCACAGAATTATGGACAGAAAATGGAGGTAAGATTATTTAATCTCTACAATATCACAATAGTAGTTTTTGCTACAAGGGCGTAAAGTAGTACTTTTACGCACGAGTGCGATCGCTGCGCACGAGGATGAGCGCAGTCGGCCCGAGTGACGCACAATCGTACAAGAAAGTAAAAGTACTACGCCCGTGTAACAAACATTATTTTTTGCAATAGTATGCGTAAAGCACGCAGTTTTATTTGTGTATGTGAAAGTGCTACTTTACGCACTGAAAACGCAAACAAAATTGTGTACTTTACTTATACTATTGCAAGGAGTATTATTTCCACACTCTGAAAGACTTTTTAATTGCAGGCACAAATTCTTGAAGTTGAGAAGATACAACTTTCCGTTACGCTAGATGAGAACGCAGTAGGTTCAATAGTAAAATTGGTTCGAAATTGTAATGTTACATTACACTGGATTCTTCTGCATACTGCTTCGCCAAATATGTTGGTTGAAGAATCCAAACGTTCCAAAAGTATTCGCCAGTTGGTTATCCATGAAAGTAAATACTCAATTGAAAACTGTCTTCGTCTACTATTGAATACAGCTCAACTTGAACAAAATGTTAAACAATTGTACAAGCAGGTAACAATATAATAAATACAACAAACATTTAATATTATACTTTTCAAAATTCTATAAAAATACTTAGCATTCAACCGTTAATATTTGTAGCTGCTACAAGACAAAGAATCAAAGTGGATGAAGAACAAAGAAACATGCGTGGAACGTATTTCGGATCTTGCCGAGTTGTTTAGTGGCAATAAATTTTTAGATGGTATTGAGAAAAATCAGTGCCTTCAAAAATGGTTCAAGGAAATTTCTGAACACGTTAACACTCTTCAACAAGATGAGGGACGTAAAATCGTGCAGCTTTTACAAGCACTTGAGGAAGTTCAAGGTAGATAAATAAAATGTGGAAACTTATTTTGAAATTCATAGAAAATACTCTAATTCTACTGTTGAATGAAATAATATTATAACAGTATTCAGTAATGACATGATCGTTGTTTCAGAATTTCATCAACTGGAAAACAATTTACATATTTCCCAATATCTGGCTGACACGCGTGAAATTTTACGCAACATGTTGCTTACTGGTAGCATAACCGAAGACATAATGATTGCATTAAATATTGTAACCGATTGTTGTTACGCTTGGATCATTATGGAGTCATTCGTTGATGTAATGCAGGGTTGTATAAAAGAGAATCCACCTATGGTGATTAAACTAAAAGCCCTCTTTTTAAAGGTACAAATAAATCAAAATATCCTGTGTTTCCTGTAGCTATTTATTTTATTATTTATAGCTGCATTTATTAAATAACATTTCAGATGGCTTCTGCACTAGAAACACCACTACTGAGAGTAAATCAAGCTCGCAGTGCAGATCTGTCATCAGTGTCTCAATATTACAGTAGAGAATTAGAAGGCTTCGCAAGGCGAGTTCTACAAATTATTCCTGAAACTGTGTTTGGTTTACTTGCTCAAATAGTTCATCTTGAGACAAACGTTTTCAAAGAGATTCCAACAAAGATAAATAAAGATAAGTTGAAAGATTATGCGCAGCTTGATGACCGATTAAAGGTATGTTGGTTCTTCGTATGTCTATTCTCGTTAATTGCTTTCTATACTTAATTTTTAATTAATAATTTTAGATGGCAAAATTAACGTATGCCGTGTCTGTCTTTACAAAAGGTGTACTGTCACTTAGAAGTGTTTCTTTAGGTGTTTTGCGTGTCGACTCTCATCGCCTTCTAGAAGACGGAATTCGTCAAGAACTCGTCAAAAAAGTCACATATGCACTGCACAATTGTCTTGTATTCGATTCAAAGTCTAAGGTAAATGCCTAACTACTATTATGAACTCTCTACAACCACAGAAAATTATTCAACTTATTCTGCATATTCATTTTTTTTTAGGCAGATCTAGTAAAAAAGCTACAAAATTTAGCAACAGTCATGGACGGATACCGTAGATCTTTTCAGTACATTCAAGACTATATAAACATTAATAGTCTAAAAATATGGCATGAGGAAGTAAGTATATTAACCATTATTTAAGTAAATCTGCTAAAAGAATATACTAAACTTTTAGTATGGTATTTTTGAATTAGATTACATATATAATAAATAATGCTGTGGAAGAAGAATGCAAGGGTTCAACTTGGATACCTGGGAAAAATTGGAGAAATTTACAGGATGAAAAATTCATTCACATACCTGTGACAGATTCGAATTCCTATACATTTTTAGGACGATTTGCACGAGAACTTATTCGCGTTACCGATCCTCGGTAAATCATCTTCAACTTTATAATATTTTTCAACATTGTCTACAATTGCAAATTGTGGTTAATATTCAAAATCCCATTTAAGGTCAACTGTGTACATTGAACATGCGCTTGCGTGGTATGACATTAAAACGCACAATGAGATATTAAATCACAATGTTTTTTCAACAATATTACAAGCAATGGGTACACCTGGCTTATGTGGATTGGATGAGCTAATATCATTTTTCACAGTTGTTGAAATTCAGAATATTAATGATTACTTGGAAAAAGGAGTTCGTGATAAAGTCTGGACGGATATGATAAAAGATTCCAAAATAATTATGCAAAATAATCCAGAAAATTCAAAAGGTTATAGATCGTATTTAATATCTTTAAGAAACACTTTCTTTAATTTCATTTAAGATTTGAATTTCAGGCAATCCTGGGAAACTTTATATGACGGCTTCTACTGGTACCAATAAAATATGGATGCCAATGCTAGATTGGGTATTGAAAATTGGACAATTTCAAGTATTGAGAAATAAAATAGCCTACGATTTGAATACAGCTTGCAAGTTTGAAGCAAAACATATGGAATCAGCACTTAGAACTTTAAACCAGTATGTATTAGTGTTTTTCTATGACAAATATACAGATTTATTTAGCTTACACTTTTATTGAAATTGTAATTTGAATTCACTAGAGCAGTGCTTGCTGAAATTTACAAGAGAAGCAATGGATATCAAACTGAAGAAGAAACTGAGCTGCTTCGACAACTAAGTATCCGTTTGGATTGGGCGGGTATTAGTGATCCACAAAATAAGATTTATGTAAAATCAAAAAATGTGTCAGACGTCGAACTCATAATGTTTCTGTTTACTGTGACGCAACTACACAAAGTGTACTATTCCAAAAGTATCGGTATGCATCACGCTAAAAAATTTCTTGTAGTTATTTCTATTGTGTTCAGCTGTTCATTGTTTAATGTTATTCTACATATTGTTTTTTAGCTAGTTTATTAAGCAAAAAAGTTCAGGATCCAGTGGATGCTGTAGTTTTTGCAATAGGAATGCAAACGATTCTTCGGCAATTTCATACATCAGCATTGAATCGCTATGTCGCCCTACTCTGCGAATATATTGTGTCATTTGTCAACGTGGAAAGGTAAATAACGTTTAATGCAATTGTATAAATATAAAAATATAATAAATATGATTTTTTCTGTTACAGTGCAAAAATCGCAAGCGACTGGGAGGCGGAAGGTATTACGACGTTACACTTTTTGGAATTATTTGCAAAATATTCCAACGTGCCGAAATCTATTATATTGAGTCATATACCGGTGATGATATTAGATCATTATGATGTAAAGTTATTGAAATAAGAATTTATTATGGATTGTTTATACTGAAAACATAATACAATATATGTATTATGTGTTATATACATATATGTATATAATATATTTGTATTTTATACACAAATATAAATATAGATTTTAGTCCATCCATGATATCCTGATGTTTTATAAGATTATGGGATAAATTTAGTTTGGCATGTTTAAGTCGATGGAATCATAAGTATTTTTATTTCTGTATGCGAAGATTACAAATATCAAGAATTGTTCTAATACTTTTATAGCAGTTTCATTAATTTTTGTACAACAAAATTGACTTTAGTTGTACCACTTCCGTTTTCCCGGAACATGTCTGCTCCATTCTGCTCCGTCCGTTGCAGTATAACCTCCGCTCTGATTTATTCATTTATATTGATGACTTCTTGATTGAATGCAGACTTTTAAATACGGAAAATGAGTTTATAACAATTGTTTGTATAAATTGAATTATAAATTAGTATAATAGTCAAATATACTTTGCTACTATTGCATTGCTTGAAGTTGATACTGTTGACTACATTTTGAATAATATACCATGATCCTAAACAGTATAAAGAAAATAATACTGCTTTATAAACAACCAAATATGGTAAGCAGTTTTATTGTGTTATATTGCAAGACAAGTAACTGCGTATTAAGGATAATATTTCATTATTTTAATGTAATGCCCTTCTGTAATGTTGCAGGGGTATATATCATACAATTTGCATCTATTGCTCTGTAGACATAATTGTGATAGCTTTTCGCAGAAACTTGACTTACAAAAATCTGATTGGAAGTATACAACAGTGGAAGAGAAGCAAATACTTGATGTATTAAATACGAACACGATGGAGCAGTTGCAACAGTATTATTTTTATATTATATTATAAACTTTGTATGGACTTCAAAAGTACATGAGTTTTATGCATATATTTATGTTATACAGATACAGTGTTACAAACAGTCAGATAAAATGGATACAAGAGCATCGTTCAAAAATTGGATCCTATGAGAACTTGGATGATCTGTTGCTAGCAAGAGGAATGACAGAGAGTGTGGTTAAAAAATTTTACAAATCTATCATTGCAAATGAAAGTGATGAAATCAAAAATTCCGCATTAAGCATACCCGTAGTGTCTAATAGAATACGTGAGGTAAATAAATATCTTTAATAGAAAAAAATCCTGGTACATCTTTAAGTAATTATAGATAGTATGGACAAATTTCTTTTTTTCTAATTCAAGAACAATAGGACAGTATTATAACAGTATCTCCATATTCCTGTTTCATAAGCATCCCTATTATTCTCACTGACATTGTAGAATGTTAACACAATACTTTCTTTGTGTGTGGGTGCGAACATAATAAGCTGGGCTCAGTTAAACCGTACCTCCACTGTACTGGATTGGAATTGCGACAGTTTTGTCAACATGCCCCCTAACGTAAACCTTGCGTCTTTGATTCCTTTCGTAAGTATAATGTCCAGCTCAACAAATTACATTAAATATTCATAAATGGCTTTGATTAACTAATAATAAACAAGTTACCTCATTACAGACATTAAAAATGAGTTACGGTATACCGAATTCAGATGTCGTTCTGCTTGAGGCTTCACAAATGATTATTCAAAATAACATGAACTTTGCAACTTACCGTGCAACAATGCAGAGGCATCAGTTGACTGCATCATTATTAACAATTCTTGGATATCGGGAGGCGAATTCAAGAAGTATGTTGTAGTAAAAAAAACCTTAAGTATTCTTATAAATTCCCGCTAAGTAGCCTATACGAAAGAAAATATTAATTAGCCCAGCTATAAAAATTCGTTATCATGTTATACAATGTTAATTTAATTTCAGATAACGATACCAATGAATTACCGCAGTTGCTGCAAAATAAAATTTTTCTCTTAAAATCACGAGTTACTTCCCGTCTTTTTAATTTACAAATTGGTTCAGAAGTCATGTCGTCGGAAAATGTCGTCCGTTCATTATTCGATGCGTCGTCACCCATCATGAAACACCCCATATTTCCAGTAAACGTGAGTTCGGATCTCCAAAGTAATTTCAAAATGAAAAATCCATACGAACGAGAACAAATGTCTAAAGCCCTACTTCAGTCATTAGCCTTTTTAAATTTATGCATTCTCCAAAATTCTGCAAGCTTGAAGGCAAGGGAGAGAAAGAAGAAGCTCACAAAGAAGGAAAATAAAAAAATTCTGTAACAATTGATAAACGCATAAGTTAATAAATAGATTGTTTATTGAATAAAATCAGATTTGAATGGAATAATAATAAACAGTGTTAAAATCTTGTTTCTAATCCAATCACTTTTGTCTAATAAGTCTCGCAATTCAATAGCGGTACAAATAACTCTATCCACATAACAAAATCTTTTTTGTTCTACAAATAACATAGGATTGTATGGTACTCCTTGTTTTACAAACTTTTTAACAATCTTCAATGTATCGTGAACATTCCTTTGTTTGTTTTAAAACAAAAATGAGTGGCTGCGACCATTCTGTTAAAAACACTTGAATTTAAGATAAAATGAATGAAAATGCCTGACAAAGAGTAGTAACTAAGTCGCATAAAATGAATATTACAAATAGGCACAAGAGTTTTAAGTAAACAGATTGTGGATCAAAAAAAAATATTAGGATACAAATATTATGAATTGTAGGAATTACCATGAATCAATGATCACGTGAATAATATATTAAAATAAAATCAAAGAGTAAGGTAAGACATAAAAAAGTAAAATGTGGAAATTTTCTGGATTTTCACCAAATCTTTATTTTCCTCCAAGAAGAAACAGGTCGTTTCCTGTACCTTTTTCCTGTTGTGTGTGTTTGTGTCTTTTTTTTACAAGATATGAACGAGTCAGTTTAAAAGGTGCGTCGCTTTCGTGCGCACTGCTTTTCAGTTGATTTTACATTATAAAAAGCCGTCGACAGAATCGTAGGGAAAAAACGTCAGGGACGGTGAATCTTGCAATCTAGCTATGTGTATTTGCGTACGAATAAAATCAATTAATCGAGCTTAATTATACCACACGGCTTGCTTCCTTCGATGATGCGAACAAAGAAACAATAGTATATATGATGTATACTGATGCCATCACAATTCGCCGTTCGAAATATTCGTGCGATTAGTACGCGGCGTAATTACGCACGTTATGTGCTTCATTTTTTTTGTTTCTCTATAACTTTATTTGAACACACAATCTTTTGTACGACAAACGAAATGAACGAGCGAAGAATCTTTTATCAATAAAAGTCGATAAACTATAACCAATCTACATAACGTGTGGTCAACATTTTATGGTATTCGCAGACAAATCGTACGCATTTATTTTCGTGGAATATAGTGTTAAATAAAAATATGAGAAAAAGAACGTCACGTATAAATATTGAATATCAAACGAAAAACTATAATAAATAGAGATATATATATATATATTTTTATCACATATTTATATACAAGTAATAATGTATAATACTTAATACGATTTTTGAAGTCTTAGTAGGAATAAAAGGGAACATTTTAGTACACATAAAACACTCATCGATTTTTTTTCTCTTTTCTTTTCATGGACACGTCTTTGAAATATATATAGGGGTTTCCAAGTAACTGCGCATGCGCCGTACAAACACTCCCGCTTCCAATGACAATCACGGAATTGAATCTCGATTATCTTCATTTCTTTTTTGTCAAAGCTGTCAATGCGTGTGACAGCAGCAACATAACCCGAGGTAACACGCGAAATTCGCATGGTACCGTCGATTGCGAGATTCCCGACGGAACCAAAATGGCGATTTGCACGACGAGTGCTAATTTACATATTCACAGAATACATAGGCTTTCCCCACTTAGGCACGTGCTCGTACTTCTCGATTTTCGAGAATTTCAAAAAATTTTTTACCTAATTATACACCTTATTCTTTCTTTTTTAAGTTCTTTTTTTGCTTGTCGCTCTTAGCTCAGTTTAACTGAACTTTCATGAGTGAACGGACGATCTTGCGATTTATGGAGGAAAAGGAGACTCATGAAACATTGTACAGAAATAGTCGACCGATAAAAGGAAGCCTTACGATAATTTTTCGATCAATTTGTATCTTCGCGGGCTTCTTTATTCGTGAGTGTCGCAAATGTCACGTATCTCTGTCGGCGATTGGGTATCATTTTAATACTATTCGACAAATTGCCTCGACATATGTTTACGCGACGAATTTAATTAACTTTCCAATTGATTTATGATAGATTTCCCTGACTAATATCTTGTGTATTTTTTATAATCGAAATTGTCTAAACTCCGTCGACTTTTATTGAACTTTTTTATACCGTTAATTTCATGACCTATTCCATTTAATCGAATTTTCTATTCGTCGATGAGATACCAATAGCTTTTTTCGAATCGATCGGATGACAATAATTTATTATTTAATATTCATAAACTTATGAAATGTTTGAATCTCACGGGTTTTCAAATTGTAATCGGATGTCGATTGTTATGGACATAAACATCATCGTGACCATGAAAATAAGCTTGTGTCATGAGTGAGAAAATAAAATTTTGAATTCGAATTAAAAAATTCGCAATGATTTTTTCATCCCTTCTTTTAAAAGCACGAGTTTCATCGCGGCCATTGTAGGTGAAAGCATTTGAAAAACAATTTCGATAACGTGGAAACCTCTGTATATGTATACCTATAATACATACATATATACACTTTTTTTTGTTTCTTAAACATTAAAACAATCGGTACAATGTTAAAAGTCGCTGCAGTCCGCGCGACTGCGCACGCTACGGTCCTATCCTTTAATAATATCCTTTTGATTCGATACTTATACGATATAATTAATTACGAATAAGAAAATGCTTCCATTGTTTTCTTTTCTCTCTCGTATTTTCATCCGGTTCGGCGTCGTTGACGAAAGAAACTTCGACGACGATCGTTTATACACGTAATGCATATAGCCTAATGAAATTTTTCGTGTAAGTTATTGCATTGGTAATATTGCCATAAAATCTATGGAAAGGGGGGGTGGGGAGAACTTAATAACGACGGCCAACGATTAATCGCCGACCGTAACAATCGCAGGAAGATGAGTATCGAAGAGACAACAAAAAATTGCATGAAAAAAAAAGTAGAGCGAAAGACAATAGCAAAAATACGAAATGAAAGTCGAAAACAGAAAGCACTTTTGAAATCGTTACGCGCTGAGCGGAAAAAATACGACACGTCACCGCCATGACGTAATAAAGTAATGGCCGACGTGCGCTCGTAAAGCTGGTTTTTGGATATTTTCAGATCACAAAGTATCCGTACATCATTAAGTATCATAGTGCTTTTTTCTCTTTTTTTTCCTCTCTTCTATACAATTGCACAAAATTGCCGTGTTTCGGATGAGACTGTAAGATTGCTTGTGAGTCCTGCGGATAATAAAACTGAAATCCTAGCCGATTCCAATACCCTAAGTGTCACTATATGTTTACTATATAGTTCAGATATCAGATGTGATATTGGGTTATTGCAAAAATAAAAATATAACATTTGTTATTTGAGGTTGCGATTGGAAGGACATGTTTATTGTTTATTGTACGTTATATACTGTTTGTTCGGTGTAAAAATATAAAACATTTCGATTACAGACTTCGTATGTATGGGCATTGTCATTGTCGTATTCGGCAGCAATTAATCTTACCATTCCTTTTTGTTCGTCAATCGCCATTTTGCTTTTTCTTTTATCTCGGGTTCATCGAGGTGGCACATTTATAACCAGCACCAATCGCAATATCTTTCACAATTGCAATTTCCATGAGAGACAATAATACTTATGCACCAATCACAAACAATAAATTTACAGCCCCCTTCCCCACTCTCCCTATCCCCTCCCCACGTACTTTTTGTCACTTACGATTTTCCATCGTTTTTTTCGTTACTAAGCAGATCCCTTACCCTTGCAGTACGTATTATTTGTGATCGGCATAACGAATAAGATTAGATTTTGAAAATTGCGACGAAGAATCTTCGAAGTTTCTTTTTGTTTTTATAATAAATGTCCACCTCAAGAAAAGCGATGACGCCACAAAAATTGTGGCACAGACGTATCGTGTCCCGAGCGACAGCCCAAGCTATGGATTTAAATAGCTCTTATGTGATAATAATAACAATATGCATTTAACAAACATATTTAAATCGGTTTTTCTCCTCTTTCTTTGTTTTTCATCTCTTTCATCACTTGTGGCATTTATCATTATCACCAGAGGGGGTTAGCACGGAGTAGTGTGTTACAGGCAGGTAACAAATAATTAATTCTTGAGGGATCCGAAGACTTATCGACGAAAAGAATACGTATAGACCATCGATGTGATCTCTATTGTTTGAATTATATTTCTTTCTTGTATTTTTTTTTCTTCTTTATCTCTTTGTTTTACGAACAACGAATATTAATCGTGCCACGTTCGCGCGTGCGCACAAAATGACTTTCTTCTGCAATTCGTTGTAGACAAAAGGTGTCTCCATTGTCTATATCGTTGGCCCCTCGCCACGGGAAGATAGATATATGTATATACATACATATATACTTATATACCCCCTTCCCCAAATATCAGGGACGATTTTCGCGCGTGAAACGACTACCATTTCCGCTAAACGGATTTATAATCATGTCAGCTATACGAAGGATTCGCATAACTTCCAGACTTCGTTCGCTCTTATTCTCTAATTTACCTACCTATTTATGCCGAAGAGACCAACGCGAGTCGCGCGAAAATTTCACATTGGCGTTTCACCCTATTTTTGCGAGTGTCTAACTTTTTTCTTTTTTTAATTCGCCAATTGATTTTTGTTCATTAAAAAATGTAGAGACAACTTGTACACTGTATAGATCCCGTTGTTGTATTCGTTAACGTTGCTCACGAGTTAATCGCTCTTTTTTTTTGCGTGTAAGCCTTTATGACGCGAACGGGTGTTATTCGCGCGACTTTCGTTCAAAGCGACTCCAGGCTAACTCAAATATTCGCATGCACGTTCATTTAATTCACGTGTTTTTACTCCTTTCTTTAATTATTTTACTCTTCTTGCATACTGCTGTTTATAAGCCACACTGTAGTACGTATCGTTCAGGGGTTGAGGTTGATGTGAGTGGGTCGGGTGGGTGGGGGCAAAAGTATTCACGAAATTTTGAAATCATGAAGAATTTCTCACGAAATGCGTAAGAAGAAAAAATGGTTTAGGGGGTAAAAATGCCAACGAGATTCTTGCATAATAAAATTTATATAAATTTTCGATGATAAGTTAAAAGCATCGTGATTCATCTCGCGAGATACGAGTGTTTCAGGTGTGAGATAAAGCTTAAAAAAATTTTTTTTATAAGCCATAAGCAGTTTTTCGTTTCGATCTTCTTCTCCGTTAACTTTTTTTTACTTCAAAACATTCAAATCGAAGCAGTTTATTCGTGCGTGCGCACTGCGGACTACTTGAGTCATTGGAAATCGTTAAAGACAGTTTCTTAAAAAAATGTATATAAAGTATAACTAGCTTGCAATATTCTAAGACTGTTCTATGTTATACGGTAAGATCGAGATGGATTCGAATTAGAGCGATATGAGAAAATTCTATTAACAAAAAAAAAGAAAACTAAAAAAATGAAGTATCGACGGAATTAAAATTAAACTTAAAATTGTCAGCATCATCATTTCTGTCAGATTGTTAAGAAGAAAGGTTGTGGGTAATCAATGCTTCGCACCCAATGGTTACGTATTAATTAATAATAAAATCGTCGAAAATATTAACATTTAACTAATTGAAGAAATTATCTCTGGCAACGCCGTGCATTTTCATTGCACGAATTGTTCACATCCATTGAATCACAAAGCATTCCATAATAGTCTGGACAGAATCTGTCATTTAATCACAACGCATATACCCGCCTACTATTCACAATCCCACCGTTATTATCAAAACATGTGAAAATCATATTACAAATGTCAAAATTACGCATAAAATTAATATCTCCCGAACGTCCCAAACGAGTGAGTCAATAATGAATTTCACGTTTCCAACGATACTTGCGAATAATTTCTTTGTCCTGTGTAAAATCCCAATACACCTAGTACACACCACGATAAAACCCTAGATGAAACTACAGAGAAAAAAACTCCCTAAACCTTCAGTTGACTATATACAAAAAATGGCAAAGGGCGAGCGTCGTCAATCGATAAGCAGTGTTTTCCAGCTATACGCAAGAGGAAGAAAGATGACAGTGAAAATGAAGAAAAAGACGTACAAGAAGTACGTGAGAGGACAAAGAAACAAAAAGAACATTTCCACGTAACCCGATATTATTCTTCGTCCACGAGTCTGATGATCTACAGCGAATGAGTCGGATAAGCCAATGAATGCTTTCTCGAGCGAGAAATGATTTTCAGTTCATAGAATACTAATAATATATTCCCGAGGCGGGACGAGTTCGATGCGAGGACTGCATTAGTCTGGTGCTTGGAACGTCTACCATTCTTTCTTCCAGCATCCCTCTCTCGTATATACCTAGTAGGTACCTATACGAGCACCGCCATCATTCCCTTGCCTTCATCTCTTACCACTCACCCCTCCTGAAGGGATTTCTTCTCGTTCTCTTGGCTCGTTTATCCCCTTTTCCACTGAACTCACACACTGACGCCTCTATCCATCTATGTATATATACGATCAGGCCCACACGTACTGCTCTCCGTTCCTGACCCCCTTCCCAGGCTGCAGCCACGGAGCACAAAAACGGCCAGACTCCGATTCGAAGGTCGGCGGACACAGTTTCATTGGCGTAGCTTAGTCTGTGCTGTTCAAGACGGAATTTCCTTGACAGTTCTGGGGGGGGGGGGGGGGGGGGGGGGGGGGGGGGGGGGGGGGGGGGGGGGGGGGGGGGGGGGGGGGGGGGGGGG
>JARQST010000344.1:967619-1092054 GCA_030142225.1 Pachycephus smyrnensis
TCAAGACGTAATTTACTTGAAATTTATCCCCCCCCCCCCCCCCCCGCGGGATATCAAATAAAAATGATGTCAGAGGATGGGTTGATTTTTGAAAAAAAAAAAATTGTTCTGAAAAACAGTACAGTACGTTTTGTTTGGGTTTGTTTATGTTGATTTTTTTTTAAGACTTCACGTGGATTTTATAGGGAATGTTGTTTACGCTTTGGGATTTAGGATGGTACATTGTAGCTGGCGAATATTTGGTAGGATTTTTTTTTACTTGGAAATTTATGCTCAACCTGTATAGGTGGGTCGGTGGGATATTTGTACGCGAATGTATCCGAGGTTGGTCGATGTGTAACGAAGTGAGAGAATAAAGGACCTCGCCCTTTTTTATCCCGGGCGACGTGAATTTGCCTGAAATTACTTTCCACGAAGTTTAATCAATGATTTTGGATGTTTTTTTTAGTATTCTCTTTTTTTGCTGATCTTTCTTTAGCGCCGAATATATTGTCGCGCGTGTGGGGACTATGCTTGAAGATTTTTTTCGGCACAACGCAACGCCAATCGCATCTGCCATTACGGCGAAGCTCTCCCGTGCTCTTGAAGGCCACCTTAAAGGACCGTTTATACGAGTACTTTTCCGCGCGTAATGAAACTTCAGTGCTTCTAGACGATCGTATCGCTATTCAATCCAATCATATCGCAGATTATTACCCAGACAAGATAAAAAAGATTTTGAAAACCAGTTGACTCTAAGACCTGTGAAATTTAAAAATTTTGACACCTAAATAATAATTATCAAATAAATTTTTCTAAAAATACTAACAATCAATGTCTTTCACAAAAAAATCATATGAAAATCATACAGATCACTCACTTGTACAGACAAGTTCTTGCCTGCGCATAGATACCAATCTTTCATCATGGACACAAAAAAAGATATAAAAAGCATTGGCCCCGAAGCCGAACTGAATTTTAAAGGGAGCGTTCGCGTAGGGCGTAGACAAGTGGCGCTCTCGCTGTGCCGGTGGACGAAAATCTAAAAGTCGTTTTACAATGAGCGACACGAATGGGCCAGACTGTATAGTGCAAAGCAGGAGTATCAAGTGATGCCCCTATAGACTTAGCCCAGAAATAAAATGCCTATAGACGACTTTAGCACGATGATTACGAAGCGAATTAGAATCCGGTCATGTTTGTTTAGTTTTCGCCTTCGTTACGCAACAAACGCCGCCGATTACGAACTGCCGTAGCCACAAGGATTCCATGTCGTCTTGTTTGTTAAAAGTACCCAGGAGGGCCGAACGGGAATCCCCGTCTCGTAAAGGCAGGGAAAGAAAAACAAAGTTTGATGGAGGAAGTGGAAGTCTTCTATAAAAAAGAAAAAGCCCATCTTCCCAAAGAGTCAAAGACAGTTCGGTTTACGTTAGTCTGGCTTGTTCGCATGGCAGCCATCGTAGCGACCATCAGTAGAGTAGTAGGCCAAGTGGAAGGAAGTTCAGCGTGTTGAAGCACACAAGTTGTACATACGTTCCTCTTCCGACATCTTTTATTTCACTGGTTCGTTCCGAGTGGTACTGTCAGCCGGTATTTCAGGGGCGAATAAAAAAATCTAAGAGGGAATTTAGTGCTGCGTCAGTGCACGGATTGTGACTGTACGTATATAGGAATTGTTGTTGTGGTGAGTAGTGGTAGTGGTAGGCTCTTTCCTCGTCTCGACGCTTTATCCAATCCTTACTTACGGGATGGCAGTGCCGTACTTGTGTTGTTAAGGTGCCCAGGGCTGTGCATTGATATTTTAAGGGATCTTGTTTGGAGCCCTTTGTTCCTACCTCCCTGGCTGTGGACTATCAGCGACTATCTTCGCCACCGTCAATGGCGTCACTTCTCCCTTTCTGTAGATATTCTCTTCTTTTCTTCTTCTCGCCTTTTACTCCTGTTATTTTACTTCTTCTTTTCACCCTCGCACTGGAATAGACTCACTCACTTGCACTAGTGTGTAATGGGACTGGTCGGTGCCCTGGAGCCCTCACTGTAAACGCCCCTGGGGGAACGTCACGCGTTCCGTTCTCAACTTCCTCGATTTTGCATCGACCCACGCTGTATCGTGGTGCCATGTTGTGTGGAATTGGACTTTCGAAAAAAAATTCCATTTACTCAGGCCCTCGAGCGAGAGATATTTACGAATATTGATGAGGGGTGGTGGGAGGAGTTGAAAATTTCAGAATATTTTTTTTCAAGTTTACGAGGTCACGGAAGTGTGGTATTCAGCATTTTAGCTCAATAAGAATTTATAGCTCGATTTAAAATACATAATAAAAAAAAATGCTATCGATAATTTCAAACTGTTGTAATGATTTTTAGTACGTTTTATGAAATCTTGAAAATACGTAACGTTTAATAATATAAGGAATGCAAGAACCTGGGTAATTTTGCGCATTTGAAAATTTCTACTAATGCATTTTCCATCCAAGGGATATGGGTTACGTATTTATCGTTATTCCGTGATGCCAATTATTCCGTGCATCCGGAGAAGTTCGATGGCGAATAAGGCGCGAAAAACGAAAGATTGCTATAATATTCAAATCTCGGATGTGACGCGTTAAATTGCTACTGTGAAGTTCCGTCGCGGTGCATTCTTGAAATGCGGATTCCTTCCAGGATCCGCTTCTCCAGGATTCTCGCATCCTTGTCCGACGCGCTTGGCGCGACGGCATCGGCGTTCCTTAAGTTACCGTCGCGCTCACGAATCGCAACGGCGATTATTGCGAGACGCGACGAGAACTCGCGCGATTCCTATCGGCAAAAACTCGGCATCGCAGCCTCTTAACGTTGTGCGGATAATCCGTAGAGGTAACGCCATTCTGGCGCTTCTCTTCAATTCCTCTATACAGGAGCAAGAAGTATAGCATATAGCGTTCTGTGAGAAGTGAGTGACAAGTACAGATGATCCTCCATTTTGTCAAATTTCAATTCCTATTAGACATCCGTACTTCAAGTGGTCCTGCCGAGAAGGTGTAAAAATCAAATTAGACGGTGGTAGCATTTCCAAAGTATAATGATACAGTCTGGGGCTTATCTCGTACAAACAACACGTAGCGCTTTGTAAGCCTTCGTTCGTTAAGAGCAAGGCGCTAATACGAAAATGCCTGAAAAAATTATGCTCTCCCATCCATAACGTAAAAATATAATAAAGATCGAAAAGCCAAGGTAAAGTCGATTGAGAAACGCTGTTAAACAACGAGACGGGCCGGACTCAAGGCCACGAGGTCCCACTCCCCCACCACTCGTGAGTCCGAGTCAAGGGCGTTACCCCCACCCCGGCCTAGTAAGTCCCCTCTCCGGTTTCTCTAACAGGCCGGCAAAGTTGCTCGGCGCCGAAAGATCATCTCCTTTGGCTCGGTGTTGCCTGAGCGAATATACGCAAGATTCTGAGACCGGGCCTTATGCCCGGGGGCTCTGGATGGTTTGGGAGCTGAAGGTTCAAAGCTTGGGGCCCAGTGGCGGACTCGACGAGAAGGCCCTTTCGTTCTTGTGTTGTTAACGCTGCTGACTCTGCTCCTGCTCTGTAGCTGCTGCTGCATCTCGTTGCAGCTCCCGCGACGATGCACCGGTTTGGGCCTTATAGGCACTGTACCCCTACCATCTCTCTGGCATTCTTTATCTTCTCGGGGCCCTCCGCGACTACTTCGTCTACTGGCATGCGTGATCCATCATTCCACGCGGCGTTCAAGATACACCCTTTTCAAACTCCTGCATCTCCCTAATCACCCTGATTCCTCTTTCGGGGCCTTGCTGCCCTCTCTGCCCTCACTGCCACTTTCTCATCAGTCTCATTCCCATCCTCATCCCTCTTATTCCTCTGAGTACACTTCTTCTTCTTCATCTTCATCCACGTCCGTCCTCGTCCTCGCACTCGTAGCCGATCCTATACACCATCGAAGTAACGATCAGGTTCTGGACCCAAAAGAAGCAGCTGCCAGATTTCTAGCAGACTAAGATATGCACCTTGTGCACTTGCTCGACAACACGTTATAGGCTATAACTTATAGCAGTTACTCAGTTTGATCCACTTCCAAAATCTTATACTACCATTAGTATCGTCCGTCACAAAAATCTTCAAGGCTATTTTTATCAATAGATTCCACTTCATTGATCATCGTAAATAATCTGAATACCGATTTTCTTCGCAGCCGCGTCATTTACAAATAAAATATATTTACAAGTATAATAAAAAAACTTGTCCACCAGGAGTTAGCACAGATATCTTGAAGTCCTGTAAGAACATTACCTTGCAATAAGATCAACAAAACAATTGTACCCACAATGTAGGTGCACTACGAGAATAAAATTATAGGTAATAATTATTTTTGTTAATTATATTAACGAGGTATTTGAATTGTTTTATCTCTACGATTCCAATCTTTTTGTCTCTTTGTCCTTTTTGCAAGCATCTCAATCGCGTGGTAGCTCCTCATCACGTACGATCAATACAAAACAACATACCTCGTATAGGATCGATCGTGTCTCATTGGGAGTGCACTCTATAATTTTAGATGCACTCTCAGTGCGTGCCAATTGATATCGACGGAGAGTAGATATACTCCACGGAATTTCTTAAAGCGATTTCACAGGACGATCTGACGAGCGAATCACGCTTGTTAATAAATACTTTTTATTTGAAATGACGCGCCTCACCCAACCCAATGCATACTCGCTTGGCACGTGTTAGCGCGACAACAAAGGCAAATTTACATTGGAACAAGTACCCTAGTCCGATCACGTTTATCAGTTGTTCAGGGAAAAAAAATTCAAATTTAAACAAGCCACTTTCTTCGCAAGTGCCAATTTAATAAATGGAATATTATCTCTGTACGACGCCACCCGGTAGCCATTTTTTTTAATGCCGTTTGTTGGGCAAAAAGTTTTGGTTTTATTGAAAAAAAAATATTTTGTTCTGTCAAACAAGCTTTGTGGGTTATCTGGTCTTGTATTGATTCCTGCTTCAATTGATCTTATCCAGTTTGACATTAATGATTCGTTTACCGGTCGTTTAACATAATTCCACAGCCGCGGGCTACGTAATTGCGGATGCTATTTGCCCTAAGGTAAGTGTACTTTACGCTTTGAAACTGCTTCGTTTTTGTCCGCCATTAAAGCTCCGCTCGGCAGGAGGCACGTTAATGTTATACGGAGAGTTTTATCAATTTCGAAAATGTCTTCGAGATTATTGGGTCGATGCCAATTCGGTTCTTCGTTTTATTTGTTATTCCGCAAAAAAAAAATATTGGCCCTCGTAGATATTTATCCATAATTTTTTTCCCTTCCTTCTTTTTTTGCAGCATTTCTACACGGCGAAATTCCGCCGAGAGTGACGTCATAGAGTTAATTTCTTTCAGACGTCTATTTATGAGAATGAACGGTGGATTATGCAGATCCAAAAACTATATAGATAAGTAAGATAATTTTTTGAATTTTTTATATTTTTTTCACTGTATAGATTCTCCATTCTAACTGAGACAAATTTAATTTTCTTTCTTGAAAGAAATAATAAGACAAAAAAATGATAATTCCATTAAGAAACAAAAGGAGTGTAAATCATTCCAAATTTGAATCCAAATCGTCCACACATGTTTCAAGGAGAAATACATGGCTATACTCATGATTAGAATCCACACCTATATGAGCTTCGCGTATTGGCCCAGATCATGGCATATAACACGTGATTCGTGAATTAAAAATTATTCGCGAATCGTGAGCGCGAGTTAAATTGAAAAAAAATATATGCAAGAAGTGAAAATCGTAAAGACTCATCGGGAATAAATTCGAATCCGTAAATACTCGACATTAGTAGACGTAATTTCCACTTCGCAATTGAAGTGCTACGACCCCTCTATGTTCGATTTTTCATTTCCTATTTTTTTTAATTTCTTTGACTTTTTTTTAATTTCACCGCTCCTTCTCCTCCAACGAGCATATCTGAACCATGCAGCATATCAGTGGTCCGCACGATATCGAGATGCCCTCGATATGCATACCTACTTAACCTATCGTACTGTACATATTTGCGCATATATTTATACATATATATACATATATACGCCTATATAAGTATAAAGTTTATAGATAGGAGGATGCAATCACGTTTTACGTATTTCCCGGCCACGTTTATAACACCTACCAGATAAATCTATCAGTCGTTCTAAATCCAACGAGAGTCATCGCGCGACTCTCTTGATCCTTATTTTTTTTTATTTTATGCACGCGAATCACACGATTATCAATTGGTTTGATTTCGGCGAATTATTTCACGCACAGTGCCAATTGTACAGTGAGTAGTCACAGTTTAATGAAAATAATGAAATACCAGTTATGATAGGGTAGTAAGATAATTTTTTGAAATTTTTTTGTGCTGGGTGAGATTCATTATTCATCATTGTTAACCATTCACGATTGTATTCTGCTATGAATGATCGATGATGGTAATGACAGTTAGTGACTTCTTGTGATACGTGTGATATGGCTGGTTTGATGACGTCAATGATTTTGTGAACAATGAACGTAGCGATACACAAAGAGAACGGGAATCCAATTGCTGGAGGAATGTTTACGGATTGGCCAATTGTGTTTTTCTTTTATTTGAAATTTACAATTTTGCCAATTGTGCATAGAATACGTTTTTTTTGCGTGACTTTCTTGCGCCATTATGTTTGACGCTTTTTTTTTCATGTTCAGTCTTACCGCGGAATTTTTCGTTTCGCATATTCATATCACAGTCGAATTTTGAGTCGAATTAATAAATTTTTCTTCTCCTCTCTTCTTGCTTCCAAACATTTTTACCGTTCAATGCGTCGTACGAGAAGAATTTTTTTTTGACAATTTGTCTCTTTCCATTTTTATTCCACGCTTTCTTTTCTTTTTGAAAATTTTTGCAGTCTTTTTGTTATCCTTTAACGGGACGTGATCTTCCATTAAATGGGCATGAAATTGTAGTCTTAAAATTCTATTCGATCCCGAGCATATAATTTTTTTTGAGTTTTCGTCAAATTTCCAAAGAGAAAGGAAAATCATATCGACGTCGATGACGATATTAGGAGATCATCGTATGCACGCTTGTTAAGTCTCCGACTTCTTAAATTCTTATACAACAAAGGATACATTCAGTCCGCCGGCGTCTCGGCGTCTCGATTATTGGACGACGTGCGGACCACCAATTTGCGTCGCTTAGGTTGGTACTTGTCTGATTTTAATCTAAAATATAGTAGACCTTCTCCAAAATAGAAAAAGAAGCACTGGAAAGATAGTAAAAAAGAAACTGCACCTTGAAGTCATCAAGATACGCTTACAAGAAATTACGTATATTTGTTTCAAATTTCGTTAAAAACTTGAATTACCCATAATTCTCCTAAGCAAATTCAAAATTCATTTTCTATTCACAAAAATCGCACGATCGTCTCTAGCGTAGTACCAAAATCGTTCTATGAATCGGCATACGCAATATTACAACGTATAGAAAAAGCTTCTGCGCATGCGCACCCAAGTCAATATTCCAAAATCAATACGTAACGTTGAGGTGATCTAATTTTTTTCAAAAAATCTCCATGACAGTATAACCAAGTCTGATCGATTCAGATAAATAACTCATCCACTTGCTCGATGACGCAATAGACGTATCAGCTAATCGAAATGCCAAAGGATCCAAAAATGATCTCCAACGAAATGAAATAAGAGTAACGAAACTGTCTAAAGAAACGTGAGCTTGTTCCTCCCGATCTCGGATCATGATCTCGCCTGTCGCGTATCGCGTCGCTGAGGTTGGCAGCGCCGTGACTCGTTTCAAGGACAGAATATTCCGAAACCGAAAGTGCGATCACGCGAAAATCTAACGCCCCGACCGAACCGGTCTGACTGGATTCGGGAGGAGGACAAGCAAGGGCTCTCTTGAGAAGAGAAGAGAAGAGAAGAGAAGAGAACAAGACCAGACCAGACGAGACAAGAAATCTAAAGGAGAATACAAGAGAAGAGTAGAATAGAAAAGAATGGAGTAAATTGCAACGGACAAGAGAGAGAAAGAGAGAGGAGCAAAGTCGACTAGTTACAGAAAGAAAAATAAAAGCAGTGCTGATTGTGAATGGGATAGTGAAGAATATAATTAAAAAAAAAGTATACAATGGATTGATGTAAACGAGAATAATAAAAAAAATTAATGTAAATACTGTCAAAGTCGTTCTACGGAAATGTGTAATTTTATACTGACAAAATTTCCACTAATCAGTGCAGTTCTTGGTAATGTCAGTGAATCGATGACTAATTATTGCGGTTATGTGAGAATGTTTTCTCGCGGAGATAATGACGATAGTCACCTTTTTTTGTCCCGTTGACCTTGTTCGCCAAAGTTACTGAGTGACACTGATTCGATTTCAAGACTTTGTCGAGTTAGCGTGAAGGTATTATAAGTTTCAGGATGCTAAGGAATTTTGGGACACTCGTGATAATTAATTAACTTTTCTTTACTCTTGGAATCCTTACTGATTCGGGAATCACGAAGAATCGAAACGTCGTGCGATGACTGACAATTTGACGGTATAAATTTTTCTTTCTTCCTTTCTCTTTATCTTCTTTTCGTGCAATTAAAAAGTTCATTGCGCAATTTTATTGCATCGAACCACTAACTGCATAGAATTTGGAGTGACATTCTGTGAGTAGACAGGCGTAAGGAAATAGTCAACCTAAAGGATATGCGTGCAGTAGAAAGTTTTATAAAATCCCCATTATGACCACAAATTTTCTTTTTCTTTTTGTCTTCATCTTTTTTCATGTCAATTTCGTTTTATTTCGTATGTCAATACTTCCTCTTTCACTTCTTCTGAAAATGAGATGTTTGCGAAAAAAACGACGTCCACCAATTCAAACAGAAGTTTTTTTTGTCTGTTTAAATATACTGATGGAATTCATTGACTTTTCTTGATAATGTATTTTTTTTCATTTATGATCCGCTACCCGCATGGAGCAATGAGGGTGACGTCACTTGAAATGCGTGTCCGTAACAACTAAAAAAAAATCATCGGAATACGTGATAGGGGTCAGGATTCCGAGGGGTAGATGGGTAGAGGGGAGAGGGATGTTTTTGCTGAAACGAAAGAAACATAAATACCATTAAAAAAAAAAGAAAAACGGTGTTTGGAAATAAAATGATAAGAATCGTCGAGTGGTTTTATTTGTAAGTTTTATTATATAAAAAAGTGAAAATGAAAACAGAACACCCTCGGGCGTTCGCGCGGGCCCTGTCGTGGCCGACGTCCGCGGATGGTGATATAATATATTATTTAAAATTAGGAAAAAAAAGTATAACGATATATCCTGGTGATCTTTGGGAGCTGCCGATTCGGCCACGACCATAACTCGCGCCGCCGAGACCACTCGTCAGTCACAAAATATATGAGACGAAAAAAAATCTTTCACTCTCCCCACTCCCTAAATTACTATTAGGAACCTGGTTCCGCCATAACTTGCATCTAGTCCGAAAGTCAGCGAAGAGCGAGTCGAAGGACGGCGTTTGTTCGATTAAAAAAGAAAACAAAAAACAAGAATAAACAAAAACAGTCAGTATAAAAGCCACATTGCGATTATCCTGAATTCTCGACGGAGCTTTCGGAATTCTCGTAAAAACCCGTGTCCGTTACCAGGGTAAAAATCTGCGATCAATTTTCAAAATTGTCGGGACATTTTATTTTTGACTTTCTTAAAAATTCCAAAAGTCATCCGTGATTGCACACTGATAGACATACTCGTTCTGCTTCGTACGTGCGAACGCAAAGTAAAACCGCAAAACGAGACAGGGGCGTGACAGAATTTCGTAATGGCGTTAAAATATTTTTGAACTGAATAGGAAACGAAGAAAAAAAATTAAAAAAGGAAACTCGAAACCGAAAGCAAAATATCGACGTCGACAACTCAGTCTTTCGCTGCTCCCGCGTATACACATAATTATTAAATGGTACGCGAGTGACCGGTGCTTGGCACCGATAACGATTAATTATTGTAACAATTGATGATCATGCAAATGCATATGCACGTATTTTTCTATCTTTTTGTTTTTTGTTGGATTCCTTTTTTTTCGCATCTCGTATTGGTATGATGTACGTACTACGTATTGCACCTGCGTGTTCACAGAATCGTATAGAGACATGTGGCTATTCCTTTTTCTTTATCTTTTCCATAGACCCTTTCGCCGTCTTTCTTTTTCTTGCATTTCTTTTTCTCTTATGCTCCTTCGCGTAATCCCTTTCGTACGTTCCTGCGTTTATATTTTGTTAAAGCTACGAAAATTTTGACAAAGAACGAGATCTTGTCGAATTGTCTCGCGAGAAATAAGAGAGGTCCAGAAAACGAGAGAAAGGAACGTGAAAGAGAAATAGAAAACGTGAAGCAATTCTCACTAGAGAGAGAGAGAGAGAGAGAGACAGATAGACAGAGGGAGAGAGAAAGAGACAACGTCTACGTAAGTACGGATTGGACGATACGAGGTGTATACGCGTATAAGTTACAAGAGAGAAACAAAAAAGAGAGAGAAAGAGAGAGAGAGGATTCTATAAAGAAGCAAAGAAAAAAAAAGAAATAAACATTACACTATACATGTACATAAACAGAGCAAAAGAAGGGAGGAGGCTTCAACAAAGTCTTGGCGCCAGGAGGAACGAAACTTTTTTCAAAAGCGGTAAAGAACAAGAGGAAGTGAAAGACATAGAGGAGTCAAAAGAAGAAAGAAAAAAAAGATAACGAACGTAAGAAACAGAAAGTAAAAGAATATTCGATTGAATCGCGCTGGGCGCGACACCCCGTCGCAAACGTCAGACCGATGCGGGTCTGGCTTGAGTCTTGTAAGAGAGAAAATAATTTACATATTATTATTAATATTATTATTATTATTATAAACTTAACCTAATGTATCTTGAGCATTCAGTGGGCGATGGGGGCGTGCGCGGCCAGCAGACATCATTAAACGCGAAAGCAAGACCGAAAAATTAATTAACATCATATAAAAAGTAAATACGCCAAACGGACGTGTGTCCCTTTAGTAAAAATTTCTTTTACTTCATTTTTTCATTCCTCCCTCTCCTTTGCTCTTTCCTTGTTCCTCGGCTACTATCTCTTTCTCGCTCCGTCCCCCGTGCTTCGGTTTTATTCGGGATAACGCACGCGAGAGAAATTCCATCGCGATCAAAGGACGCCCGTGAAGCGGCCATATTTCTTTGTCTTTTGCCTCTCTTTCCTTCAGTCTCGCTCACTTCTTCCGTCGCTTCCTCGTTCCCGATTCGTTCATTTTTTTTCTTTCTCTCCCGCCGCTCGTTTATACTTCTTTTGTTCCTTCCTACGTTTCTCCTTCGCTTTATTACGCCAATCGACGAGAAAACGAGCCACGACGCTTCGTCTCGCTCACAGCGTTGACAGTTGCGTTCCGGTGACCAAGTCGGTAGGTTTTCGTAGTATTTAATCTTTTTTATCTTTGTTTTTTTTCTTCTCCCCGACTACCGATTATTATCGGAGCGCCTTCCTTCGTACATATATTTTACTTTTTTAACGTCCTCGCGTTTTTTTCTTTCCTACTGTTCGATAACTCGACTGTTTCCGCGCGGCGCCGTACCTACGATCCTCCGAAAACCCTTATTTTCTCGATAGCACATGACGTTCACGCAATTTTTTCTTTACAGCTTTTCTTTCCGTTTTTTTTCTTTTTCAACACACGCACCCTTGTTTACTTTTCATTTTATATTCCGGCGACGGTTTCATAGCGTTCTACCCTGCGCGAGGTCTGTACGATTTATTTTCGAAAAAACGGGACCGCGATGTCTGCCGAACGAACGATGACGTATGTTAAAGTAGTGAACGTGATGATAAAAAAAGAAAAGGACAAAAAACAGAAAAATAACGTGTCCCTGTATATTGCGAGAGCAGTTGCGCGTTACGTGGCGATGAACGCAAACTGTGTATTTTTTCTTCCTCTTTTGTGTGTATATATATAAACGTGTATATATATATATTATTATTATTATTAAAAAAGGAAAACAAAGCCAATCAATTTGAATAGCGTGTTTAACGACGAATATCACACGACGGATTTTGTGACTGCGAGCTTAAACGTATAATAAATCGTAATCATTAATATCAATTATCGATAAACGTGTAAAAAAAACATCTAAAATGTTCGGATATAAAATAATAGTTCACGAATTACAATAATAATTAATTAATAATTAATAAAAAACTCTAAAATAAAACTAACTGCTGCATCGTATGCAAAATCTCTCCCGAAAACTTAATAATATAGTATAATAATATAATTATATCGTGTTACGAGGGATATTGTGGGAAGTCAAGGATTCGGGATTAAATGGGAAAATTAGGAAGGGGACCGAAAGGGGTGGGAAAGGTATAATAGAAAACAAGGAGTTTCTCCCTATTTACAGTGTGCCTGCACGCGCAGGCGAATAATTCGTCAACAAGTGTTTTTTTGTTTCCTTTCCAGCTCGTACCGAACCTCTGGCAAAAAGAAAACCACAGTAGGAAATGGCAAGAGCAAAAAGTTTAACCAGAGAACAAAGTAAAGAAAAGAAGGAAAGTAGGGTTAGAATAGACATGAATTCGCATGAAATGCATGACGAGAGTACTGAGCGCGATTTCAGTAAGGAATCGCAGCTGCAGATTAATTGCAGTTGCAGTTTTGGGGACGTAGGCAACGCATGTGCGATACCCACTATTAAATGCATACGGAAGGAATAAGTATCGACGCCAAAGGAATTCGTTTTGACTCTCGTCATGGTTTTTGCGAATTAACGGTTAAAGAAAAACAGCATCCACCATTCAACATTCTTGGTGACAAGGAATTTTTTTCTGAATAGATTCTGTGTACGCTCGATACTTCTTACTTGTCTTCGCCAGCTCTTCTCGGTCTCCAATATTGTGGCATATGTTTGTGCTGCTTTTCGGAACACTCGAAAATACGTGAAATAATTATCAGATTTCCTGGAGATCAATTGTACGTCGATAAAATCGTGAGGTGGAACAAAGAAAACGATCCACTTTTACGTACGCGTGAAAACCTGCCACCTGGCGTCGAATTAGCAAAACTCACTTCTTCGTTTTACGCTTGTTCCTCGTATCGAATAGAAAATGATAATTCCTTTAATTGAGGGATAAACATACGAGTCAGTGGCAACGTCATTAAAATGTCAAAATCACGGTCAATGAACTCCAAGAGGTTTTAATGTCGTCCGGGAAGATTAAATCGTTTCCGGAAGGACTTTGGAAGCGGCAGGGTCGTAAAAATGATAACCGGCGACTCGTTAAAGCGTGTTACGTAACTCTAGTAGGTACACGAAGGGTTCTGTTTAATTGGGATGTAATTGGGTCTCTGCTGTCGCCGCGTTAAAAAGAATTGCCGAACCCGAAGAAAGGATTGAGTGTACATGAGGACAGCGAGAGATTATATTTCTCGATGTGATAAGATGGCAGCCATAAATCTTTGAAGAAATTTCATTACACGGAATGCTTGGAGATCGGAAATTAGAGACTGACACAGAATACTTGACAAATCGATAGAAGTTCAAATATAATATCGACATGTACAATATGTCTTATTATTTGAAAAATGTCTATTAAGTATATCAGCATAATTGTTCTGTATTGAAATACCATACAGATTTATTGTACTGCTTTTGTTTGCGTGGTTGTGCAAAATGGCGAAGTGGAGGGGAGACATTAAATTTTACAGTATACAAAAAAATCAAAATTGATAAAAGCGCGAGACTGGAGTATCGTTATCGAGCGATATATTTAACAGAAAAATGGAAGAAAGTAGGTAAACAAAAAGAAAATGGTACGAATAGGAAAATTGATAAAAATAATAATATAAGGAAAAGTTGGATATAGACAGAAGATAAAAATGACAAGGTGATAATGATAAATGTTGCTGGTCAATGCAGAATGATGGTTACGACAGTGATGAGGAAAGGAAGAAGCCCAAGAAGTTGAAGTTGAAAAAGTACAAAGATACTCGAAGAAGAGCCGTGAATCGCGTCGTGATAACAAAGAAATCCGCGGCTCCGCAGCTTCGAAGCAGCACATAGTATAGATTCGGTATATCGCGCGGTAAGAAGAATTCTAATAATTTAATAAGTCGTTTAGCGTGACACGATTCATGACACGATTTAGTACTGTATCAGAGTATCGATAATTGCAGTTTTCAATATAATAATATACCATCCTAAAATACGTTCAAATCACTGCCACGAGCAGCAATTCCGAGGCACTACGAACAGGCCACAGCAAATATGGCCGCACAATTTGCATCTCAAATCTCATCTCTAAATTATAAGACTATAATAATATAGAATGCCTAATATATATCATTATAATATACTTATGTCTCATACTAGATATAGATCATTATGTAATATACAATAATTAGAGAGATCACACGTCTTAATATAGAAATTTAAAAGACTATTATCTAGTACGTAAAACTTGATTTTACTCATTAATCTTTTTTTTCTTTCTTTACTCATCTCTCCTCCCTCCTCTCCATCCCTTATTAAGTATTGCCACAATGTGTACGGGTGATGATAATTAAAATCTGATGAGCGTACATCGACGGTCCTCAAATTCTTTTCAATTTCATTTTCTCTCCTTCTCCATCCCCTCCACCTCATCCTCCTCCTCTTCGTCCTCCTCTTCTTGTTTACTGTTGTTGTTCTTGTTTAAGTTGAGCTACGCTATCGACTACCCTACTTACGCTACTACACTACGGTGTCTCAGCCTTCTTCCACGTTCCCTCCTCTTTCATTTGCTTACCTAGTTATCAGCACCAATCTGGTTTCAAAACCAATCGAAATATCATCGTGTAGTTAGAATAACCTGTTCGTATAAATACATATTCAAATATCATAATAGTATACTAGAATCATACCTCTCTGTCATTTCTCAGTGACATCCATAACCATCCTCAACAAATTCTCAATCGTTCATAACCTCAAATCACCGATTGATTCTTAATCCTCCTTTCTTTCAACTCTGCACATCCTTCTTCCCTTTCGTTTATTCCTACTGGCTGTTCTTTATTCCACCTGCCCGAACGACCGACCGTCCGATCGAACAACACCGTGTTCCTTAACGATCATTTCCCGCACCCCAGATACTCGTTGTGCCTTCGCATTCCGTCGCATTCCTTTCGCGCATTCATTCGGCCTCCAAACGGAAAGACACAGTCACACTCCGTCGAAGGGACGCGCGTTCTCAACCATGGAGATTGGTATGTCGAATTAAAAAAAAAAATAAAAAAAGAAAAACAACCCTCCTCTCGCATACTCCGAATAAAACCACCTCTTTGTGATTTTTTGTTTAACATTCTTTTTTTTTAAGTTCCACCTATCAACAACCTCGCATCAACGTTCTTTGTTCTTCTTCTTCTTTCTTCCTCTTCCGGCTTCATCCACTTCCTCGCTGTTTCAGGAGAGACTTGCGTGCGAATGCGCGTTGATCGCTTACTATTTTATTACACGTTTTACATATTTACAGGCGTGCTTGTCCCTTGCTCTTTCTCTCTTTTTTTTTGCTTTTTCTCTTCGTCACACCGCAATATTTCACTCCCGAGATTCACATTACTCAACTTGACTCCCTTCGAACTCTTTAAAACATAGGCAAGTTAAATATTGTATCACAATCGTTTTCAGTCTGGTCGAAATCGAACATCTTCAACCCGTTTGGCGAGAGGAGACGCGGCCGAACGCGTTCGACGTAATCGTTCTCGGTATTTTTCTCGTTATTATTTTTCCCAGTGTTTTTCCCGTCGATTTTTCTTCTTTCTCTTTCACGTTTTCACTCTTCCCTTCTTTGCTCTGTCTTGTTGTCTTTCGTTCCTGCGTTTTTTGTTCTTCATTTTTTTTTCTTTTTGTCGTTTCATATTTTCTCCTACTTCGGCATCGACGTCCTGGTCCAGCGTATGGCGCCCGGGCGAGCATCCATCATCGGGTCCATCGCGCATAGAACGGAAAGGAAGGAAGTTCGGAAATGAAAAATTTCGCAGAGAAATTGGAGAGACAGGTTGAAGAAAGTGGGAGAGACGAAACAAGGTCGTAGTTACGAACGATGAAAATTTTGAACGGAAGCGTGAGAAGGAGAGAGATGGAATCGAAGGAATAAAAAACAATGGAAAGAAAAGAGAAAGCAGAGAAATGATGAATACCGAGAACACGGCGAAATGCATATTTAGAGTCCTTAAAGAGACGCGCGTAACAAAACACAATAAAACCGGGATGATGATCAGACGAGATTCTTCATTGTTCGCTTGTGTGGGAGTGTGTGTATGTTTTCCTTTTCTTTTTTCATTTCCTCTTTTTACTTAAACTCCTGGGTTAAGAATCGCAGGTGCCACGATATGAGGGTTACGGGTTCAATCCCCGTTTCTGAACTTTTTTTTTCGTTGGGCCTTCTTGATAGGGTCGTAAGTTTTACTGAAGAGACTCAGATACATACGAAAGGATTACAAGGATACACTGATTGGGGTAGGTATGTATACATATATGTATGCACGTATGTACGGATGCATGTATATAGTTATGATGCGGAGACGTCGATTACACACACACACACTCTCTTTCTCTCACACACATACACGCACATACACAGAGCCAGAGAAAAAAATGAAAGAAAGGTCCTAGTAAATGCACGGTAAATGTCACGGGTACTGTTGCTGGATCGGCTGGCATCGGTGCAAGGACGCAGCCGCGGCTGCCGCGACGGCAGCAGCCGCCGTGGCCGCAGCCGTCGTGTTGGGCTCGGTCGTGGCGCTACCAGTGAGCGCGGCTGCTCCGAAGCATCGCTGAAATCTCAGCGGTATTCCTGCTTGCTAGTAGGCGGCAGGATGGACGGTTAGTCACTGCGGTGGCAGCCCCGTGGGTGGCTTGAATTCAGCCGCGACAGCTACGCCATTCGTCTGTCCTGGGAACTGAGCCGTGGAGACGGGCGGCTGATGATTAAAGGCTGGTGCGTAACACTGCGGAAAGTATAGCTCCGGTTTGACGACTGTCGGCGTGAGTCCACGCGGTACCGGTACCGGTCCAAGACCGGAAGGCGTGCTGGGCGGTTTGGTGTCGCCGCTTGAATTGCGACGCACCTTCGCCGCGTGGGGATTCATGTGGTTGTCGATGTGCTTCTTGACTTCCGGTTCGGTCGCAAACCGTCGCCGACAGTTTGGCATCGGACAGCAAAACGGCCGATCGCCCTGATGGGTGCGAGTGTGCTGATCCAGGATGGCCTTCTGACGGAAGTCCTTGCCGCATTGCTGACACTTGTAGGGCTTCTCGCCGGTGTGAATACGCAGGTGCTGGTTCAGTATGGTCCTCTGACGAAAATTGCGCCCGCAGTAGACGCAACCGTACGGTTTCTCGTTCGTGTGTATGCGCAGGTGTTGAGTTAGGTGCGATTGCTGACGGAATCTCTTGCCGCATTCCGGACAAGGATACGGCCTCGATTCGATGTGTATACAGCCGTGTTGGAGCAGGGTGGATTTTTGCTTGAATTCTTTTTGGCAGATTGGACAGCGAACGTAGAGGGGCATCCCCGCGGAACGACCGTGCTGTATCACGTCCGGTAGACAACCCTTGCTGGCACCTTGTTGTTTTATGTACTGAAGAGCACCGAAGCTACCGGATGCACTTGCACCGAAGACCGCGTGATTTCCACCCTTTGGATCCTTGAAGTAGGCCGGGTACTGGATGGAATTCGCATCCGGAGCAGGACTGAATGCACCGGATTGCGTATCCGTATCGCCGAAGGTCGAGGCCACTTCCTCCTTTCCTTCTTCCGGCGGAAATGGCACGTCCTGGGGCCAGAGGGTCGGCGTCATCCCGTTCTTGAAGATCAGGTGCGGACTCACGTCTGTAATGATAACGTATGATTTAGATAACACATCGGTGCCTCCCGTGACTAGTGGTAGGAGTTTTGTCATTTGGTCATTTACACGATCGGTCGCCAAGTCCATGAATCGATCGATTTATACGATCATCGGACACGGTGACAGAGCCGGAAACGGAATCGGAATTAGATTGAAATTAAATAGAATTCTAACGGCAGACAGAGCAGGATCAGAGATAGAGATTCTACGCACGTTCTAGAGATTATTTCTACCTCTAATGGCCAAGAGTGAGCAGATAAATACTAAACGATTGTAACCTTCGGTTTATTATGGATCGCGGTGGGGGGGTGGGTAAGTAATTTTGCACTGGCGAATTCTTTTTGCACTGTAGCGAGATCTCTCGATCGCGATGATTGCTACGCGTGATAATGGCACGAGCGGCCGAGCGTTTCGTCCGTCTGGGTGAATAGTTCAGCTACGACAGTCGGACCAGTCGGAGAGACAGAGAGAATGAGAGGCTAACAGAGAGAGAAAGAGCAAAAGAGATTGAGAGACGAGAGAACGAGTGGGTGAGAAAGAGAGATAGACAGAGACAGTAAGAAAGAGAAGTGAGAAACGGCAGAGTCTGATTAAAGAATAAAAAAAGAGATTGAAGACAGTCACACGAAAAGAGAGTTAAGAGGTAGTGAAATCGAGAGACCTAGTAATCACTGTCTGATGATAGGCTGAGGTCCACCTCCTCCACCTTGACGGAAGGATATATCTTGGAAGGACGTGAAGGTGGTCGTTCGGATATTGATACGGGTTCGGTCTTGACGATGGGAGTGATCGTTAGGTTGGGAAGAGCAGCAGAGATAGCCTTGCAGAGAGCGGATGAGTAGGATACGGTGTTATCTGAGGTGGTATCGGTATTGATATTGATATCGGTATCGATATCGGTGCCGGTGATATTCGGTGGAGCGGTGGAGTACTCAATAATGGACTCGCATACGGAGGAAAGAAAGTAGGAGAAATCTTTGATATCATGATGATCGTGATTGGAATCGATGATATCAGGATCGGTAGGGGGCTCCTCTATCTCACAGCTCACCAGCGCCCTCGCGTCCAGCTCAAGCGTCCTTACCCTTCGGTTGCTCTTAATCGTCGCTGCATCCATTGACCCGTTGCGTTTACCTTTTCTACCTCTAGAACGGCAAGGACTCCGACGATCATGACAATTGTCAGTCAGTTGGGTCAGGGATATACGGGGGTGCGACGCGATAACGTTAATCGCATCTTGCTTCGATGAAGACTTTGATAACGATGACAGTTGTGATACGTGATTATCGCGCGAGGATTGGGCGAGATTAATGTGTCGATTCGCGTACTGACCATGTTGACGGTAAGAATCGGAAGAAGAATAATAAGAAGAAGAAGAGGAAGATGAGACAGAACAAGAATTATTAATAGTTGGAGGAACAGTAGAAGTGGTAGTAGCAACGGTAGAAGAAATAATAGACGTAGCAGTAGTAGTAGAAGAATAAGAAGAAGAAGAAGAAGAAGCAGTGAGGGATGAAAGGTCAGTGTGGTGATAATGGCGGTGGTGGCGGTGGTGGTGATGGTATTGATGATTGTGGTGGTGGACGCCCTCTGGGAGTCTGGGAGGCAGAGAGAAATGCTCGCCTTGGTGTGTGCGGACGTGCTGATTCAGGATCGCCTTCTGACGGAAGTGTTTTCCGCACTCCGGACATTGGTATGGCTTCTCACCCGAGTGGATGCGCAGATGCTGGTTGAGGATGGCGCGCTGACGGAAGGTGCGCTCGCAGTACACGCAAGCATAGGGCTTCTCGTTCGCGTGAATGCGCAGGTGCTGCGTCAGATGCGATTGTTGCCTGAACCGCTTGCCGCACTCCGGACACCCGTACGGCCGACTGTCCGTATGGATCCTCTCGTGTTGTAGCAAAGTTGACTTTTGCTTAAAATCTTTTCCGCACGTCAAGCACTTGAACAGCCGTAGGTCGCTATTGGCGCCCTTGCTGGGCTTCCCGTTTTGCTGTACAATGTCGGGCAGGCCCGTAGCCATATTCGGCGCCCCCGGACTCGCGTACTGGTGAGCGTCGAGACTAGGTCCACCATCACCCTGACCGAGGGACGTGAGCATAACTCCGGGCTGCTTCAGGTAGTGCAAGGCGGAGAAGCCCCCGGGAGTGAGCATGTGAGGAGGCACGGATGGTGAGGGATGCGGCCTAGCCTCTTTGAAGTAATGCTGAGGATATTGCTGGAGCTCGCCACTTCCCGGAAAGCAGTCTCCGCGGTCCACCTCGTGCGGTGTCAGTTGTTGCTGAGGCGAGTGGTCCTGTTGCTGCTGTTGCTGTTGCTGCTGCTGTTGTTGCTGCTGCTGCTGTTGCTGTACTTGTTGCTGCTGCTGCTGCTGTTGTTGCTGTTGTTGCTGCTGCTGCTGTTGCTGGACCTGTTGCTGTTGAGGTGTGGGTTGACTGGACTGAATGTCGTCGTCGGGTGGAGTTAGGGCCTGAGACTCGGGAGGTGCCGAAGGATACGGTGAAGGTACGGGTGATGCTAGTGAGGGCGGAGGACCGCTCTCTCCTTCGACTGGAGGACCGCAGGCCTGCTGCGGACTACCCGACGAGGAGGAACCCTGCTGCTGCTGCTGTTGCTGCTGCTGCTGTTGTTGCTGCTGCTGCTGTTGCTGCTGCTGCTGGGCGTACAGTCCACCGTCCTGGAGAGATCCCGGCCCCGGGCCCCACTGACCCTGGGGTCTCTCCATATTGTCCTTATATAACACGTATGGCGCGCCAGTATCTGCAATCAGACAGGAGCGTACCGATTGGTCGGTGCCGGGTATGACCTGAGGAATTTTTTTTGAATTTTGGCTCTCTCTCTCTCTCTCATTCTCTTCCTTTCACTCGCTACAGGCATTCTTTTTCTTTCTCGCTACGTCTGCATTCTCACTCTTTCTCTCTCCCCCCTCTCTCTCACTCCCATTCTGTCTTTAAGTCCCTACGAACGGGGCCCTTCACGACTTTTCAGAGGGCCCACAAGGAGAACCGGTTTTCACCGGCTTCGCGGCTGACGCCCTCGGCGCGCCTTCACTGAGATGCTCACGAAATTTTGATTAACACATTCGAATCCGATTGCCCATGTAAACAATTATTCTCATTAAGAGCCCCGCCGCTCATTTGAATTTCTAATTGCCGTTGTACGCGTCGCGCATTGTGCACGCGATGGCTTGCGAACGCCAGGATCGACTGAAGAATATATGTAAATGTTTATTCGAAAAAATAATAATAACAATAAAAGAAAAGAAATATCTAATATGAAGAAAGGGACAAAATAAAGAATGAAAATGAAAAATGGAAATACTGCCAAAGGTAACGTATCCACCGCTACCAGTACCTATACTGAATTACCGTGCAAGATTTAAATATCGTTACGGACACTGCCATAATCGTCGGCCGGTATAACCTTAGAGACTTTTTCTCTAATTGAATAATTCATTTGCTGTATTCTCAATTAACCGACTCTCAAACAGAGAGATTCATTTAAGAGAGCAAAAGGTGCTTCTGACGTCATTAAAAAAAAATTAAAAAATCGTCAGTCATTGCACCGTTCTCATCTAGTCACAAAGAGAACAATAAATATAGCAATAAAAAAAATAATGCAATTTCCCTTCAATACCAATTTTCCATAATACACGTTTTCGTAATTGTCGTTCATTTATCGACAGTTATCTATAACAACAATGTCCAATTGTAATTCCACATCATACCCCATTGACATAATCAATGATGCATTTTATCCCCATGACGATCCCTATATGCACGCCAGCCAGCCAATACAGTACAATAGACAGTTACACATTGACAGTATCGAATGGGGCTGCGTATTACGTTTGGGATGCTTAATTAACGTGAAATCATCGATAACACGAAAATCCCATTGCATCGCTTGCCAATCAGATAAATGACAAGATGCAGTGAAACTGCCAGCGTACAATGCCATGAAAACAATAGGCAAAAAGAATTTTAAAAAAATTGAAAAATCATGCAAAACGTTCAAATTCTAATGATTGTCAGTTTACTATACATACGCGTGTCTCATTCCTTCTATTCTACATGACAGGCTTAAGCATTGCAATACATTTCATATTAAATGACGAAGAATGATTTAATGTTTCCACTCAGGACAGATATACTTGCTCGTATACAGTGTGTACCAGGCTTAAGAGTTTCACCAGTTTCTTGATCATTCACAAATGACATTGCGACGACGGATCATTAGAGTCAAGTTGCGACAGCGATTAGAATGATGATTCTTGAATGAAAATCATTCCTCGCTTAAAAGCGTGCATCGATCGGACACATGTAAATTTTTTAATAATTTTAATAAATTAGTATTTAGAGTGCGTAACGAGCATTTCAAAAGTTCTGATTATTTTTGCGACACGCTTATTGGCGGTATTTTGAAATAAATTTATATTGTTGAATTGCAATTTCGCTTAATGGAGGATCATTTGCTTGATTTTATTAAAAAAAAAATTTGTCTTTCACACTTTCTTTTTAATTCGTTCATTTTAATCATTTCCACTTTGGGTTTTGCTCGTCGCAATAAACCAAGGCTGTTTCTCTATCGTTGCAGTCGCGAAATGGAAACTTCCTCGACCCTCGCTAATTGCGAACGATTAATCTGCCTTGTCTCTGTATTTACAGTCACGACGGAGTTTCACCCTCCTTCGGAAGTTCTCATGAAACCAAACCCTAATTGTCATTTCGCTGCCTAATCCTATAACATCCACGACGTAGGACTCGCTGAGGCAAGTGAAACGCGATTGAGCTGCTTTCATCGAGAATACGTTCTATTGATTATTTTTCACGATACTCGTATAACACGTCTCTAAAACACTTTTGCAAAATTCCTGGTAACTAAATAATTTAGTGAGAAAGCAGTGAATTCAAGAATTTACATAGAACTCGATAACGTCGATATATCGATTATCGAGAAAATTCCTAGAGCACCATTACCTATACCGTAAACTCATAATTCTTTAACCGGAATACAGCAGTACTATATACACATACTAAACAATTTACAGAATGATTATTTACAGCCGCGATATTTTAGCCTTGTGTCACGAAGAAATATAATTGACCAAAAAAAGAGAAAGCCACTTGCTAAAAAAAATGTCCTTTCTTCATTCAAATTATTCCACCTTCCTTCTTTGAGGTTGCTAATTTCTTCCCTGGTGCATAATACAGTAATTACTAACAATTAGTCAGGTAATTATTAAAAAAAATATTCATTAGTAATCAGTAATCATATACCATACGGTTAACAGAGGGCTGTCCCTACTCCCAGTTCTGTTCTGTTGTCACAACTAGCAGCGATTAGAGCCACGTTGCGAATGACGATCATGAGATGATATTCTATGGTATGAGGCTTACCCTGTGAGATGCAGTACATGATTTGGCGGGGCACCTTGAGCCCGGCCGCGAGGCAAGCCGCAAACGAGGCCGAGAAGTTTATAGCCATCCTCGCGAGCCGTCCTCCTCCTCCTCATCCGCGTAGCCTTTGCCCTCCCTCGTCCTCTTCGACTATCACTCACTAGCTAACCCCACGCCCGCCCCAATGATCTAGCCTGCGGAAAAAGATCAAATCAATCCTGCGTCGGCAGCGGGATTCCTAAACGAGCGATACCGGCGTGGACGACGGTTAATTTGATCTTTGAAAAGCCCGCGCTCTCTAGGGACTTTTCGTAACGCGTCGACGCGCCTGCGCAATAGCCTTACGTATAACCTGACCCAATATAAAACGTTAGCGCACGGGATCCCGTCGACGTGATTTTCGTTATGGCTTTTGTAATACGTGTCGCGTTTATCTCTCTCAGAAAATGACGAGAGACTACATCGTGTGTAGCCGCAAACTTCTCGTGGCTACAAGTTGGTAGCAGTGTGTCTGTACGTACGTAAATGGGCTTGCGTGTTCCTGCACCACTCACGCGAGAGGTTATGAGTGATTTCGTTAACCGCAGGACTCGAATGAATGTGCTTTCGAGTTTTACGAAGGAAATTGATGACGCTCGTTTAAGGTAGCTGGATGATCTGGAGTTTGCTTCGATTTTAACTGTACACGAAGGATATTAACGTATTACCGCACGGTTGGCAGTACTTGTTACTGGAATAATGGCCGATTTACTACCGCCCATTTATCACCCAGAGTGTGTTACGTACGTACGTACGTATGCATGCATTACGTATACAGAGTAGAATTTATCGGCGTGGCTCGATACTTTGATGACTTTATCGACGGAACTTTCTAAATGGATGATCGAGAAATGAACGCAAGGTACAATAGAGACTTGTGTTTATAAATTTTAATATTTTCAATTGAGGCTCATTTTTCTTGTGCTCTCTAGTTTGCGTGGTATCATAATTTACATTGTGAATGAATCCTAGATGATTTTGCAGTATGCATTTTTTTTTCATTCAGTCTGACAAGGTATGGGATGACATTGTTTCTCGTTTTTCATAAGGAGACAAGTGATAATCGACAGAAGGAGGTTATGCATTGTGATATGTATATCGAGACGAATAAATGGATCAGTGATCGTTAATCAACGATCTACGTCCGATCGATTCCATTCTTGAATGTAATTTTTTTTCTAGTCGCAGACATAACCTATATTTTTCTCTCATCATTTGCTCGCATATCGATTATTCTTTGTGACATGTGTCGTAGGTTGGCTTTTAGTCTATTGGAGATGACGACGTACGAGTACCAGACGATTATAGATAATTCCGTAAACGATTCGGAAAAACGTACCTTGTAGAGACGCTGATAAATGAGACTCGTTGTCAAATTATTTTTTTATGACAAGACTTTTTTTATGCCCACCAAAAGGCCAAGCCCTGGATATTATTTTTCGCTTTCACGGCAAATCGACGAATTGACGCTTATCAAGTAACGACGTGAGAACCGCACTCCGCAACTTTCCACATATCAACCAGACACTACTCAATATTAACTATACAAGAATTGTCCAAAAATATTCATCAAACCCCGATTACAATTTCGCACAATATTTTTGCAGGTGACGCAAAACACAAAAAAGAAACACTTAAAGTATCGCGTCCGTTCCAATCACGAATCAATGTATAAAACAATAACGATCAACACAAAATAATAACAATCAATTGTCAACGTAGAAACTTGAATATTACTAATATTTTAGAATACGAATCCTTGTCAAAAATGAGAATCAAATCTATCTAAGGTTACAGGACGTAATTGGCAATTTTCTTTTTTTCCAGCATTGTTTTTTTTTTCTATAAAAAAATTTCAGAATCTGCGCATGCGCGATAAACTATCGTCTATTATCATCTACCCGCTCTGCGTACGTGAGTGCGTAGTACTATTTACGTGTATGCATTTACACATGACAACTATTCCGGAATTGCATTACGCACCGTAATTGCTGCCGACCCAATATACTCTCACGCGGCAATAGTAGTTTACAGTAGTATCCCTGGCGACAAATTATTTGCTGTGTAGGTATAATCCACACGGGATTCCGCATTAAAACAATGTTTAAACAAACTCCCTCCGATGCACTGCAATGGCGTATATGCACGTATGCATTCAAATTATACACATAGGTAAATATACGTAAAGCTAATGCTTGGTATGTTCTGCGATTTTCCACTGTGCAAAAGTTTCCCTTTCTATGAAACAAGTACAATGCCTGTTTGAAATCGACAATTTCTGAAGAAAGGACACGAGAAAGACATAATTGCAATTATTTTACGGGTTTCTTGTTTTCTTGATAACGCATGCGGTTGTTTTTGCGCGGACAACTTTTTTATTTGCACACTTTTCGCATATTTTTCGACTAAATTCTTTTTTCGCGATAAATGTTATTGCCGAGCATGATGGTAATGGCATTTAATTCGGCGTATATATACGCCACTGTTATTTGTGTTTTTAATGCAAATTAATGAATCAGTATCAATTTTGCTACTGTTGGTTTTACAATTTTCATGCAATTATGGTAAAGAGAATGATACAGATGGCAAATTGTTGAATGGCCACTTTAATACTTTATTTTCATTGTTACGCAATAACGATCATTGTGCGTTTAACACGAATGACTCATTGTTTATTTAATTATTACTATGCTGTAACTTATTTCTAAGTCATTGTTGTGTCTCGAAGGTATCATCTTACGTCGATAACTTATTTTCTTGAATTATGCGAGATTAAGTGATGCACGTCAAGAATGTATTCAGATGCGAGATAAATAGTGAAAACGTGCATGATTTGCGTTAACAGTGTGTACTATAGTGATTTTCTACCTACTAATAAGTAATTAAGCTATTAATCAACGATCACCTAATGATCGCGCGAGTATCTCGGGAAGATAAGAAGGATCGGAAAACAGAAGAGAAATTTTCCATTAAAAAGTGAAAAATCATATTAAAAAGTAATATTCGCAATCTGATATAAAATCCATAAAATCAAAAGATTCACCAGATTGAAAATCTAGCACGATACGTCAAGTAGAAAGAGTCACGAGCAGACGAAATCATCAACAATCCAGAACCCCAATATGATCATTGCCATTGAGCCATTCAACAATTCCCACCAATAAAGCGTAGTCTCTCATCAATATAATATTTCACATTGCAATGTCATTCCGTGGACCACGAGCTCAACGAACTCGTCGCATCGAATCATCATTCTCCTCATAAACATTTCAGACCCCCCCCCCTCCCCCGAAAAAATATTAAAAAATTCAAAGAAATCACAATTAAAAATTAACGAAAACAATACTGAAGACTACTTGATTCGCAACCATATTTTTAGTGCTCGTTGACTAAGGTAGACAATGATTAATCATACTAATAATAATCATCAAGGTATTCCCCCAGTGACTCGAGGATCCAATGACGTCTCAACGACGACCAGTTCCCCTTCGAAGACGACGCCGAATGGCGCATCGCATATGCATCGCATGTGTGCCGTTCAACCTCAACTGAGAATAATGATTTACAAGATCGTCCGCGACTCCTCTTTGCTCTCTCCGACTAACGTGTCAGGTATTTTCCAGCATGCGTATTTTAATCGACCAAAGAAACGTCATCGAAGTATGTATTTATGTTTCTCGCGCTAACGTAAGAAATATACTACGCTGTGCACTTGAATTCGCACTATAGTATGTTATACGGTACTATACTGTACTATATTAAACTATACTATATTAGTACTATAGTATGCCATATGCATTGCTTTCTGTGTGTATGCTACGTTGCAGCGACTATAGCATTAGTCTCGTGATACACTTTATGAGTGGCTGTGTGTGTGTATATATATATGGCTATAGTAACCTCGTTCAGACTCACGCAACACAAGTAGCAAACACGTGGCTATGCACAGTCAAGTCTCTTGTAAAACTTTGTGAAGTTGCCGGAGCGCGGAATTGCCATTATTGCGAAAATCTTAAGGATATGCTATTTCCCTGTTTGTCTTTTAGTTTGCTTCGCTCGTTTGATTTTGCATCTCGCTCTGTTTCTCTATCTCTCATTCTCTTCCTATTGGATGCTTGGAAATTTGTCTCTTACCATAATGCCATCTTGGTAAAAGCGTTTAATTCGTTCGCGATCCGATTCGAAAGTCGTTGTCGGGCTCAATTATTTGTTGGCGGAAGTTGTTCGATACTCAATGGAGCGGACGGATCTTAAAATCGCGAGTCTTGTGAAATGAGAGAGAAGAAAGTTTTAGTTAAGATTCGGTTACATTTTTTTTGACAATACAATTTTTTTATATCTTTTATGATTGGCTATCGATAATCTATAGATAAATATACAGAAGCAGGGGGAAAGAACGATTTTGATAAACTTTTAAATATTTTTTCTAAAGACACGATAATGTCATTTAAACTTCTGAAAAATTATGCGGATTTGTTTATATATATATATATATATATACACACACACACACACGCAGACTGAAATTGCCATATTTATTCAGTGGAAAGTATCCTCAAATGAATTCACGTATTAATATAGTTTCTATGCAATTATATTTCTCAACACCTCATTTTTTCCCCCATTATATTTGCACGTTATACGAATGGAAACGAATAATCACGTAATCTATATACATCTACACATGTATATAAAGCTGAAAGTCGAACAAATCACATTTTCGGCCTTAACTTTTAAAAAAACGAACCGATTTTCATGATTTTTTTAATATTCACGCGAGGCCGGTCTGACACGCTGTGATAACACGCAAATGTTTAAATATTGATATTGAAAGAAGTTATAACCGATATCATGCTGTCTCCATCTGCTCGCGATAGGCTCTGAAATTACTGAAGGAATTTTTATTAGATTATTTTTAATATGATTCAGCATCTTTCCGGTCAGATTTTCATCCATATTTCATCAGGCTACGACATTTAGGAGCGGAGTAACAAACAAAAATATATGTAGAAAACTGCTCGTATTCGTTATTACTTTTAATTGCATCTAATTTTAGGGATACTTGAGGAATACTACATTAAAAATTCCATTCTATCAGTTATAAACGAACAATAAGTGAAACTTGTCTCAGCTGATTTGAAGGCACCCCAACGTCTGTCCCGGCGAAACCGGGTCGAACGGCTAGTAAACCAATAAAGTTCCCGTAGAGTTCTATTTAAGTTCTCAAAAATTTTTTTTCTCGCCAGCAGATCTGTCCTGTGGACATTAGAAAAGGAGTTACGCAAAACTGCTTCATCGTCCAGTTCTCGCTTAACCTTGTGTAAATAACGTTAAGAACGTTAATGCAATATACATTTTTTTCTCTGCACGAATCTCAAAGCCTAATAAGATTTTACTTAATTCTGCCTAAATAAAGGAATAAATACGTAACTTTCTACGTGTATCAAGGACTCGATTGGACAGATGAATTTAATTGTAAGAAACCGAATAAACGGTCGTTGCGTTATCCCTGTGCGTATGCGAATTTATTTTTCTTCCTTTAGTGGATTTATTATTGTCTCTTCGGTCGCGGCCGTAAGTCGATCACTCTGTGTTTTTTGCGGATAAAAATTTCGCGCTATCGTTAATTCGTTACGTAAGGAACGGCACTGACGACGATTAGCTCGCTATCATTATTATTCATTATTTGGATTCACGTGACACACTGATTAAGTTACGGAATCGTCCGCCTCTTAATTATACTTGCTGCAAGAGCTGATTGCGATTAAGCTGAGTTCACATGACAATTCGGATTTTCTGAGACTCTTAAAAGCTTTTCCGCGCGAGACAAATTAGACGAATGGAAAAAAAATGCTAATAACATAATGACCCGATTATTTCAAAATTTTTAGAAAAATTTCATCGAATTTGTCATTTCATTCTACGGTGTCTATATGGAATCCGATGAGTTTGTTGAATATTTTCGACGAAATTATCAAAATTGTCAATATTTTCTGTTTGACGCGCGCATTCAAAATGACTATAAAACTCGGTATTAGATTTGCAGCTGCTGAAAAAAAAAGTGACACGCAGTTCATTGAGAGCGATCGAACGGAGAAAATTAATTGGATAATTGGAATTAATAGATATCGACATTTCACCATGGATTACGAAATTAACATATAAATAGATAGTCTGAGATAATTCGGTACCGTAGAATCGAAAACGCAAACTATACTTTAATCATACTAGATTGTACACGCAAGGTGTGTACTCAGCTTAAGATTGCACGTTGTTACCAGTGAAATTACACAGTGCAGACACATGTGGATAGAGGCGATTGATAAAAGAGAAAAAAAAGATAAAGAAAGCGAAAATACACGGGGACGTTTCACTTTTGATTTTTTTTAACAAAAATTTCCTTGGAAAAAAAAACAAAAACCATACCGGAAGTAACAATTTTTTTAATGCTAAATAGAAACTCCAACTAATTCACATATCAATTATCGATTCATACAATAATCAACATCTTTTGTTGGCTCCCGATGAAGTTCGATTTACGTCACGCTCAAAATAACCAATCACCGAATGATAATTACTTCATACTCGACCCCGATCGATAAGAGTGAATAAAATAATATACCAGTGAAAATTCATCCGCGGCAGTTATCATTTAATTATTGTTTTACAGCTGCGTGAAAATGAGCTTTATTACCATCCAAGGAGTACAAGACAGTTGCACGTCCCAGGTGCCATGCCAGAGTAAACGATAACAGTAATTATCCTTGTTAGACATAAAATTGCAGAAACGAGCCTGAGAAATGTGTTGCATATGCATATAAATGCGTCCGTCATTTTTTGTCCAAAAAAGAAAAAGAAAAATAGCTATGTGCACAGTCGTTTCTTCAAAATATTTCTTTGAACGTCAAACAGCTAACGATTTCACGGTTATTCGGACACGTGACATTCTTGCGCATGCGCGTAAACGACACACGGCAATTAATCCACGAAGAAGCCAGTCAGAAGAAAGAACAAAAAGAAAAGATACCAAAGCATCAAGAATAAGAGCGACGCGTCTCGTTGTGATATTCGAGCATTACTAATTTTCTTTTTTCTTCTTTTCCTTCTTGTATCTTAGCAAACGACACTTGCAGTACATCGTACGGAGAGGCAAATGACCTCGTCTGTTTGAGAGTTGGGAAAAAAAAAGATGGCCGACGGGAGTGAAGTGAAATCGTGCATAATATCGGATGACTCCTTTGCTACTTATAATCAGACTATTTTTCTCTCTCTCTCTCTCTCTTTCTCCTCCTTCACGTGCTTCCTCCTTTTGCTCTGTTCTCTTTTTACGAAAAGATACTGCTAGTCGTTATCTTCTACGGTGCAAGGGTAAATCCGCCACTTGACCTGGATTACTGGCGTTAACGACGTCAGCCGACGGATTGACTGTTTCACTTGAAAAAGTCAATAACCCATCGTCATATCTACGTAAAACGGACAGAATGTCGTCAATAGTAGTATGATCACATTTTATATAATTATTAATAATTTTGCAGAACAAATAATCTCGATACGCGTCAATTGCGTCAATTATCAGATGCGCGGGAAATTCATTCAAATTCAAAATTCATAAAGTACTCCACACTGTGGTTATGCGTAACGCAATACTGACGTCTGTGAGGAATTTTAAGTTTGCAAAAAAAATAATTTTTTTTTTGAATTTGAAAACTTTTACAGATGACTCGGATTATCTTGAAAAAATAAAATCGAGCTACAACGTCCCGGAAGAATTGCACTAGATAAGCGTTAGCATGCAATTACAAGGAAACTCCGTGAAAGCTGTGGTTTGTGAGGAAAAAAGAGACAGAAGGAAAAAAAGAAAAAGATAATGAAAAGATGGAAAAAGAACGAAACCTGTTTCCGTAGTGGCCGCGGTAACTTCGGTTCCCAATAGGAAACCTAATAGGTATCTCGATGGCTCTACAGTTCGCGGTGAAGTTTATCTCGGCATAACCTTCGCATCACCTTGTTGCACTACTAGCACACACGTAAAATGCATACGAAATGCATGTGATGACGTGGGACACAGATTTCGCGTGTGAGCGAGTGTACGAGCGCATGTGTGCGCTTGCCTGCTTCACCTTGAAATTCGACACTGCGACCAAGCCTCCCAGTGAACTCCTATAGATACGGACCACGTTGCACCTGCATATAGGACAAGTGTAATGTATTAAATTTGAAAGAATTTTTTATTTTCAAAATCTACGAAAAAGCATAACGCTTAAAAAAATTTTAACTTTTTAAGCTTAAAAATATCTGTAACGAAAAAAAGAAGGAGACGATAGATAAGGCGTTTATACAGAATAGAAAATAATTTTGTAGTTGTATGGACAAAAATATTTTTTGGTTATTTTGAAAATTTCAAAAATGCATCTGCTACGTTTGGAGGCAACAAATCGCATGGATGTATTGGTATTCAACATTGTTTTGTATCTAAATAAGTAACAGCAAGTTGGAAAATTGGATTATTTAATATTTTTCTTATTCCACTCGAAATTTTTCAGTTTTCAATCCTCAACTCTTGTTACCATCTTTCGCTAGGATTTCGTTAAAAGTTGCACGTGCTGCTATGAAAAAAAAAACAGACAACAGGAATTCGAGGCATAGTTTATTTTTATAACCACGGCAAGAACGCCCGTCATTTTTTGTTACTCGAAATCTTCAAGAGTCTCGACCTAATCCAGGAAAAATCCTTAAAGGAATGTTTAGGTATGATAACGATCAATTCGCGCAGGTGCGTCCGTTCGTCCCCGTCCAAAAAACTGCAACAACAACAACTGCATCATTGTCCCTGAATAGCAGAGAGCTAAGGAGCTGCAGAGATTCTCAAGTACGACGGTTACGAATTCAACCGAGTGAAAAACTCTGTCACTGGCAGCATGGACGACCCAGAGGAAATTTTCGTACAGGTTTTCAGAACGGGACAAGAGACGCAAGATGAATCCGCGCGCGTCTGCACCTGCCTCAACGAGAAAGAAGTTGCGCAGCTGACCAATGAGATACTCCTATACATTTTCTTTTGTTTTTGAACGACCTGCAAGACAGTCTTGTGATTTTTGTTGTTGATCCTTAAGAAAGGAGAAACGGTCACGTCCCGAAGATTCTATATAAGTTAGGTTAGGCAGTTCCACCTACACTTCGACTTCAATGTACACATATCCTTGCCGATATGTGTATATTCAGAACACGTATGTAAGTATAAAATGGTGGTGGTTGGTACTGCGATGGTGGAAGTGGAAAGTGGAGGTGGACGACGTCTTTACGATTTGTTTTGATGGCGCGCACCAACTGCGCGGTGGGGGGAAGGTTTACGGTAGTGAGCATGCGCGTGCGCATGCGCCTACACTATCTTTTTCGTCTGACCGTCGGATTTTTAAAGATTTTCCGAGCTCAGCGGCTTTAGGGTTAAACGGGCGGGTCGGTTTCGAGGCTAGAGACCACTCCGTTCATGTTTTTATCACGGCACGACTCTCTTTTTACGTGCCTTGAAAATTCGCCTGGATGCTTTTCTCATTTTTGTTTTTTTCCCTTTTCATTCTTTTTTTGACAGCAACCGAGGGACTGAAGGAGAATTATACCTGTCGCAGGACGTCTCGTTGAATTGTTGTTACGATAATTTGACATTTCTTGTCCGGGACATCGTAAATTTTTAGTTCGCCAAACGCTATCGAATTTTTGGTTATCGATTTTAGGATCTAATTTCGACTATTCTTAAATGATAAAAAATTGGAGCAGAGTCACTTTGAGATTTGGTAAAAGTAGCAGTTCGAGGGAAAAAAAATTAATTTAGATAAATTTTGACTACGCCACTGTCATCAAATACTTCTTTTTCGAAAGTGCAACAACCGTCACGATCGAAATGGAATTTTGTTTCGCGCGATGAACCGACGTGACATTTTGAATTTAAATGCATATGCGGGGACTCTCATTTTTATTCGACTCGATAGCCTTGAAAATTCTTCATTGTCCGAAAATTCGAATACTCGTCGAAATTCGAGCTTATACCGAACACGCAAAATTTATAGTCAATTGTTCGGGCGTCACTGTGTTATCGTTATAAATAATAATCACCATGACACAATACGTTATATCTCGCTTTATTATTACACGTAATGATTACCACAAAAATAGCCCAAAAACGGACGCTTCATCATTGCAATTTGTATATAATGAAATTATTGAATCATATTGTACATCCATATTCTGACGCTGATTGTCTAGCACGGTCAGTCATTATTTCCGCAAAAGAATTTGGTGCACGTATATTTAACCACTATGAAAATAATATACTGCCGTCCATAAAGAAATGGAATACAAATTTCTGCCAATACCTTAAAGGTAAAAAGGCAAGGCATTCCGTTTTTTTTTCCCCCAAAAGAAGAGCGAAGTCCACGCTTTATAAATTTATGTAAGAATGATCACCACTGTCGACTTCTTAACGACAAGAGTAGTATGAACCGAATGATTCACGTTAATTGTAGCGAATAATTCATTATTCCGCGAAATACACGTGCGTATGAAACGTAACGTATGAAGAACACATAAGCGTTTCTCGATAACTATTCGCCGAATAATGTGACGCGTGAAAACCACCGGCGAGACGTAATTTCGCCATTTGCCAACCGCCATTGTAATACGACAATATTTAATTGCCACATTAATTCTACAATATTTAGCAAAACGACGAGTGCACAATTAATTACTGGAAATATCGTTCAATGGGAAATTGGAAGGGTTAGATTCCGAAAATTCAAATTAAGTTTTGCGTTTATTTATATTTCCCGCCCATGCGCATTACGATTGATTTCACTTTTCAAACGAATTCACCTATTTTGGAAATACTTCCTCCACGGCGTAACGTACATATTTAACCTCCAGAAGACGGGAAGCCGATTTTTCAGCTCCTACATCGGTCTTATATTTTTCTTACAATATCACTTTAGCATACATTTCAAAGTTCCAAGTGAAAAACTGTAAAGGTTAAAAAATCCGTCCGTCGTCCAGAGGTTAACACCTGATTACTTCACCTGAATGATTCTACTGTAGTCGCAATTGCATTGTTGTAATATTCCCGCGTCTTTAAAAGACATTATAATAACTTAACCATAAAGCGTACAATAATCTCTTAACAACTTCGCCTGCGAGGATCGTATATTTGTGTTTCGATTTAAAAGGTGAATTATTTCTTTCGATACGAATTTTCAGATATAAACTTGTGATAATTTTTGGATGGCGAAACGAGGCAAAGAAATTATTACTTCAATTTGATAAGATTGCCTCGCGCCTTGTTTCTTTGATAAAAAAAATTTTAAAACGACAAATATCTTTGGAGCCACCTTCAAGCGAGTGTACGCGTAGACACACGTGAGAAAACAAAATTACGAAATTTCTGGCAAAGAAAACGTTTACAGTCTCGTAGTTTCAGTGAGGGTTGTGCGTGACATTGAATTTATCTGTATAAATAAAAGAATTTGCTCCACTTACAAATGCGATGCAATTGTGTTTAGTAACCTGACCCTCAAATATCACAATTGTGTTTTGTGACTATTCGGAAGTAACGGTAAATAACGCGTAGACTAGTATCAAAAAATTGTCACTCGTAAAATGAGAACAACGGTAAATAATAATAATAATAAATACATTGACGATTCCATTCAAAAATCGTATTCAGCGTGAATTTGGATAATTTTCTCCATAGATATAAAGAAAGAGAAAAAGAAAGTCAGTTTATAAAAAGGAGAAAAAAGTTCGACTATTGAATCGATAATCAGTATCGACACAAACAAAATCACTTTAGCTTAATTTTTAATCAACTGTGAACGACTGTCATTGCCTTGTGACAATGACAAGACAAAGACAAGAATTGTCAATTATCTTGCAAGAGCTTCGACTGTGGTATTAAAAAGTAAAATCGTCAAACTCGCCCATGAACTGTGTCTGCGACACAGCAAAAGAAAAGTTGCACAACTCTTCAAATTTCCTTTATGTCATCATGTCACGTGTACACAATCGACGAAGTTTAAGGTCGTGTTTACGATGCGAAAATCGGCGGGAATCATTCACGCAACGACCAAAAAAGAAAGCCACATCAACTGTCAGGATCGGCGAACACTGTTATTGTCATTGAAACAAAGAAACAATAGATTACAGGGGCGCTTATTCACTGTTCCTGCATTGCATCGTACGAAACATAATAAATTCGTACAGTTCACGTCGAAAAATACACAGGCAACAATGACTAGACAACGAAAGAAGATCCAACAATACCATCGATTGAAACCACAACAACAATAAAAAATACAACAACAAACTTGTATCCAACATTACCAAGATTCTACAAAATCAAAAAGCATAGTAGTCAAATATCAATTGACGACAAGAAAAATCATCATGACAGCCATAATCGAGCATCAACAGATAGTTGATATGATTTCAAAAATCGATTGGTACACCGATAACGTTTAATCAACATGTTTTCTACGATGAACAAATTGGCCAGTTTCAATGATCCCTATACCGATAAAAAAAAGAACAAAGATAAAAAAATTGCAATGTGAGCAACGTAATGGCGGGAAAGAACTTTTTGGTATTTGCACCATGGATAACCGTTGCAACACGTTCGCGATATTTGCCTAACATTTTATTGCACCGACGCACGGCGGAACTTGTTTAACTTTTTCATTTCGTGCTGGAGCGCGTTCGCGTGTGGGTGAGCTTTTACTTCGTGCCGGATATGTCATCGGTTGGGTCGAATTTGCCCGGCGCGACCGAACCACGATAACGAGACTGCAACTCGTACATTCGCTTCCCGATAGAACGTGCTACTTTTGCGAGTCATTACTCGATTTAATACCAGTCTGGATAAGGTCTGGGCGACATATGTCGTTCGCCAAACTTTTTACGAGCTTCGACTTCGCGCGAAGCCAGAAAAAAAAGGATCAAAAACGAAACGAGTGTACGAGGAGAAAATTCATTTTAAAAAACGCATAAAAAATTCCAAGAAACTCCTATTTAAACATCAAAATGGGTAAATTATCCAACTGATAAATAACGAAAAATATTCACAAAAAATCTTTCGCATATATTCTGCGTCTCTTTGTGTGAGACGCGAATGATTATAAATTGAGAAAATATTTGGAATTAATCTCAAAAATTGCTAAATGTCGAAGCGGTTTCTTTTATTTGATTGATGAACTTCTATGTACAACGGTTCAATTTTTCTTACGGGCTATTGATGCTCGGCACGACTGTCTACGCTATAAGCATAACCCTAACAGATTCTTCGAGATATTCTTCTTATCCGGTAATAAACTACTTGAATCGACACGAGGAGCAAAGTTCGGCACATCAGATAAATGTGTGTGAAAGTATGTACGTACATCTTTCTCAACAGTACTTCAGAGATAAAGTCCCAATACGCTACTCGACCGCAATCCATGTATAGGATATACAAAGTTTTTCGTTATCCAATCGACGAAAAATTATTTTCATAAATAGTGCCCTGCCACCAATAAAGGATGCACGTACAAAATATTAAGGATAACAGAAGTTAGAATAAGAAATACAAACAAGACGGGAATCCGCGTGACTCAAAACCGAACAAAATAACCCCAATATCAATTACGTATTACATCGAAACTCAACTCTTGAATATTTGTAATCATAATGGAATCGCACGTGCCTAGTCTACGTTATGACGCGGTGCGGTGCGGTGCAGTATCGGCGTTTTAATCAGACAGGAAGTACGCTCGACTTCCGGTCTGATGAGAGGTATCGGCGCGAAGGGGGCGCGGAGATACGTACAAGCGGGAAAATTCGAAACGGATGAAACGCAATTGCGATTCAAGTGCGGCAGAAACACAAAAAAAACGTTCGCGCCGAGATGGTCCGTCGGATTTCACTTGGCGCGTAGATACTAACGAATACAATTTAACGCGTAAGCAAAAAAAAAGAGTTACATAACAAATATACAACACCGAGTAAAATGACAGCAGCAACCAATAACAACAACAAGAGCAACCGGAAAACTACACAGCCAACTTAATTGACGATACACGATATCGTTGTCACACTCGTGACAGGTTGTCATACTATCCGGTCCGACAGCGCATTGTGATAATCCTAATACATACATATATACATTATTAAGCGTAATATTATCTATTACTCACCGGAATTGTAATATTCCTTAAAGTAGCGTGTCGCAGCGCGCTGGACGATCGAGTAATACAAGTTCACATACGACGTCGACTGATTCTGTGCGGAGAGCGCCATTTACACCGAGTTTAACTGCAAAACTGGTATAACGGCCGAATGCGTCGGTAATATCCCCGAGCGTGCGTGGTTGGGTTGGGTTGGTTGGGTTGTCGGGCGTGCGTGCGTGCGTGCTTGCGTGTATATATTATTATAATCCTCGCGCGGCGGCCTTCCTCGGTTCACGTCGCGACAACGTTTCGCATGCCGGCTTCGGAACCCCGCGACTTATCTCCACTCTTTTGGTACCCGCACCGGTAGACAAACTCGGTAGACTCGGCTGGCCCCGAGTAGTCGCCAAGACCGAGACGCCGCGACGTTGCCACACTTCCGTCGCCGGCATACACTGGAGTGGGGATTTCTGGACTGGATTGGGTTTGGGGACGGGATGGAAGGGTCGAGAGGACGCGCGGAGAACGTCGGGAGGTAGGTATGAGAGTGCCTGGGATCTTGGGCAAGGGGAAACGGGGGAACGGGGATTACAGAGGGCTCCTCTACAACCTTCCCTCTTTTCCACGTTCCCTCATTCTGGCGCTGGTTTAAGTCCCTCCCCTGCCCTCCCTCACACCCCACCCACCCGCCCACCACCACGATCTGTCCCTCACTCTCTGTTTCCCCTACCTACCTACTATTCTACGCTACTGCTGGCACTAGTGCTACTACCATTGGTATTCTCGTCTCTCTTCCTCCTCTGTCTGACTATCTCTTTCTCCTCTCTGTATCCCTCTTATTCTCCTTTGACGCTGCTTACCCGCCCTTCTACACTCTCATTCCCTTGCACGTTACTTCGTACAGTTGTACATTCGCTGGTACAGTTGTGTATAAGTTTCGTATAGCTAGGGCCGCCGCTGATTCTAGATGGCACGGGGAACGTGGGGTTTGGAGGTGGCGGCGGCGGCGGCGGTAACGACGACGACGACGACGGCGACGACGACGACGACGGCGGCGACGACGACGACGACGACGACGACGACGATGACGACGACGACGGCGGCGGCGGCGGCGGCGGCGACGGCGGCGGCGGCGACGGCGGCGGCGGTCGCTGTGGTACTGGGTTGGCGGGGGCAGCGGAATGGAGCGATACGAGAAGACAGTTGTCCAGGACGTGAGGGGAATGACTATGCTGGATGGTAGTGGGGGGTTTAAGTGGCAGTAGAGGGGGAAGTTATGCTCGTCGAATTGACGTGGTGGGGATTGGTATGGCCAAAGCTTGTGATGCATGGTGAAGCGATAGGAATCGGAGGGGAGTGATTTCTGTCGTGGTGGGGACTAAGGAGAGGGACTGTTAGAGAGCGAGAGAGACGACCTGGTGAAGGGCGTACGGGAGGATTCTATGGCTACTCAGCCGCGGGATGCCCCTTCGGATGCGCGCGACGCCGCGATGCATCGTGCTGCCCGACGCTCCGCGAGTTACACGGTATATTCGTGCCACGATTACGGAGCCTCTCCCAAATCAATATCACTCGTCTAAAAAAGCACCTGTAATATCGTCCAAGTTCTGGTGCCACTAGAAGAGGCTGCCCTCGTTAGCGTCGGACGCAATAAACGCGCTTCTTTCGTCGGCCTTTAATAACATCGCAAAATTTGTTAGGTTAGGTTTTCACAGCCGAACGTCAACGACGACGCCGCCGCCGCCTCTCGCCAACGCGATTAGGCTCCCACCGCGTATCGCACGCATGTTTTCGTTTCCCGCCAACGGAAAGTCTACGCGCGCAGGACTGCGCAGCCGAGTGCCGAGTCATCGAATGACTTCCAATCCGTGTACCGGTTTCGGGCACCCGCTTGATACGGGCCTGACACCAGCCAGATGCCCCGCGGCTTATACAACTTGGACCGAAGTAGCCGGATCTTCCTGTAGGGACTTTAGGATCCTTGTGCTTCAATATTCTTTTGTAGATTTAGAATTTTATTTATTTATCTCGACATTGAGAGTTTTATGGATAGTTTTTAATTGTGTTTTATTATTTTTGCGATGTCGCGTCTGATTTCATGGAGATTGAGTATATGCGATTGCCTTTTGTACCCTGTCATATTTTTATGATGGGATACAAATTTTCAGTACCTGCTGTACCTTGACTCGACGTTTAGTATTATAGACCTTTTAAGAGGCCTTCTGATCCTTAACGTGGCGCCTAACCTCTTCTACCTGCGAACGCAATATAACTTTACGATTCTCCGCCGGTACAGTAGACTTGCGCGGAATTCAAAGTACCATCGACGAGGATATGTACGAATACTTTTTTTTTCTTTTACACGGCATCTCTCAATATTCAAAACAAACGGTTCTCCGGATTGGTAAACGCATAAATATTTGGAAAATTCAAATACGGCGTCTTATTATCCACAAAACATTTTTACCAGTCCACAAAAAAATAATCGACCTATAGTGTCTCGGAAATAATATTTTTTATAACAGATAATTTAAAAAGAAGGAGAAATTAAACATCTAAAAAACATCACTCTATAATGATACTGATATAGATTCGCTATGACGAAACTGTATGTGCAATCTTCAACGCCGCTATTCAGCGTCACTATTTTTCAGCGTCGTCAGATATGCTTCGTTTACTGTTGAGATAGCGATAAAGCTCAGTACATTCATATTTGGTCGTACAGAAGAATCACTTCCAGCATAAAGGCACACCGGACCGGAATTACCGTTAGACATGGCGAATAGAAATAGCCGAAGTACAGAGAATGGTAACATAATCGTTATATGACGTAATGCTAACGTGCACCAATTAGAGGTACGAACATAGCGAAGTCTTCTTTTGTAAAAGTACCGACATGGCAACGGTATTAAAAACGGCTAATGCCTTTTTTTTAATGCCTGGAACAAAACCAAAAAAAAATGATTTAAAACTACAATTCATTTACTTTTGAATATACTTTTTCCTTTATCCAAATTTTCAATGGATAATTAACCTGCAATAAGGTTACAGTGTCACTCGCGTACTATGATTGCTGCACATCACGTGTGTGCATATGTGCATCCACGTGTGTAGTCGGTAACACGTGCATGCACGTGGTACGTACTTGCACTATGGTACTTGCAGTTATATATATAAATTGGTATATACGTGTAAATGGAAAACGAGTTTCCGTCTCTTATACTCAGGGGCACGTATTTCCTCTGATGAGCCGACAACTTTTATGGTCAAATCGAGCAAAGAGTGGACGCCGAGCGTCGCCCAAGATAAAAACCGACGCTTAGACGCCGACGTATTCTTTATGGAATCGAAAATCTTCAACTGATTTTAGAACGTCTTGCAAGATACGAGTGTAGAATAATTTTTTATTTTTTCTAATAATCATTAAGATATACAAAGAAATGATTATCCTGAAATAGCAATGAATTTTGAATTTTCAAAAATATATCTATGGATACTGTTTTATGAGAATAAATTGAGCGGAACGCATTCTTTTTTGTAAACATTTTTTGAAACCACGTTCGAACTGTAAGCCGTTACCTGATAATACAGGACAGTCAATTTATTTAATGGCACCCTGGGCGATTTCATATTTCAATTTGGTACGAGCGCGTGCCGCTGTCGTATAGAAATTTGAAAAGAAAAAACGATATTTAAATGGAGTGACAGAGAATAGTGACAATGGCGAAATCGAGGAAATATATTTCTCCACTCGAATGCATTCTTGGAAAATATTTTTGCAAAAATGCATTCTACGGCTCTTTTTACTTTTTAGCTAATGCTCGCTCACTCCTGTGCTGCATATATGTATATATACATACGCATAACCTTTAGATATAGTGGAATAGGAACGTTTCCTAGTCAGACAATATTCTAACGTACCTTGTGGAATCTAGGCGTTATGTTTCACTGCTTGTTGGCATGATGTTTCTATGCACTCCCTGAAGAACATAACCTAAATCCACCATAACGAAACGACATTAAAGTCGTAGATTTTATAGAATTTTTAATCTCCGATTATTCTCGGTTTAATTCCAAAATCATGCTGCGTTAACGAGTGTATACGTATACAGTGTTATTCAGGCCAAACTCAGCAGCTGAAGTTAGCCTGTCCATTTGATTTGTATGGTAGAACCAACTTTCCAGTTGGTGCGTTTATACTGAATAACCCTGTATAATATTATGCAATTGCACGGAACACGTTATAAATAATTTTTCAACAAAATCGTAATATTATGTTTGAATATAATATAAACTGTATTTGTAAATTTGTGCTTACAAGCACAAAACCTTTTACAAGTAAGTTAGATATTTTTTTAAATTATCGTTAATCTGTTTAATGCACTAACAATGGAACGTCGTGTACGTGCATACTGGTCCGACTGAATTTGAGTAAATAATGTAGCTACAGTCATACACGGCGCATTATTCGTTGAATTTAAACGAGGATTCGTCTGCGTGTTATTTATTTAACATGTATTTTTTTTTCTTTGATTGAACCTTTCAGAAAGTTATCAATTAATTCCAGCCACTCGCTGCTCTGGCAATGAATTTAGTCATTTTGGTTAGAATTTGTTTTCTGAAAATCCGGCCATTTACATTAATTTTTAATCTTTTTTTCGTCCTCTACGTCACTCTCTCTCTCTCTCTCTCTCTCTCTCTCTCTCTCTCTCTTTCTCTCTAATTATTGCGACGTCAAATTGTATTCTCGAACGCTGGATTCGCAGCGTTCGAGCTATTGCAATTTTTTTAATGAGATTTCCTCGAAAAAAGTATCAAACAGCCGGGTCGATGCAACTTTAACGAGTTCGGTTCTATTCTTCGCGTTTGCTAATTGCAGTAGCGGACCGCAAAGATTTACGTGGCAGCACATTTTCTGACCCAGTTCGTTCCTCGCGTTACGAAATTAAATAAATTTCGCATTATTTTCATTTGACGGCTGCGCGTCGCGGTTTCCTGGTCCTTTTCAATTCTGATAAATAAGGCGACCAATGCACCGTGAATGCAACGGGATGCACTTGGAGTGGCATTCGAGAAAGAGTATCCTGAATATACCATCGTTGAATGAAATCGCGAAAATTTTACAAATTTTCATAATAATGATATATAAAAAAAATATTTCAAGGTAGCCTGTATTTTTTGTTATCTTAACGTTACCGTACCGTTAGTATATATTTCTGCAGCTGTACGTAGTGGCTACATGTGTAATTGCGGTAACGTGATACATTTGCATCATGATGCGCGAACCGAGTAGCGATTCTTCTTTTTCTGCGCGAATGACGACTCTTTCGTTTTTGCCGGAGCAAAGTAGGTCGAGAGAGGTATAAAGAGAAAGATAGCGAGACGTAGGTAACGACAGACGGACAGATGTCCTACCGATATCTCCTGATAGATCCTATCCCATTGGTCGAAAAGAACATAAAAGATAAAAAAAGATAAAAGAGTGATAGGATGATCAAACGAAAGGCAAAATATAGTAAAACTGAACCAAAAAAAAAATCCAAAAACCGTACTACAAATTGGATAATTTTGCTAACCGATTTTTGGTGTGTTCGAAAAAAAAAGATATAACAAAATTCAACGGAAACCAAGATCATGTTTACCTAAATACCTCAAAAAAGAGAAAAAAATAATGCATGTTTATTTTCGAAAATAATTTTTTTTAAGGGTTGTACGTTAGCGTCGCGACGCCCCCACCGAGTGGTACCATGGAGAAGGTGCAGGCGTATGCCGACAGGAGCCCGGTATAATCGTCTAAACCTAAAATCGATACACTAGTGGAGAAAAATGTCGGCGAATGTCCCGAGAGATAAATGGCAGCTCATTGGAAACCCTTCTGCCTTTTGCCCCCATCCACATCGTTCCCATTCCCATCCTCCTCCTGGACCTCCAGCTTCTGCTCATCCTCATCCCCATACCCCTGCTCCAAAGGTTGTCTCCCATTTGGTGGTGCAGCCACCATCATTCCCCTTTTTCACCTCCAGCATATCCTCTTCTTCCTCTAACGCCAACCAACCTACACCCTCTACCCTCCCCTTTCCCACGAGCTACGTACATAGGTACACCTCCTAGTGAACCACGTTAAACCTCCATCCTTACCTCCTGAACTCACCTACTCATCTTAAAGACTCTTTTTTCACCTTTAACAACACTTTTTAGTTCAGATAAACCCTAACCTCCCTTATGCTTATTCCTATGGTATATATAATATATATTAATGATATATGATAAAATACTAATGACCATACGTACACAAGATCAGTAGCTGATAATCCTGATTTATGTTTTTTTTTATATCAATGATTTTGACGTATGACGTATGACGTTTATAAATAAAGTATATTACTAAAATTAAAATTAAAAAAATATATCAAAATATAAAATGTTCCAGAGGTGATCGCGTTCGTTAGGTACGCCTCTACGTGGGCACCAAACTATCATGGCGCTGAGACTCAACCACGGCAGAAGAAGGTGGCTCTGCGGAGGTGATAAAATTATCTGTAAGCTAAAAAAGTTGGCTCTAGATGCAGGTGAGGGTGGAGAAAAAAAAGTGGGTCTTCGTAAATTTCCGTTACGTGCCGTGCTAGGGCGAATATTCTCTTGCCGCCCTACGAACTCTACACTAGTGCCACCTTTTGCTCTCTCGTGAAGCAGGCTTCTCCTATACCTCGTACGTTCGCTGATTCTCACTCTCTCTTGCCATTAGGCTTTGGCTATATCTATCCTCTCCCTCTTCTCTTGCATGCAATACTAGCGCCCCTTGGTGCGTCCTTCTCTTCCGACCTTCGTCCCTCCCGCGCCCTCGGTCGGTATGCCCTTTCGTCTGGAACCCCGTGGCCTCTACTTTTTTCCCCCTTTTTCGCATTATTTTTAATTAGCATCAGCCAGGAGCATCAGAAGCTGCGACCACATGACTCGACGCGGCGGCCACGGAGTTACGGACCGTGAGGGACTCTGGAAAAAATTGGAGCCCTACTTTTTTTTCTTTTAATTTTTTTTTCTTCCTCCTACGATAGCGTCGAGAAAAATTCTTATGCGCGGCCGCGCACGTTCATCAAATATTTCACGTTCGCGAGAACGAATCTGGTAATGCGCGCAAAATACTTTTGCGAAAACTTCTCGTGCACGACGTTCTTGGAAATAATTATCCAGATGGCATAGCGAGAGCGAAATATAGTTTTTATGAAATCATAAGTCGTACACGTGATAATTATTTACGTGTCGTACTGTTATTTGTATACTTCATTAGTACACCTGACTCGTTCTCGAATAAGGTCTCATGAAAGGAACCTTGACGAAAGATGCTCACCAAGGAGCGAACTGAACCGAGAGCATCGGACTGTCTCGATTCGGTCTCTTGCCGACTATATTTATAACTGAGGATGCAATATCTGCTGTCTTCGTATAGTGGCATCGCGACGCATCTCGACGAAACTGGGAACGTACCGACGACGTGAAGGGAACGAACGGAACGATGGAACGCGGGAACGGAGAAACGGTGTCCGTCGTTCTACGATTCTACAATGAGCACGCACGAGTGTACCATACGTATTATATATATATATATCCACGCATATGAGCGAGCCCACATATCGTCCGACTCATACGTGAACCACCAGAAGAAGTATGTATTCGTAACACGCGTATACGGTAGCTGGTGCAGGCGTGGTTCCTTGCCCTCTGTCGCGTATTTATATCTAACGAGTAGCAAGCGAATGCATTGGCTGGCGTACGACGAGTGTTATAGCAGTGGCCATCTTTGATTCTCTTCACTGCCACGAAACGTAGTTTTAATAATTGATCACTGAAATTAAGGGCATTCTCAATAGATACAAAGAAAGAATTGATTGATCGTTAACACGTAAGGAAAATCTTGAAATTTTCACTACGGATGAACTCGGGTTCGATCCCAGTCAAGGGAAACATTTTAAAAATTCTTTTTGTCTTATCTCAATTTTCTTTAGTCATTTTTTTATCTGAAAGCGTGTATCTGACCGGGAAGTTTTTAACCCAAAGGGTTCGACGACTGGCTTCAACCCCTTTGCGCATGGCTTCTCAACTCGCGATGGAACGAACCTTCGGTTCGACGACTTCGCCAGGGTTTAACAACTCGTCGCCAGTCCGAATGTATTATCGCGCTCAATGGGAATAACGTAATTGCATCTGTAAACATCTGTTAATCAGTCCATAATTAATAGGAACTCTATGTTTCGTATATTATCGATGTATTACGATCAGTGGAAAAATTCATATACGATGCCTCTTCTTTTCGCGTTGCCATAAGCCGCGCCCCCATCGATCATCCTCGCTGGACGTTGATCGATAATGCGCGCCAAGATAATCGGATCGTCGATGTCCGCGGGCTTCTACGATCGTAAACAAAACGTTGAGGCAAGTTAAGCGTGTGATTGTGAATCTGGTCGTAGGTTGCAGATAATTTTAAGGATATAGAAGATCCTTTCTTAGGATACGTCATAATTTCAAATATATATATATAAAAGCAGACGGGTCAGTTTCGAGGACATCGGCGATTTTGCGGCATTCACAACGGCAAGCTGAAACGTTTAAAAAAAACTAAACCTTGGGGCATCTAGCATTGGAATTCTAACCTAACCTAACCTAAACATTTCTAAGCCCATCACAGCTCTGGGTATCTAGCATTGAAAAAAATTGGGAAAATTCGGTGTGAGCGCCGCTTTATGGTCCTCGATGTAGCCGTTGCGTCGAAAAATTGATAAAGATTGTCCACAAAACTTCCAAATGGTCTCAAAACTGCCACTACAAATTTTAAAAGTCCTAAAAACCGACCTCTCAGATGTATATATGTATACCTATGTTAAATAAAAATTTATTATTACACATTAGGCATATAGTTAATCGAATTTAATAATTTTATCGAATTAACATAAATTATTCATAATTTAATTTAAACGATATATCGATATTTCTTCACTTTGTCCTTTATTCGTGTCTGGGTCGATGACGATCTTATCGATTTCTTTATCGATTATTCTTAGAGAGCGTCTGCTACGTCGATTCGATCGATTCTCACGAGAGATTGTCTCCCAAGTAAATTAGTTCATAACGGTCGTCGCCCTGTCACACTAGTTTAATGCCAACGCAACTGGATCGCCATGGGGCAGCACTCTAGTTTTAAAAGTTTCTGTGCCTTGATAATCGACGGAGGAACCTTTCACCTAGCGATTATTTCCCAGTCTGATTCTCTCCTTAGTTCTTTTTTTTCATATATTTTTTTCTTAAGTTCACCACATCCTTTCTTGCACCACTTGGCGCGGGGACGTTCACGAAACGTTTGCACTGTAGTAGAAACAAGAGGAAGAGATGTGGAGCGAAGAAAAAAAATGGACGCCAAGTTTGCTCGGAACACCCGGTATATAGTCAACGGGCTCTTAGCCTGGAATATTCGTCTGTCTTTGGTTATATGGAAAATAGGAATTCAGCAACCAAGGAACAGGGAACGTTGTATCAGAAACATCTTGGAGTTCCTGCCAACAGGTTTGCCGAAAGTGGAGCGTCGCTGGCCGCGTCCGTCGTCGGTAGAAGTTCATCGTTTTCGTGCAAATCGGTTTACGGACTTTTACTTAAGCTCTCAGGATACCGAACAACCGACGCTCGGCTTCCCAATGCCGTTTCAATACGCAGCTATGTGATACTGCGAGATCAGAAGGAGGAAAGACAGAGGAAAAAGGAGATACAAGTAGTAATATTATTGTCATCATATTGTTTTCTCGTCGCTCTCGCAATTATGCAATGGCTCCCTTGATAAAGGAGGGCAATGGCTGGGTCACGATACTGTTAGTGATTGTGAACGGCTCGTTTAGCGATTAGTGCGAGAAAATCGTAATGCGATTGACCGCTGCTTCTTTTTTTTTTTATTAATTAATTAGGCTCGAGTTCGATTACGAGGAATTTGTCCCTATTAATGTAATATAGCGTTATACCATAATAAACGAGAAATACGAATTCGTTGAAAATTAAAAAAAAGAATCTTACGCAAATTTTTTACGATAAAAAATGAATTGGATCAATCGATTTTAATTATAAATCGTAATTATACTGTTTTCTGTAATTTTCAAAAAAAAATACAAGGAATGCACGTATAGAAATTTTAATGGAAACGTCCACTTTCGGCGCACTGCAGTGATATACCGGAAACGCAGTATCTCGCAATCCGCGAATACGAAACTCGACGTATAGGATTGTTCGCGCCCCTTTAAAACTATCGGGAAGCGTCGATCTCCCTCGTTGGGCCACACGCTACAGTTGCCACTGTTACAATTTCCAGCAGTCCTGTTTTTCATTTATTTTTTATCGAGCCGAAGTTTGTTGACCTTGCAGCGCGAAACGCCAGGAATACAGCAGCGTAGGCACGGACGGAGAGGAGCCGGAGTCTGGTGGCATCGGCGACGTCGCAAGAGAGACGTCGGGGGGAGAGAGAGAGAGAGAGAGAGAGAGAGAGAGAGAAAGAGTGAAATAATACCAAAGAGAGTAAGAGAGGAAGAGAAGAACATCTAGGTGGGTAGAGGAGATGAAGGAGAAGGTGATGCTGCTGGCTGCTGGTGGAGGTAGAGGTGAAGGTGGAGCTCCTGCTAGGCCAACTCTACCAACAGTAGGGAGTGTAGGTAGTGGGAGTGAGAGAGGGCAGAGAAAAGGTGGGAGGGAGGGGAGAAAAAGAAGAAGAAAAAAGGGAACAAAACGGGAGAGAAAAAGGTTGGAATAAAAAGAAAGAGGGAGAACAGCTATATATATATACACACCAATACATTCATATATGTATAAAGAGAGCACAGTGGTCAGTGAAAGACACAACACACGTTTATTAAATCAATTGGACATTTCTTTCAGAATGTGGTGGCAATACTGACGAGGATCACCTTTTTCATTTTTTCACCCCCTCTCCCTTCTTTCTTTCTTTCTTTCGAAGGTACCACACCGTAACCTTCGACACGACCTCGTTGTGGAGTCTTTGAATTTGCCTCGCATGCACGCCGATATATATCTCCGACGTATTTCGTTCCTGGTATGTTGGGTACCTGATATTAGCGTGCAACGCCACCGTTACCTTGCTATTATTTACGACGCGTGCGAGCAACGTACGAGCGCGCCGGTTCAAAGTTCAATGGAGATACGGTAATTAAGCACTGACATCGGACCCTCTTAGCGTGGATACTTTCTTTCTTATTGTTTTCATTTTCATCTTCGTCTTTTGGAAATTTTTTTTTTCAACTTGTACAAACAGATTTTTACGTGATCGATTGTCAGTTGTAGATTTAATCAATAGAAAACTAACTGCAGTCATTTGGAGAGATTTTAGATTTTAAATTTCCCGCCTAAAATTAGCCGCTATTGTACGAATTGGCTTTTTCAATAATTTCACTTGGTCTTATCGATCTGCTCTGGCACTGATCGATACTAACGAGTAGTTTACACCGTTAAGTCTTCAGCCAAGAAGCACCGGCTCTCTTGATACTTGATTCAGAGTGCAGACAAGAGACACTAGCGACTACTTTCAAACGTCTCTTTATCTTCCTAGGGAATAAAAAAGATGAATAAAAAAGTCCCTAGTGCTCATCGAGATCGACCTGAGACTGAAGTTTTTTTGCAACGAAGACGAGTCATGACGTTTACTTGCTCGAATAAGAAATATTTCAAATTAAACGTTTAATTGAAATAAATTCTTTGAGAAATGCTTATCGTACTTTTTAATCAGACGCACCGTATCATCCTTTTTGGTAACCTATAACTATTTCGATATCTAGATGTGCAACAAGTGTTATTACCTACTATCGTGAGTACAGTAAACATCCGATATTCGCTTATTTTTATATACATAACCTCTTTGTTGAACGGCATACGAATTTAATGCATTCGCGCGCGCTTGCACGCTTCTGTGTAATGATGTAGGTGCGCCAAAATCCCGTTGAAAATTTTATGAAAGGGGTGAAATATAGGATCATCAAGAATAAGGAGTTCAGCGGGACTAAAGCGCGCATCCATTATCCATTGCTTATCAATGGGATAAATGGAAAACGTGAATTATCATAGTGGAATGCATTTTTTTTTATTAATGATAATCCACACTATGCGATTTTACGTCAGGTACTCGAGTGAGACACTGTCTGATTTATATGGAATATAAAAAAATTTTTTTTTCAATCTACTTCTATTCTCATTCCAATATTCATTCATGAGATCACCTAAAATTCTATTAAAACAGGAACCTGTCTCATTAGGAAGTGACCGAATGCCATTTTGGTTATCTCTAATTTTCGCAGTAAATTGTCATTTATGAGAAACTAAAACTGAATATATCGTGGTTTTTGCGGTCGTGATGTAAAGTAGAAGGATGACGTTATAGTTAGGTTAAATTATTACGTGGTTGGCGCTTGGGCCAATGTGGCCGCCATACGATTTTAAGCTTTTGATTAAAATTATTGTTTCTTTACATATTATCATTTTGTTTTTACTCTTCATTAATATTATAATAGTTATACGTCCCCTGCTCTTGATTTTCAAAAATACTTAATATTAATCGAACAATTGTTATAGGACTAGTGGAAAATTTTGCAAACACAAAAGATTTGTCGCTTAACCTCAAAATTCCATAATGGCGTGTACGTAAGTACGTAGCGTGTGCGTTACGTAAAAATATGCATAAGAGGGAGTAACCTGAAAACCATTAAAATCGTGACGAAGTTCAATCCGCTCGACTTGGTGTTGCATTATTCCGAGCGGCATTAATGTTGCCCGTTAACGATCCATAATGAAAAGCAAAACGAAATACGACGAAATACTGGATTAGCGTGTAGACGCCCGAATTTCTCTCAACTTTTCATCCTTTTTTTTATCCGCCTCTTTTTCTCTCGGCGTCGTTCCTTCTTTTTTTTACCTCGACGCGATGGCCTTGGGTGCATTCTTCAGAATTTACATTCACTATGAGCAAGTGTACCACGGACTGGGTGAGTTGGCTGTCTGGATAAAGTCCGTACCATACGGCAAATGGCGTCCAGGTAGTTCACAGTGGATTTGATGATTTTTTTAAACATACAAAAATAAAACATCCAAAATTTTCAAAAACTATCACTAAAAAGTAATAATGACAACTTAACCATGATTCGAATGTAGTTAATTTTTTTTTAAATAAATATTCAAATTTGTATAAAACAGATTTTAGTGCTTTCAAAAAAGTTTTTTTGTCTTTTTCAATCAATCAAACTTCATAGTATACTCAATCGTAAGATATCTAAGCAACGTCATCCATTGTGATCACAAGGTACAAGTAAAATATAAAGTGCGGTACATACGTAAAGATGCAGTCCTAAAATTAAAATCTGCCGTTGGGAACGGACTTAAGAGTGCAAGAGGTTAGGTTAGGTTGGGCTTCGCGTGTCTGTGTCCCGTCTGGCCGCGTGTATCTTGCCTCGACTTGGCTCGGGTCTCTCGCGAGTTTTTTGACTTCAGAAACCTCCCGGGAACTGTTTTGCTTGCCGGTTCAAACCGAATTTAGAATGTACGCAGTGGCGGAATAGAATATCGAGTAAGAGCGAAAAGCTAAGCGTTACACGCGGCTGTCAAATTTGTGAAAAAGTTATTTACCCCCACTCCTTCCCTAATCCGAGACTGTCCCACCCCTCTCGATTCGTCACAAAAGAAAGAGCAACGGTGACTGTCGACTGTCTGCTTAATTCTTATACTTATCTACTTGGTTCACTGTTACGTCATATTTTTTTTCTATTTTCTTATCCTCAAAAAGTGTGAGAAAAAGCAACCGTATGTATGCTCGAAGCCAGTAGTATTTTTTTGGTTTATTTTTACTAATGAGTATTCCCTAATTATTATGGTCGCATATACACGTGCTCTTAACTAGAAGTCTATCTATATATATTGGAATTATCGTGAGCTCGGCATCGATCGGTAAAGAGAAACTTTACCTCTTTTTAGTCACTATTTGCATCCATTTGCATTTTATTGGTTAGCAAGATAAAAAAGAGAAAGAAAGGTACTTGGAATCTGTGGCGTCCTTTTTTTGAGGTATTAAGAATTTCTCTGTTAGACTTTTTTCAAACTCAATTAAATACTTCAAATAATTCAAAATTGTTCTAATAAACATTTAATCGTTATGGTCGCGTTTTGGAAAAGGTCTTGTCGTCAAGAGTAATGCGAAAAAAAAGTGGTACGTTATCTTAAACAAGAACAAAAAGATATAAAGAGCTAAAAGAAAAACAAGAGAACGCGAAAAGTTCGAAACGGATACTAAGGGAAGAGGTACTCCTTGTCGCCGTCTTCGTCGCGGTCGCCGTATTCGTACTCGCCGTAATGCTCGTGGTGGTCGTCTTGCTCGTCGCTGGTTGTAAAAGCATTCGAACGCAGAAATAGAAACGTTTCGAGGCAATCGCGAGCAAGGTGAGTGTACTGACGTTGAGCTCGTTGCAACGGCGTCCAGTTCGCCAATTAACAAGCAGAAATTCGTGCTAGAAGATTTGTTGAATTTTGCGATTTTTTTTCAAATCGAAAGAGAATTTTGAACTCGATTTTTATCGGGAAATTTGCATTTTGATTAGCGGTAGATGCAAATGACAAAATTTTTTTTTCTTTTTTTATTAGAATATACTGAAAAATTATTCGGGCCGTTAAGAAACTGGTATTTTTCGCATTATACTGATTTATGCAATTTTTTTATTATAATGCCGTTTTGGCAATACAAAAAATACGAAGAACCAAAGGAAAACGCCCGGAATGCAGGACCAGTGATTCATTGGCTAAGCGGCTGAAGGCCGCGACTGTTCGCCATTGCTTCTCCTGCTTTGCAACGTGTATTCTTGCGCCGTGCTGCATCGCTAGTCGCGCTCACGATTCTGTACGGTTGATGGATAATAACGTGAGGGATTGTGCTTTTTTGTTTTTGCTTTTTGCATTGTCACTCTTTGGCAAGTTTCATCCAGGAAGCATCACAAATAAATTTGATTCGGTCTCTTTTTTTTTCATTAGACACTTTCGTCCTATTGCGAGTCACTTTCCTGTGACTGTTATTTCCTTATAGGAAACATCGATTACTAAATTGATTGAAATTTTGGAAAATTCATTAACCCGTAATCGAACTGATTCAAGTAATCGAATTAAATCTTTTATGAAAAGATGCCGTCTGCACTTTTATTTTTACATACGAATAAATCCACTTTTTCCTCTTCCTTGTTCATTTATTTGTGCAAATATGTATTTTACAAAATATTCCATAAACTTCCATCTTCGTTATGAATCTTCCTTGACGATTAGGTTGTTTAATTATGTCCGCGATTCGACCGTGGTTAACCGGTCTGTCCACCTTGACCCTGTACAACATGTGAAAGATCAGCGACGCAAAAGCGCAGCGAGTACCGCGCATGCGCCGTGGCTAAGAAAAATTTGAGTATCATTCAAAACGATATTGTAGTCACGATAGAACAGAACGAGTCTGTATATGAAAACGAAGTACAAGTCGCAAATTATTATCCACGAAGAAAAAAAATCTAAAAAACTAACATAAAACACAAAACAATTTCATAGAACCAGGAAAATTTTCGAAAAAAAAGTTAACTGAAAAAAACCAACACAAAATTATCCAGAATACAAAAAATATAATCTTCTCATCAATATTAATCTCATTAAATTTTTTTCCTGTTTAAATTTAAAAAAAAACTTGACGCACAGGTTTTTGGGTTATAAGAGTAAATAGAGTATGACATGTGAGTGCGAATGTAAAATGTACTCACGCATTCTTCGCCACGATAACGGCACGCATTACGAAGTCAGCGAGTATCGCGAAAAGAAGTAAAAGAGCAAGGCAAGGTCGATCGCGGTCGCGAAATAAACGAAAACGATCTCAGCAACCTGTTACCCACGACGTAGCGCCTTAAAGAAATCAAACGATGTAGGCAGGAGGCAAGCAGGCAAGCCAGTCATGGACACAGTAGTGGTGGTAGTAGTAGTAGTAGTAATATCAGTACCGATCATACCGATCGCTCTTGATTCGAACGTCACGATCGGTACTAGTGTTATTTATGATGTTATGCGAATTGGGCGCGAAAATATTATCGCTCTGTAAATGATGGAATTCTCAGTATAGCCAAAGATTACCGATCAATCATTAACAATATTCAACCGATCACATATATCCTTTAGCCAAGGAATACGTGCTATATATTTCCATCTAGCATCTGCACATCCGGCGCCACGTCCATTTGCCGCCTCTATTAAACTTATTAAATCGCAAAAGTACGCTCGCTTATTAATGAAACCCTGATTCGCTCTGGATAACCCTTTTTTTTCCTTCTTCCAACTCGAATCGCCCGCTGCTATAGCCAACCGACGCCTACCGTCGACTCGCGATTTTCCACAGCCGCTGTTCCTGTTTCAGTTGCCTCTGCCAGTTCTGCTTGTATATTAACATTTTACGCGACTGAACTTACCTCCATTCTTGTTCTAGCAGATTATGAACGAACGAGATGATACAAATGGAGCACTTTCGTGTTCTGGCTTGATACCTGCACGCTATCTTTGCCTAATGGCGCCAATTACGGTTTTCTTGCGAACTACACCGTTGAGCGGATGTCCGTGCTATCGTTACTTCATCACGTAATGGCACAGCTTGATAATTCCCCCTCGAGCAATGGAAAAATCGTTCCCCTATATTGCATCAGATTGATTCACCTCAAAAAAAAAGAAAGAAAAGGATATATATCCACATAAGTTTGTACAATACTTGAGAAAGTCTACAGCCAATACTGTAAACTTTCAAGGTCATCATGGATAAGTATAAAGGACTTAGAACTTACCACAATAATTAAAATACACGAAGGTAAATGATTGCTGGGGTGCATAAGGGTGCGGTTGTGTCTTCGTGTGCATAATTGCCGCGAATATGGGCGTGTCAGATCGTTCGTCTAGGCGTACGTACGAAACTGCAATAGCTTTGCCCGGGTGCGTGTATAACAACCCACAGCTAGAAGCAAAACTACAGCCGTGCAACGAATGTTCCCTCCAAGCATTGCTGAATGCAGGATGCAGGATCCTGCTGGAAGATACTTGTTAAAGAAGAAGCAATCCACGACCTGTATCAGCAACCTGGCAACTCCCTGTAGTCAAGAGTCCGGACGTAGCGTCATTATCCGCAGGGAAATTACCCAGGGGCAGTTGGCAGGGCAATGGTTAGACGTTTGTTTCTTATCCTTATAACGTAGCAGGTTGGTACAACTGACTAGATGCAGCATCCGTTACCTTATACGCTACCGTTGCTGCAGTAGGAGTGAGATGCGTCGTACCTAACCTCACTTATTATTAGCGGGCACCTCCACTCATTTACCAGCCACCGCAGATAAATCCAATCAGGAGCAATCAGTGGATGCCGTCGTGGGTTTTGCTTTGTGAGAAAGCAAGAAAGAAAAATAAAGAGAGAGACAGAGGAGGGAGGAAAAGTAAACGGAGGTGGAATAAAAGGAAGACCGGAAGTGACGTAAAAGGAATCGCTGTATGGACGTTTTATCGAATTTCCATACAGTAAGGTAACTGTCTTTTTCTTTTTTCTTTGTCTTTAAACAATTAAAATTGTTGCTAGCCTGTTTTTATGTGTAAATATTAAATTATTGTATATCGAGAATCGAAAACGCTTTTTTTGAGGGGATTTATCGTGGTACTTGAAATAGCCGTATCTATACGGGCTTCTTTATAGATCGGATCCAAGTTAGAATTTTATCAGTACTAAATAATCTTCCCTTGAATTTATTTTAATTAGTAAGACGGCTCAATCTAACCTAAGTATCGGGTGTGTCGATTATAAATCTTCTTTTCGATTTAAAGTAATGGTACAGGTTTTAGAGATAGGTTTCCAATAGTCGATCGATATGATTGATTAAACTGGTAGAATCGAGTTATTCGCGTGGTGAAATTTTCATGTTTTATTAATTTTTATTTATCGTACCTACGTGAAATAGGTTTTTTTCCCTTTGCTTCCTGAACTTTATGAAAGTACTTAACCAAGTTTTGTTACGTTTTAAATGTGCTATCAGCAAACAGTACGGTACGTACACACGTAATTGCCACTTTTACTTTCATTCGCATTGACGCGTACGTGTCTACATGCGTGGCTACATGCGTGCGTACGTTTCAATGGTAATGGCGCGTACGGCTTTTGTTCATACTCACGCACGACTGTTTTGTTACGCCACCACGTACCAGTGCCCTACCTTTTACGATGCATGAGTCAAAAACGACAGGGAATTTCTACCGCGTAAAATTGCAATGGCCAATCATTAATCTTGTATATCAATAAAAAAAAAGGAAAATTCGTCTCGATTGAATGTGTATATATAAAAAATTGAATTTTTTAATATTCTAATTATCTAACTTAAGAACAAAATTGTATGGAATTCATAAATCTAATAGCGAAGCAAGCGGGTATCGTAATGTAAGATAAAAATTGTTGGATCCAGCAACACCTGTGAATCAAACGAAAAAGTTCTTTCTTTTATTTACAAAAAAAATGCAAGAACGACCAAAAATTACGGTGGACATTATGCAGAACTGAAATTGATAATTATAATTATTTCTACTCCGAGTATTCTCTCTTAAGGCGCCCTCGCACGAAACAATCCCAGCGATCGCTTGGTAACTTTCGTCATGGATATTCAACTTGCGACGCAATAATCGAATTTTCGAGCGTTGTGTTCATTGCGCGGTCCGCCATTGTTCCACTCTCAAATCGTCATTGTCATGTACCTTGAACGACACTGTTATTACGAATGAATTGTAACAATGACGATCTGTATAGAATTCATAGGGAGTCGCGCTCGAATTAGCTGAAAATTGGCCAACTCATTTTTTTTAATCAGAACACCATTCAAAAAAATTCCGTCGCATTTAAAAATGCCAGAACCCTTTAATACTTCTTTATTTTACATAACATAAGATACGTAACAAACATAACAACCGGTAAACACAATCAAAAATATTATTCCATTATGTTTTTTCAAAAATCTGTCCATGACTATTTTTTATTTTTTTTTCAAATTCATCTTAAAAATCCCTCAAAAAACAATAAAAATTCGATACCTCACCAGGAATATATCTTACAACGTATCAGATATTCTTCTGAGAATCACGCAATCTTTTTCTTTATTAAAAAAAAAAAGGAGGGGAACACGATAAAGGACAATTCTTATGATCCCATTGAGTCTCCGTTCTCAAAAGATAAGCCATGAATATGACTTATCAGTAGCGAAAGATGTAGTAAGAGTGAAAGCTTCGCGTCTGTCGTCCGTTACATTTGTAGTACAAAGTCAGATCACGTTTTCTCTCCTGAACTCAAAGAGCGACGATCGATCGTGTTTAGAATGAGGCTTGCTGTCTACCGTACGAAGGTTAACATATCAATTCCGATCATTTTCCACTGGATCGATACTTCGAGATACATAACCTAACCTATAAGGGATAATCCAGCTTATACGATACAGATGACAGATAGCACAGAGAAAATATATTCATATCGGTATTGTAGTAATGACTGTGTCCCCTAATATCCGTGCACGAAATACTAACTGGTTTAAAGCAGTCCAAGACAACATAACCAAGAAACTGAAATCAGATGTTATTTTATCTACATATATCCTGTCTAAGGTAACTTGACAAAACAAGAGTGCAATAGAGGAGGATCAACCGGAGTGATTCTTCTTCTCTGGTACTCTATGGTACTTTGGTGGTTTCGAGTGTACTCGACTTCTCTGTGAGGTTAGAAGGATCGGAGATGCTAGAGGGAAAGATATTCTTGGCAGCGTCGCGATGCAACAACTGTCCCCATCCGTCATCTAAGTAGCGTCGAGATGCCCATGGCCAGTCTGTCCCTTTTACGCGTCTCCGATCCCTTTACTTTCACGTAAGTATTACTCAAGATTTAACAAGTATTTTTTTAAATATATTTTTTGAAAATCACAAAACTCGATTTTCACGTCCAAATATTTGTATTATTATCAAAATAATATATAGATATAATATACGTTTAATTAATAGTAGCAGCTTGTATATTTCCATGCCAAGTGCCTATGCGTTAATAATTATTGAATGAAACGTTCCCGATAATAATATTTGAAAGAATGATAGTTCAATGGCGTCAATGCCGAACTATTATTTTTATTATTATTATTAAATTTGTATTATCCATTCTATTCTTCCTAAGGTATTCGATCATCCATGGCTGATGTCTCTACGTAGCCGACCGTCCAGGATGCTCAGCGGGTGTTACTGACGGTGCGTTGCGTCGCGACGCAGCCCAGGATGCTAAAGCCAGTTGAGTGAGCGAAGGAAGAAGAGGTACGCCGATGATCAGTCATCGTGACGCATACTTACCCATACGTTCTCGCACTCCAAACCTTCTATCCGCGTAGCCCTTTTTCACATCCTACACCAGGTTAGTCTTTCGGGCTGACGAAAAAGCCGCCTAAGTATCTTTATACTGGTTACTCTGGCGTGTCCATTTCTACGAATGAGACTCTGGAACCTTTTTACCAAAGCATCACCCTCCGTCCTGGATCTGTTTCAGCATCCAGAACGTATTTGTGCACGCTTAACGCGCATGCGCCTATGATGCGGAAGTACCCTCAGGCATTCCGGAAAAACAGGAAGCCCTCTCTCTCTCTCTCTCTCTCTTTCTCTTTTTCTCTCTCTTTCTCTTTTTCTCTCTCTTTCTCCTTCACCTTTGATCCTGTTTAACGCGATCGAATTACCTCCGACCTTACTCTATCTCTTCTTTGTATAATTTTTTTTCACACGTCAATTTTTCATCTCAGCATCGAGATACCGTGCCGACCTTTCACCCTTGATGTTTTAGAATACAAGTATACAGTACTATCCTGAACTATCTATTTGCCCAATGAAAAGTAATACAGTACAAAATTAGATAGCTGGTCCATGGGACAAAAAAAGTGACTTTCAACCTGGACGACTATATTTTTCAGATGCTGTGTCCGGATCCTTCAGCTTTTGCCGTCGATTCAATTCCGAATGCTCGAATGGTAGCCATGGATGGACGTTCACGGGAAGAGAAGGATAGAGAAAGAAGTATCTTCTTGATAAATCGGAGGCTTGTCCAGCATCTCGGACATGCCGACGCCTGTTGATCTCGCAGCAGGATGAACAACCCTCCTTGGCATTAAAGCAGACACCCTTTTTTTTTCTCATAAGTCTCACACTGGCTTTGCCACCTGATTCTGAGTAAAGGTTTGGTTAGGTAGTCACCTAGCAGTATGGTTTCTCCTATCAAGTACAAATACACTAGGATACACTAGCATACTATTATTCCCTATACCTTTCTTCCTTTCGTACCAATAATATACATATATATATTTATTTATATGTGAATCGACTATAGCCTATCCTACATAAATGCATGAGTGCACAGGCGTATCAGGACTATCACGATTGCCATATATGAAAATAAGTACAGTAAGAGCCGATAGTTATGCATCGGCGCCATGGCGGTGCATTTCCACGACGGAGGTTAATCTAGGATAGATACTAATTACTATACTGCTAGTAATGAGTGCCGCTGCAGGAGGAGCAGAGGCGGCAGCAGTCTCGTGGGACGGTATAAAAAAGTGAAGAAAAAAAAAGAAACTAAAATTAAAGAAAAAGTCGATTCCGTATTGGTATATCTACCATACTAATTCAACGCAGCGTATACGTACCGTAGAAGGCTGTACGTGGGTATTTTCGTAAAAAAGCGTGCGAATGGGCGGATACTAAGAGAACGACGGTAATCGTTGGCGATTAGAGTCAGTTGCTTGCTGGTTGCTTGTAGAGAACTCGAGGTAGATCATGGCTGCCGGTATTTATCGCCGATCTGATTATTAGCGGGCATCTTGGATGGACGTCAAGATATGCGATATTGGCTTGGAAAGCTTGCTGTATATACTGATTGGCCTGTTTTTGCCTGGTTTGATCATCTAAGATAAGTATACAAGAAGCGATCTAATACCGGTCATACATATTCATCTGTATATGTAGATAATGATGAAAGATGACACGTACAATCTTCTTTTTTCAGGAAACCATTAAGACCTTGATAATAAACACACTTGGTTAAATCTTCTAATAAAAGTCATAGACCACAACGGAAAGTGTGAAGGCATAACGGAAATGCAAGTACATTTAGATGCAGTCAGAACCGGTACAATTCATCTGATTGTACAAGTACGTATACAGTATTCATGCAACATTGTACTGAATTATTATTGTAAGTATCTTGTTCTTATTTTTGCAAAAAAAAGAGAAAAAATTTATCAACGCATCCAAAGCGAGCCAGAAGAAATTATTGTACAAAGTAGCAGCTGATCAGAAATCGTTCCAAAGGCCCCACAGGCGAATCCTATGGTAGTTACATTGAAACGAGGCTTGAGCTCCTGAGCGTGGAAAGTAGTCGCGGTGGTGAGGAACAGCCTGTGTAAAAAGGCCGGAGGAGCTGCTGGCTGAGTTCATATGATGGAAGTGGTGGTGGTTGGTAATACTGTAAGGCATTGGATGCTGTGGTGGCTATGGTGGTGGTAGTGCAGGAGGAGTCGCCGATGGTAATGCTGGGGAGGATGATGTTAGTGAAGGTGGATAAGGTAGATGAGGACGATCCAAGAGGATGAGGAAGGGCGTCGGCCGGCCTCGCGAAGCGCCACTCGGTCAAGCTCACTGCCATCGTCTACTAACTATAAGATAGTCTAACTGGCAGTGCTAGTCAGCCTTGCCTTACCTTGCTACAGACTTACCTTTCATTTGTTCTGCCTTTACTTGGCACTAGAATGCCTTTCGTGACTGGCGAAGCTGCGGCCATTCTCTTGGTGTGTGTATATATATATTCTTGGTCTGATCTCTTTGGTTATTTTAGAAAGACTTTTGGACTGCTTTGCTTAACTGATAAACGGATGAAGGATTGTTTGATGATTTCTTTAATATTGATGTTAATTAATGATGCTCAATGTTTCAGGTCTAATTAAAGTGCTCGTTTATCAATAGACGCTTTCTCACCTCCCTCCTGAGATAATTGTCGACTCTCTCTCTAGATCGACGTAAAAAGTTATGTAGACGCTAAATACGGACGCGCTCAAGGCTATAATTATAGGAAAGCTCTATGCTGCTTGTGATCGTTTAAGTGATATTGTGTTGCTATGGTGAGATCGCGGTCTAGAAGCTTTGTTATTATTTAAGGATTGACCAACGGCTATGAAATGTCACTCTGTACTATTGAACTCTCAATAGGCATTAGGTTTTCAATAGAGCTGTTTTGGCGATGGTTGGTTTTACTTTTTTTTTCTTCTTCTATGGCTACTGACCTCCTGAACTGCATCTACTTGCGGTGGACGGTAGATACCGACGTACGGGATGAAATAAAATGAAAGGGAGAGTCTGTGTCAAGTGTCGAGGGGCGTTGGCAAAGACTCAGGGCCAAATAGATTGCGAGAGAGTAAAGAAGAGATGGGGATGAAGAAATGAGAATAAAAAAATTGGTGAAAGAAAAGAAAAAAGAGTGGACGCCAAATGGCGCCATGCCAGGGACTATCTTTACACGGGCAAACTAGTTATAGAGCGAGTAAGAGCGTCACCGATTAATAGCCAAGCGTCCTGGATTAATTCATTAAGTAAAACTCGTCACGTAGCGTCAGCGTTTCTTAATTTTAATAAGAAATTTCAGAGACAACGTAGCACCCGAAGATTTAATGATAATTTTATTAGACTTTTATACGATATTCGCTTGTTTGGTTTAATGTCATTTGAATTGCGCGCGCGCTTATTTTCGTTTGGATAAATAAACGTATATCACGCGGTTTATACCCTCTCTCGTTACCGTTGGACGATTTATGGCGGGTCAACGATTTAATTAAACCATCTCTTTGATTTTGTCAAAATTATATTATTTATTCTCGCCACTTGGAAATTGCCAATCAACAACTTTGGACCGAGTCTGTTTCATGTTAACTGGACGCGGTTTCTAAATCGTTATTACGCGTCCGACAAAGTTGTCGGAGAGACGCGGCGCGTTTTCGCCATCGCTAAATAGGTATACACCGATATTTAAGGCCACTCCTGATTTCCTCGGGCGTTATTAATGAGTTCCCATAAGTAAGAGGATGATAACTTCCTGCCGGTGACTTTCACGAGAGCTACCGGACGCGACTTAGTCGAATCGTAAAAACTCGTCCTACGAACTTCTCTCATTTTCGAAATGGTAATCGGTTTCGGTTGTAACAGCCATCGGGACGGAAATGATTTCCATTCTACAGGAAATAACGTATCCGCCATCTTTAAGGTGTAGACATTGCGAATTCTATCCATAATAAAAATTCTATCGACTCTAGCAAGAGTAACGAGACTCTCGATTCTTTTTAAAGAAAGTCACTAGTAATCATTCGAATGGAGTTTAAATCTTCCCGCGCATTTTTTCAAACGTAACTGTTTTTCAATCTCAAGCCATACTATTAATTGCAAGAGCTGCTAAATCCTCGCAAGATAAATCTTGACGGATGCTTAGCTCCTTTTTACACATCGTATGTTTCTTTCGCTTTATTTTTTTTTGTTTTCTTTTTTCCTTTGTTCGCCCAAACTAAAGATTACCTCAATCTGCATAGATAGCGCTCGTGGCCGTGTTTTAACGATCGACGCTGCACGATCTACGGCCGAGTCGTTTGGGTGAGAACGCACGTTAAACCATGCGAGAATTGTCGGATTCTCGTTGATCCGCGGACGAATTATTCTAGCGTGAGGATTCATCGATTTACGTTCTATCGTTGCTTTCATTCTCGTCCGCCATCTTTCTTTTTTTATCACTCGCGTTTCCTCAGCTAGGCGTGGCTATTATGTCCTGAACGTCGATTCTTTAATAATAATAAATAATATTTACGTCATAAAATCATTTTTCCGATAAATTTATTTATCTTATTTTTTTCTTTGCATTTTTCTATTTTCAAAATTTACCTGTTCGCGGCATAGGAAGCAAATGCAGTATGGTGCATCTGTGCATACGTACATATAGAGGTACCAGTTCTATTTTTCTGTATAATTTTGCACGACTTCGTTTGGTGAAAGAAATTGCGTAACCGGTATAAAAATTATTGCTACTATGCGAAACAATGGCGGAAGGGCTGTTGGAACGGGAAAAATTTTCCAGATTGACTGTACGTCACGATGAAATTTTTATGACTTTCCTACGATGCTTGTCTCTGAAAGATTTGTCGAGCATCATTTTTTATATTAAGGGAAAGAACCACACGTCGATCTATTTAGATTTTACGTATACGATCCACGTGATTTCGGCGAACGGGTAGAGAAATCGAATGCTAATTAATCACGATGACCATTCGCCAACTAATGGCATCGTAAAATTAATCCAAAAACGATATTTATGTAAAAGGTTAAAATCTGTCGAAAAAAAAAAGTATTCTATCCGTTTTTGCAAAGTCTCAAAATTCAGATGATACGCTAAAATTGAATCAGCAATTTTTTTCACTAATAATAAATAGAAATTAGCCTCGTGCTACAATTAGCGTATTGTAAAAATAGCCAAAGTCAAGGCGATCTCTTAAATCTCGACGAGAAGCCAAGTGCACGCGTTAACCTTGTATAACATTCTACAATACACTTTTTTGTATTTATCAAACGGTAAAAATGTTCAAAAAGTAAAAAAATCATCCTCACCGTTTCAATCAAGTATAAAATCACTCGTTCTCGTATCAAGATTAAAACACCTCGTTAGGCCATACTAAAACGCTCAACGATACCGGACGTGTTCATTGGTCGCTAATTAGTAATCTCCATCGCTGGCATCGTTCCGCAAAAGTGTTATAAAATCACCCGAAGCCAGAAGTTAGCCCCGTATGGAATTAGCAAACAAATCGCTTAATTCTCGCCCGCCCTCCGCCGTGGCTATGTAAATTTAATAACTCCAAGTTAGCGTGGGTGCACTTCATGAGAGACAGTGTTGTACATGCGCTGCCTACATTATGCATACGTATTGTGTACACCTGTTGCCCCAAATCATGGACGGGAATCCGTTCGCCACTGTCTCTCTCTCTTTCTCTCTTTCTCTCTCTCTCTCTCTCTCTCTCTCTCTCTCTCTCTCTCTCTCTCTCTCTCTCCCTCTCTCTCACCCTGTCTCTCTTTTACACGTCGTGCTCGACTGCGTTGAGAAAAGTGGTGTACGTGCGAGAGAGAGAGAGAGAGAGAGAGAGAGAGAGAGAGAGAGAGAGAGAGAGAGAGAGAGAGAGAGAGAGAGAGAGAGAGAAAGAAGATACCGAAGAACAGCTGTAAGTTAGAGGAAAAAGGAGAAATTGTGAATGGAACAAAAAACAATAACGAGCCAAACTTAAGAAGCACGCACTGTACACTTAAGTCAGCTTAAAATCTTGGGAGAAAAGAAAATAATATTTTTATACATTAATCAAATTGTCTTTGACGATTATTAATTCGGGATTTTTTCAAATATTTCGGAATTAATGGAAATTTCAATTTCAATTTTTCCAGGTACCAAGGTCCACGTCTGCGTTCTTGGAATGGAAGGTGGAGAGGTCAAAATTGTAAGTATTAGTTCGGTAATAATTTCAGTCAACTTTTTTTATTCATATAAGTACGTTTACGGCTTGTTTGTATAACGGACTGAATAGGCAAATGGATTAGTTAAGTATTTCGTGTACGGATGACTTAATATATATATATGCACATACGCACACATATATATATAATCAAGTGTATGTTTCTTCGTTCTCTCAATTAGCATAAGATCGAATTGCTCACGTGGCGCCAACGGTATTCCATTCTTTACAGGTGAAATGACTACATACTAATTCTATACTGTATAGTCGATTCAAGTTAATTCGCAGACGTAATAAATAGCATTGCGAAATAGATATAGAAGTCATTAATCGAAATCATTTGCCACCTCGCGCATATTCAAATATTAATAAAAATTGTTAATATCATTAAAAAGCATCTTATTTTATAATTAATAATCTAGTCGTTATCAGCAATTATGTCAACAGATGCGTATACGCGTCTGTTTACAAATTCGTGTTCGTTTAATCAGGAATGAAAAAAAAAGAAGATAACAAACTGAGATCAAAGGAAATTAATAAAGATTATAAATAACGATATATAATACAAAAGACAAACTTCTTCTTTTTCTTCGTGTACATTAAGTGTAGCCACCGTATGAAAAAATGGCCAAATTGTGTCATCGGAATTATTCCTGTTACTTGTGCGTAATTTTAATAAATACGAAATTTTATGGAAGCTTTATAGTTCTGTTAATATATTATATACATAGCCTATACGTATAACAGATACTACAGTACTCGGTAATGACGTCATATTGCGAATGTCATTAAGTCGTTGATTATTCGTCAGCTAATAAATTCACCTGTGTTTTTGTTACTCGTCGAAGCCTGCGTAACACAGAAGTTTGCAGAAACTTTGTTTTATTTATATATCCAGTAGGTACGGGCAACATAATTATATAAGGTTGTTCGGACCAAACGTACCAACTGAAGTTAGGCTATCCATTTGATTTCTATGGCAGAGCCAACTTCAGTTGGTACAGTTGTGCCGAATAACTCTGTGTACATCGAAATGCAGTATTTTCGTTAAGTTTGCTCGAATTCGAAACTGCACTCCAGTAGAGAATATATATATAGATATATGAGAAAATATTGAGTTTCCTGTAACAGGAAATGGATAACTGCTAAAACGAAGCCCAAAGGATATACACGTTATCCACGAGCAGCCGTTCGTTCCTCGCAAGAATTTTAACAGTGCAGAAATAACGCTTTCACTCGAATCCGCCTTTATTCCTGGTATGGTGTAAAACAACATGCAAACGGAGTCAGCTCGTTCAATTAGCATCGAATCTTTTTTCACGGTCACTCTTGGTTCTTTAGTCAGCGAATCCGATGTGTTTTCGTAAACCTTAAGCGAATCTTAATGCTAGGTAATTACCTGTCAGATTAGTCACTGGACATTTCTGGAATGCCGAACCAATTATACATTTTCTACAATTAAAATCTAAACGTCAATCAAACAAGAATTACTTTTAAAAATCGACCAATACCTTTACACTGCTTATAAGAAAAATATTTACATTATATACAGGATAAATTATATATATAATATGTATATATATATATATCAAAAAATTTATCGACGCTACCTTTCTTTTTTTTTTAATTTTCTGCAGGTTATACGCATCGTAGAAAGAAGAATGCCAGTGGCTCTGGCAGGTTCAACGTCCTCGACGTGGCACGTCGAGCACCGTTCTACTACTATATATTCTACTATGCCCAGTATATTGGGTCCTACCGAATGTCGAACGTCCGACGTCGAATTCCGAACGCAGAACGGCTGGACCAAAGCAGCCTAGTTGGTTGGTATATCCATTGGTATATATATATACGTACATACACCCATATAATACATAAAGCCAAGCACGGCACAACAACAGCAAGCATGCACGCACGGTATAAAGTATAGAGGAGTAGGTTTCTAGTGTATTGAGTGAAATTAGATTTTTTTTACTAGCCAGTATACATGTATACATATCCATCCAGTATGAGCTACGAGATTGGAAGGAGCTCCGTCGTATGTCGACACTTTGATTGGAGGACCGAATACTTCTTAAAGCGGAATCTCTTCCTTTTCTTTCTTCTCTCGTTCGATGCTTTCTTTCTCTCTCTCTCTCTCTCTCTCTCTCTCTCTCTCTCTCTCTCTCTCTTGTATATATAATACCTCTTTCTCTCGTACAAGATACATCTAGCTATTTGTGCCTTGCTCGTGTTGTCTGGCTGCTCCTCTAGGAACGGGACGTTAACGTGCGTAACACTCGTCCCCTTCCTTATCCTCATCCTATTGCACCTGGGGCGCACAAAAGCCTCCTGGTGCTCATGGTGGTCATGGTGAGTTAGCGCTTAGAGGAGAACTCTGACGGTTTCTTATTGTCCCACTTGTAATGACGCGCTGCCACTATATACGCTTCCAGCAAAGACTTATTTATTAAAGTAGAGAGAGAGAGAGAGAGAGACTAGACTAAGTATCCATGTTAGTATGTAATATTCTCCTTTGAAAAAAAAAGCAGATTAAGGTACTTGGGTTATTAGTATGCTTCCTTTGATTAGTATGATTTTGTATTAGTCGGTAAGATCGTTAATTTTTTTTTACTGATTTTATATATTAAGTATTAATCAAGAGTGAGTCAATTAGGTACGTAAAGATAAATTAACGAAGTTAGTTTAATATTATAATGGTATAGACGCAGACGAAATTATCGGATTGAATTTTAGCGGGTTATTTAAACCGTCCTACATTTTAAATAACCCGGGGAATCCCCGTCGGAGTGAAGATCCGTTAGACGAAAAGTAAATGATCTGGCGCACCGGCGTAATGAGAAATAATAACGTAAAATTAGATCATTCCACGAGACTAGGTTGATACAATATATGTACTTCTTAGACTTATTCCATCTTCAATTTGCAGTACGCATGGTGGTTGTGAAAAAGTTCAATGGACAAAAAGCAAGTCAAGATGGACGCGTTAGACGCGACGATAAACCAACAGGTCTTATTATAACGTGGCGCCACGCCGCTTTTATTACCTGACCTGTTACGGTGGCAATCGTAGTCAGTCGTATCGTAGGGAAGTCAAGAAGTCAGGCAATGAAGAGCAGACTGGCAGTCAGGCAGTGAAGCAGTCAGGCACGTGGTTGGCGGCGCGCTCCTGTCGGTCGGTAAAATGAAAAGTGAAAGAAACGAAAGCACCAGAAAAGGTTTTCATCTTGTTGTTGGTCGTTTATTTTACGGGCAAATAAAGAAGCGCGCATAGCATTAACGGCTTCGGTAGTCAACGGCGAGAGGAAGTGAAGGTTGAGAGATGAAGCGGAGGAAGCCCGTTCGCTATGTGTTTCAAACTGAAGACCGTTTACCATTGGTCACGTGACCCGGTATACCTGTTAGTAGTCTTTACGAGTCCTGAAGACTTCGTAATTTCTTTTTCTTTGTTCGTTCATTCATTCTTGACTAGGTTATCTTTTTATTCGTATAATATCAGATAGTTATATATATATATCTGGTTTTATACTATCTATTCGCTTATAGTATACTCTTTAATTCCTTATTTATTGTTCTTGTAGCTGTTATCTCACAGGCGCTTCCCCTCTTCATTTTTACTTCTTTTCAAGTTTTTGTATCGAACTGACCTTCTCCAATTTTTTTAATTTTTTAATCCTCCTTCTCTCACTTCTTGGATACTCCATTTCTCGTCTCTTCTTTCCTGCTCAACGATCCTGCCACCGTATCGGACCTTTGATCCTCTTCTTGGAAACCTTCACGTGTATTATCTAGCTAATACCTCTTACGCATCGGATAACGGATCGTTTAGGTTTCTGTACGGAGATTGGAGAACGGTGCTATTTTCATGAGAGCATTATGTGGTATATAGATTCTGATATTTATCACAGTGATAAATTGATTTTTATGGATTTTACTGTTTCTTTAGATATTTAATTTTTATTTATTTTTTTCGTTGCAGTTATCGAAAGCACTTGTAGGGAAAAATAGGTAAGACTTTACTACAGTTTTGCAATTGAATGTAAGAGACATTAGTGCATAATTTATTCGCGAATCGCGAATATGATCCTTGGACACTAGCACAGAAGATCAATTTACGTGGAACTCAATTCTCAGCTCCGAGGATAGAAATCTACTTAATTCCAAATCTGCCTAGTGATCCGTATTAACGACGAACTGCTCATCAATCGACGTCCCTTGTACACGTAATTGAACGAGTCGATCTGGTTGGAAGAACTTTTTCAAACTTTCTTCAACTTTTCCCATCGAGCGAGGAAGTATTACTCGATCTCCTTTAACCCCCCATCAAAATTCTCCATACAATTGTGTCATCACTATAAATATACTGCCCACTACATTAATTCACCCAAAATTAAAACTCCACCTTGACAATACCAAAATCCAACTTAAACTCCAAATGAAAAAAAAAAAAAACGTAAAATGCCTGTCAATATCAAACTACTAATTACAGCCTGTATATCAACTTCAAGTAGTCTCCATCTCTTCTCCACGAACAAAACCGTCAAGGATGAAGTCCGTCCGTTCTTCTCATCGTTTCAGTTCGCTACAATTCTGTCCGATCCGTGTCGGTCCCGAGTGGACGATGTTCAATCCGAAAAAAAAACCCATAGCAACAAGGATCCTAGCACAGGAAAATCGTCCCCGTCCAGGTAATATTTGAGATTGTAGTGGATGCCGAGCGCGGTAGCAAAACGCAATCTGAATAGTAATTAAGGATTCGGTTAACGCTCCCAGAGTGCAGAACGCAACCCAATTTAAACATACAAAAGTGTAAGGCAGGGTTAACGCGTGTGGAGGTGGGGAGGCTGTCCGTAGGGACGTGTGTCGGGTGTCCATGATCATGTGAGGACGTTGCCGGATGGACCAGTGTGCTGCACGGACACAGAGAGAATGGGACTAGTATGGTATACAGGAGGGGGATGTACCTCGGACTACTAAGGGCTGAAGGAAGGGGCTACTCTGATGAAGGAAGGGCCCGTAGCGATGGGAGGAAAGGGTTAGGAGGGGTCGTGACGGACCACTAGTATTCTGCGGTGGGGTGGGTGGGGGGGCCGCCGATGAGGCCGCAGCAGCACAGACTTTAAAATATAGTGGGGACCACACGGAGAAATCTATTCAAGGAGTAGTGGGGTAAATAATAGTGGTAGGGATTCGAGATGGTACGACGTGTATGAGGGTGGTGAGTGGGGGTAAAGGGAATTCCTATGCACGTACCCCTTCCCATGAAGCGCCAGGCACCGACCCCCTCTCCACCCCACCGTGGTTACAACCACCAAGGTAGTGCCGCTACTGCCGGCGAACCCCGCGCTCTACGCCGTTTTGAGACAGGCACCAGGTGGAAGGGGTCATTCTTGTTTGGGGTGGGGGGTCCGCTTGGGGGCGTTGGGGTGGGGTCGATCGCTGGTGGGGGAACGGGGGGAGACAGGGTGAGCTTCGAGGAGCAAAAGACAAGAAAAAACAAAAATCCGGTAGCCAATGGGAGGTGGATCCAGAGTGCAGGCGGGAAGATCCGACAACGTCGCGGACAGAGTTTTTGTTTACCGCGCGAGGAGAACGCGTATCTGGCTGCTCCTGCAGCGAGCGTCTGCTTGGATCCTCTGCGACTGTACTATGTACACTACGTATCTTGCTCGCGCGCCACCGCTAACCTTACTAACGTAAGATTGGTTGTTGCCACGGTCAGTGGGATCTTAGCAGGGAGCAATATTACCGTGGATAACTTCACGGTCGCCACTATTTAAACGGTGGCCTGTGCATTCATGATTCTATCGTTCACGCCCGTTTCTTGGATTCCTTTTTTTTCTGTCTCTCTCTTTGTTTTGCGCACGACTGTACATTTCAGTCTTTATTGTACAGTGGTAATACGGATGGGATTGGTGGTACCTTTGGCAAAGTGGATGCACTGAATAATTTTAGTTGCGTAACCACAGTCTGCAGGAATTTATTGAATTTTTTGTTATGTCTGGAATTTTGGAAAATATTTTGGTGATACTTTGGAGTAACTTGATTACTCTCACCTTCGTTTTGGTACCATTCAACTAGGTTGAGGTGTACTGTATATAGTCTTATGGGTATACGTATACAAATGTTGAGTACAATATAAGCCACGAAAGAGCGGATTCTCTCGAGTCACTCTCAAGGATCCTTTAGTCGATAATGGTACCAATATAGGATTTTCCTTATACCGTAATATTATTCGAACTGCTGAGAAAATAAATATAAATTGTCGAAAGTTGTTGAAAAGGACTTTCGATGTTCTACCAAATACGATAATGCATATACCTCCGTGCATTTCTGCGTGCTCTTATCGTCAAGCACCACTGGCAATGTGGTAATAAAACCGGGCAAGCGTCGCGGCGTTTCTAAAGGCGCGAATCTGTCGCAGACGAATATGAACAAGCCAGTCGAGGCCGTGGCGAAATGTGCAGCAGGCTGAGAATACGGCCAAATGTACAGCAGACCGACCAAGGTTCAGTATAATTACGAATCTTACTGTTGAATTACAGTCGCTATATTTATTTCGTAATCATATATATTTTTCAAAGTAATTAATACCTATATTCATCTTTGTAAATACCACTGTCCTAGTGTTAACGATCATATTCGTTAGTTTTCAAAAAAAAATTGAATTTCCCGCCTAAATTTATTCACTTTTCGCAAACGTTATAGCATCGCCATTGTTAGGATTGACAATAACCTTGGTAAAAATCACCAAAGCATTGATACCAAACACAGGGTATGGTGAGCGATGTTTATCCAAGGAGGGTAAATATTTAAATGCACTTGTGTACAGTGTATTCTCACGAAGAAGTCCTTCTTCTTTCGCACTCAATGCTTTTCTCACTTAAACTTACTTACCGGCCGACGTTTTCTCTCTCTTTATTTCTCCTCGTATGCGACAAGACGAACAGTAGATATACACACGAGCTATGTACGCAGTTAAGATTTATGAAGTGTCTCTTTCAATGGTACTAGAAAGAGTAAAGGGCTGATACACGCGTAACTTTAACTCGGTCGGTAACTGCTGCTTATACGAACTTGATAAACAATATGGCTTCCCATAAGAGTGAATTTTAATGTACGTAATTCTGTTTCTTTTTTTCCATAGTATTTATACATTTTTCCATTAAGAAGAAATCACCGACTATTTCTCGCTGCATTGTTTACTGACTTATCTTAGCGCCATTATTTTTATTTAACTACCATATTCGGGAAATGTAAGCATAAGTGTCTCGTACCGCCAGACGAATCGGTACTGATAAGAATATTTTACAACCTCTGTATGCTTACGGGTAAGGCTTTTGTTCTTGCACTTTTCTTGACTTTTACTTCCATTTGTTTGGTCTCGCGTTTATTATTGCTTTTGTCAAATTAGTTGATTACGAGAAGATCGTCAAATTTGCTGAATAACAGACTTTACTGATTTCGACATTTTTATTGGTGACTTTGACGATACCGCATGACTCAGATTTAGGTAGATTCAAAATTATAAGAGTGTTTCGGAAATGCCGGTGTTTATGAAGATTTGAAGTTTCTGAAAAAATCATCAAGTTTGGTCACCGATTTTTTCGAGTACAGTTGGACACTGATCTACTAATTATGTTTGTATCGTCGCAAACACTAATGAACTTTGATAGAGGAGACGCTGGTAATATATATTTTTTTTATAACCCCGACACGCGATGCTATACGATAAAGTATGGATGCCACAATTTCCTTGATTAGAAGCTAATTGGATTGACGGCCAACGTTTTCGACCGCGACCACGAAGAGATTACAAGAGTGCCAATCTGATGGAATAGTAATTCGAAATTGTAACGGATCCAAAAAAATTTTGCAAAATGACGTTTCGCGTATTATTCACAATTCCATTATAACCGATGAAACCGGTTTGTGAAAATATATTTACGTAATCGTTATACCCTTTGTAGTAACTGCAGTACTGATTCGCACTTTTTATACGGCCATTATTATTTTTCGGTCGAGAATTGTCAAATCGTGCGCTTATGGATTTGTCCAAATAAAAATTTCAACGCGCTCCAAGTTATCGAATTGAAAACTCGAAAAACTATTTTTTTAATTAAGATCCAGGACATCCGATCCTTTTCGTTCCTCCTGATGAGCTAACATCACGCAAATTAAATTTCCCCAGAATCGATTTGTCGATTCTACACTTCGGGCAAGGTCGTATTACGACACTGCTTCACTCGACCTACGTATTCCTTGATAACAAAAATGAATCCGAATCGTAATAGAAAATTCTTTTTCAACTAATATATCCCTACCTGATTTATAATACGCGAAAATTGTATCAATTAAAAGCTGAGGACTCCAAAAAAAAATAAACAAAAATTTCAAACGTCACGTGAGCTAATCGTGTCTCTTATAATCATGCACTGTGGTAAATATCTCGATCACGAGATGAATATATGATCTTTTTATTTCTGATCGTGTCAAAGTTCATACAAGATTATCAAATTTTAAACGATACTAATAATCGAATTCGTTAGTTAAACGTATCATATTTTTGTTGTTCAAGTACCTGAGAGTGCATAAAATATGTTTTCCTTCTTCTCACAGTACGATTAAATTAATCTTCGATCCGTTACTAGCGGAACCACTTAGATTACGTAACAAATAAAACACGTTAAAAAAAAAAGGAAACTCGAAGTGATAATGACAAATGGCAAAAAATCATGCATCACGCGTGACGTCCTTAATTAGTGTCACACCCTCTATAATTTATGAAAATTCTCTACGGCCATAAGCGTGACCTGTAATTTCCGAGGATTCGACGGAAGAGGAGCGAAAGGAGAAAATAAATACAACGGGATAGACATAGATATATATTTTTCTATACATATGTCCATATATATATATATACACACACGTCACGTGAGACAAGACACCACTTATGTATCACAAGCACGATAGCTCAAGGCATAAATACATATTTCCTTAGTGTTATTTCTATTTCTTCATATATTGTTGTTGTACTTATATTTTGTTCCTCCATTTTTTTTCTTAGTTAAAAAAGTTCCTCAAACGTCCTTCGTAAATGCTGGATCACACACGTGGATTTTCTACTGATTTTTAAAGATATTTTTTGTTTCGTATACTAGAGAATTGCCAGTCGGAAACACTCGGCTATTTCCGCCTCATCCAATGGCTACTTTCTACTTTCCATCCCGATCCTCGTTCATTCATAATCTGTCGCGCAAATTCCCGATATCTTCGCCATAATTATCCAGTAATTATCTTATTTCGAAGATTATCCAATTTCCGTAATTTTCTCGGAGTTTTTAGTCTCTATCTTTATCTTTGTTTGGCCCTTTGTTACCGCCAGTAAAATATACAAAGAACTCGACCAAAAATGACTTCAAACTGATACTATTGGATTGACGTGAATTTTCATCCCTTGAATTACGACAAGGATAAAGAGCCGTCGCAAGCGTTTCGGCATAATTGTAGAATCTACTGCAAAATACACTTGTGTATACTTATTTACCCTCTGTATTACCAAGTATCCATTACACTTTGATGTGGCGCTCGTTGTTGAGACCAGGATAAAATTATACATCAACCGCATCAGCTTTGAGGAGCGAGAGGCCATTTTGTAATTTACAAACTGACACTCGGCTCATCTCAATAATGAACTATATTACTTTCCAAATTCAAAAACCAAGCTGCACAAAAATTGATAAAACATAGAAAATCGCTGGTACCAATTATGAAAATATCGAATTCATGATTAAACAAAAAAAAATTGTTTAAACACTCAACAAAATTTTTTTACTATTCAAATCGGATATATCTCACAATTTCAAGGGAAGAGTAGATATATATAAATATATATAAAGTATATATACACGTATATTATAATCATAAGATCAGTAACCAGTAATCAGTAGCGGTACCAATAGTATTACGTAGTTGGTAGCACTGGTAGCGGCAGGAGCAGAGTCGAGCTGCGGTCTCTTCTTTTTCCTCGTTTTCAGCATCCCTTGAGTACACCACCTCTTTTGCACCCCTTCGCATCCCTTTGGCTCCCTTGACTTCCCTTTGCCCTTTGCTCTTTGCCAATTCTCCTGACCCCCTTGCGTAGCTCCATTGCACCCCCATCGACATTCTCAACCCCTTCCCCTCCCTCCTCGCGTTCTCTCTCCTCCCCTTCACTACCCTGCACTCTGTAAACCTCTCCAACGCCGGCACCTAGGTAAGTAGATATAGCCACGAGCTGCACGACCTGTCGCGGGAATGCGTGCGTATAGATTTACTTCGCGGCTCCAATCAATAACGAAAAAGGTCAGGAATACCCGGTTACAACTCCGAGAGAATGTTCTAGTAGAATTTTATTTATTCGCGAAATTATTTGAGCGTAAAAAAATTAAATCTGATTTTGTGAACAGCGCCATCCGTTGCGAGAGCATCGTAGAACCTTGCGAAGCACGTGTTTAAGTCAATTTACTTATCACAGACAGATATGACGTAGAATTTAAAAATACAAAAAAATATCTTTTACTCGTTTTCTTAGTGGTTCGTTCGTCTGATATATATTTTTTTATTCCCAAGGAACTATGTATTATTATACTGTTGAAGGATGAAAGGGGATGAAATGAAAAAAAAAAATAATTGAAAATCTGTTACCATGGTAACGGATATCTGGGATTAAAAGTTTAGTGTAACAAGGAGGCTGGGTAATCCTTATCTAAATCTTGACAGATGAGAATCACTGTGCTAAACAATCATTCTCGAACACAGTCTAGCCCGTTGCTGGGAACATTTTGCAATTTGCGACGAGTAAAAGTGCCTTAGGTATCCCGAACCTTTTTTCTCTCTCTCTCTCTCTTTCTCTCTTTCTCTCTCTCTCGACGAGAACTAATCGATTTACGACTACAGTGACAATCGGAGTTGAAGTTAGGTAGGTTGATAGATAGATGGAAAGGTAGATAGGTGGACAGATAGAGTAGAAAGGAAGATAAAGATAGACAGACACTTGATCGGCTTTTCTTTTCTCTCTCTCTCACTCTCTCCGTATAGTTAGATTGGTACCGATCCAACGAGCGTGACAAAATACCAGTCTTTTTTCGCGAAACTTTTACCGACGTAGCCGCGACGTGACGTTCGTGGCGTATCGATTGGCGAAAAAAAAAACTAAATAGATTGAAAAGGAAAAAAAGAAAAACAAAGAATTACACTAAAATCTACACGAAGCTTCAGGACGTTGGTACCACGTCGGGGGTCAGGGGTTACCTTCCTATAGGGTTACGTCACATATCCCACGGTGAACATGTGCAATTAGCAGTGCTCGTGCGAAAAGGGCCAGAGTCTGATTCTGACCATTCGGCTGTGGAATTGTAGAACTGTAGAACGTACCCAGCCAGTACTGTAGGCAGAAGCACGTGAAATGCTTTGATCGGCTATACCACCTACTATCTACCCAGCAACTGATCTCTCGATGCAGACGCGCGGATTTCGTTTGTCGGTGAGCATCGACCAATCCGAAAAACGTTTTGGACGTTTTCGCAATTCCTGCCAATCGTATGTAGATACGTACCTGGACGCGGTGAGCGGGAGGAAACGAGAGACGAGAGAGGGTGGGAATAGGTAGTCGAACTTTGCTGCAGGCATCGGATCCAAAAAAATCAGGCGCCGCTTCTTTCTCGTCAGTCTCTCTGGGATTTTAGTGAATTTTTTGTTTTGCGTTTGTCTTTCATTAATATTCGAGCGCGTACACAGTGATACGATCCTGTGGGACCGTACGTTGTATTTTCGTAGGTTAGGTGAGGTTAGTCGGGAATATAGCATTAGCGGGATATTTAACGTTCGCTGAAAGTTTTTTTTTCGTGAATTTTTCTTTCTTTTTCATGATTTCATTTATTACGTGGATTTTTCATTAAAAATTAACGTTTCAATGACGTATTTTTTGGCGATGTTTGATTTATAGATTTTTGTTAAATTTTTTTGGGGCGAATAATATATATATTTTTTTTCATTATTATCGTAACGCTTTGTATTCTACTCTGGCGTTCGTTATCCGCATGGTTTTTTACGAGAATGTAGATAACCAAGGATTTTAATTTATTTCGTTGGTACCAACCGCGAGTGCGTTAGTTCAGTCGGGGTCAATTGTACTTTAATTTGTGGCATGCGTACCAATAACGGCTTCCGGGACCCTTGGGCTCGGGACCCTTTCCGGGATTGCTATCCACGACGCGAAGCGGTCGCGTTTTTAATTCCATTTTTTTGAAATTCCAGTTCGATTTTATTTTTTCCGAAAGTAATACCGTGCGTTTCAAGAAAAGTTCCTGTATGCAATTAATATTTTCAATTACCACGACAGAACGCAATCATTCCCATAGAAATAAATTTCTAAACGTCTTCCTGGTCCTCATAAAAAAATTTATCATTAATAAAATTAAATCAAAAATGAAATCTAAAGTATCATAATACCCAAAAAGTTCGTAACCTGGTATAAGGACACACGCGATGCCCCTTCACCCTCCCCCACCCCCCTTTAGTATATGGTGAGACTCCCTCGGGCTTAACTATTTCCTATGGCGAGATTAAAGAAGCGGATGGGGGCTAACGAGTGTTATTTTTAATTTAGGCGTGAAGTAGGTACCCACGTCCGTGCACTACGTTCTGTGACTCCTCACGGTGAAAAGTCAGATTGGGTTACATGGGGTCCCTTAGCTTTATTTGTCTTCGCGTATAGCCCAGAGAGAAAGAAAAAAAAAGAAATCGTTTCACAGAGCGTAAGACATCATTGCATGATGGCGTAACGCTTTCAAGAAACAGTCATTTTTGTTGAGAATAAAATATATTTCACGAGTATACGTATAACGATAACAATGATAATAACAATAGTGACAGATGCAGGAAAAAAGTTGAATTGCAAATACGAGGATATATTCTTGATATATTGTAATTATTAAGTTTGACTAAAAAAAGAAAAGGAAAGAAGAAGAAGAAACTCTTTACATTTACGCGTATGATATATTCTTTTTCCAGAAGTCCAATAGATGCACTTAGCAGTTAAGTGCAAGCTCGCGCATGGGCTGGCGATTATAAATATTAAAACACGTTTCTCGAAGCGTCCATTGAGAATTCAACGTAGAAAAAAGAGGGAAAAAAAGAGAGCGAGAATGAAGCACGGTGGAGGTGGAGCGGGGGAGGAGAAAAAGGAAAAATCCATTCGTTTCCACGATACATTTTCCAACGTGCGCCAATTACTTTGCTATAAAAGCAACCGACATCGACTACGCTTGTAAGGGGACAGGTTCTTCTGTAGTTTATCGAATGTTTTCCTATATAAAATTGTTTTTTTTTTTGTAATTCAATTTGTCATCTATTTTATTGATATTCAGTAAAATTAATTAGACGAATGAACAAGCAAATAAAGTAACGGGAAATTGAATTGTTGAAGATTCGTCGAAGTAGCAGCATATGCAGTCGTAACGTCGACGAGTATAATGACGAAGTTGAAGAAAATAAGTGTTGACGTAAGTTAATTAATTATATTTGACAGTCATTATGCTATCCGTGTCAATTCCAAGAAATCCGGATGGACCGCAAGCTTCTTCGCTTCCGGTTAAGCGTAAGCTTGTTTTCCTCTGGTTTAAAATTTTTTTTTTCTTTTCCGTACTTTCCCTTTTCCTTTTTTTACTACGCTTTTCTTTTCCACTCTTTTCAGGTATCAATGGAACGACGGCTCCGTCAACGAGACATTTCTTTTGGGCGGCATGGAAGCCTTTAGAAATAAATCGGGGAATGCAGCGCGCCAAGACGCAGTCGAGTTCGGTTATATTTAGTTTATAGGTTAGGTTCGTTGCCGCTGACGCAGCGCGTGGTTCCGGTGCATCCTTTTGGACGTCTTCATGAGACGACTTCCCATTCTCGAGGGGGGAGAGCAGAGACGACACCATTTTTCCTCTTTTTTTTTTTATTAAGAGGGTCTAACATAATACTTGTTTATTGCATAGTCAGATAATTGGAATGGTTCTCGTAGCTACTGGAAACTTTATGCATCCATTTCGTCCACGTATAACGCGTTACGAAACACAATTCTTATAGGATTTGTTGCTCTTGCGGTTATAAGGACGCAGCGTTTGTCGGCATTGAATTGACGTCAGAAATTACGAATCGGGTAACTCTCCGAAGACAAACAACAATTTTAAATCTGCTTGTTTGCGCGGGATTTTCAAATTGCTGAGTCGTATAATGATATTACTTGTTGTTCCATTGCAATGGGTTAATGTATTGGAAAATCCAATTGTAACGTGCCCGTCGGCTTTGACAGCTGTCACAGAGTCACATTGGTTCCGGATCATTTAACAATTTTCAACTAGCAAAAATTGATCCAAGTTTTTCAGTGTCCATTGGCAAGTCGCCAAAATGATTGCTCGATCGAAGATCCTTAAAGTTTTGTATATCCGCCGTAAACGGGAGAGAGACTTGTAGGCATTTACGTGCGTATGAGAAGGACAGAGACACGTCCAACCTGAATCGTGGGTAAACATACCCTTTCTTGAATTGATTGCACTACGTACGTATTTTTGAACAGTCATAATTTTTTAATGGTTTAAAAATCTTCATATTCGTTTTAGTCTCAAACAAGATCGCATAAGGTATATGGCGTGAAACAAAAGCCATATGTTATTGTTATTGAATATGACGTGAATTTTGCAAAAAAAATTCTTAAGTACAAATGTTTTTACAATATATGCTTATCTGGCATGTATAAATCCAATTCAACATCATGTATATAATTAATACTCATTAATAGCTCCCACGAGTGTAAATTGTACGTCATTAATCGTTACGGGAGTGTCGCTTATCGTGGGAGCCAACGACCCTTTCAAAGAATTAACCGTTGTACAAACAACCCTCGGGAAAGGGTGTTTCCTCCCTTGGTTCACCGTAGTGACATTTATACACAACGAGGTGACAAACACATAAACAGCACACTAGTATAGTTATACACCAGAGTACTACGGCAGTAATTGCTAAAGATAAAGTTGGAAAAAATCAATTTTTTTTCCCACTCACCCCGCATCAGACTGTAAATTGCTTTCGAACTTCCAATTCTAAGCAGCCTGAAAGCTTAAGAAAAAGGTCAGAAAAAAACCAGAGCACATCTATAAAATCATCTTCGGGTAGACCTCTAGTCGAATGCTAAGTGAAAAAATCCCGCCAATTTAGGCGCATCTCCCTAACCTGTCTCGACGATTCTCTAAAATTGTCCCGTCGGTGCACGTGGTGGAGCGTCGCCTCGCGTCCCGGCGCCACGCATCATTGTGGAACCACATTAAAGTTGCGGCTCGCAGCAGCGAACGTTGAAAACAAATTTAAACGGGGCTTGCGTCGAACGTAACCTATTCCGTGCAAACACACACGCACAGAATGCGTGTCGGTGCAACGTGTCTTGGCGCAAAGTTTAGTAGTAGGGGCAGCACTGTCTTTGCTCTGTCTGTCAGGAAAGGGACAAAAACAAAGACAACCGCGTTGCCGTGTTGATCGAGCGCGACAGAGATAACTAAACGGGATCACGTGAGTCAGTCCAAGCGGTGGGGCATGGTCTGAGCCGATTGGCTCCCGGCGGGCCTTGGTGGTGGGGCGTAAAGGGGATTCCCAGATGTGGTGGGGGAAGATGTCATCAACCTCAGAAAACCGTCCGCGCCGCACGATGACTAACTGTGCAAAGTTTAAGCCTCTCTTTCCAGCTCCTCTGCCCATTCCGCGGCACTCGCGATGCCTCTGCCCTCTTTGACACAGACGCGCAATTAACACCAACGCCCCGTCGCTGACTCCGCGTCATTCTTTTCCTATTGATAACTTTGCGCTCCCGTACGACGTGCATGGACGCCGCTGGATGCGCTCGCGTCCCTCTTTGTAAAGCAGCGGATAGCATTGACGTCCTTCGACGATTAGTCTTTTAACTCCCTCATCTTTATTTCTTTTCTTTTTTTACTTCGCTCCTTTACTTTCTACCCAGCCACCAGTTCCCTTCGAACGCCATAGCCACCACCTCGACTCCGTCGTTCTCTTTCTTCTCTTTGGTCTTAAGCGTTTTTCTTTGCACGCTATTACGCGAGTCTCTACCCCAAGGAACTACGTAAACGATGTGTAAACTGGAGTACTTCTTTTGTTTTTATTTTTTTTTATTTTGTTTTTTAATCGCCTCGCGTGAGTATACGTATATAATGTTGGACGAGATAGCAGATGCAATTTCAAATTGCACACACGTTTCTTGAGTTAGATGAATTTTTTCTGTGGTACGTTGAAAAATAATTTTTTTCAACTTTCAACAGTTATTACCCGCACCGCTTGGGCAGCTGATGAATTTCTTTTCGTCGTAGGTATCGACGTTTTATTTTACGTCGCGACAGACTGCGTCTGCCGGCGCAATTTAGTAACGAGGAACTTTTTCAAGTCGCGAAATGCACCGCTTTTCTATGAGCCCCCCACTACCTATATTTGGTGTTCGCACGGACCGCGTATATTCGGGATCGCGAGGTAAAAATTCAGCAAGTAACGTGTCTACTTTCTTTGACGCTTTTCCCTTGAGATTTTCGTTAATTGCAAGAGTTCAAGCGCCGCAAATTACATTTCGGTACCTTCGACACTCTCGCCGGATTCTCATTTGCGCAAATGACACCTTCCATCCGTATACATCTGTAAATGCATATCCGTGATTCTTATCTGATCCTCGTCGTCAGTATTATAGCACTTCTCAGAATTACTTAAAAAAAAAAAGAGAAATCCAAATACACATGTACACGACGGTACTCGTGATTAATATCCCATTAATCCAAACTCATTATTCCGTCGTTTCGTCTCTAGATAAAAATTCATGTCGGTTTCGATTCGTTACAGATGAGAAAAAGAAAAAGAAAAAAAAAATCGTAAAGTGGAAGCTGAGCGAATTAGCCTAGAAGTAAAACGGCTTTCCGGCCATTCGACAATCACCACTCTGTCCACTAGTAGAGAACGAACGACTCTTTAATCGACGCGCCCGTTAATAAAGGAAGCACGAAGAACAGTAGAGAGAAAAAGCATAAAAAAATGAACGTACTAAGAGAGACAGATCGAGAAAGAGGTAGAGAAAGGGAGAAAAAATAACCAGGAAAAAAAAGAGAAGACACGATAGAAAGAAATTTCTTTCTGTTCTCCTTCTTAAGAGGAGCAGCGAGAGCAAGAAAGGAGAATAAAAAAATGACTAAGATGAGGAACAACCACCGTTACCGCGTTCTCGCGATTCAATCGTCTCCAATCTAATATGAATCGTGCCGGTCAACGATCTGTCGATGCAGATAAATCCGAAAGTAATCTGCGAGAGATCTAAATGTAAGAGCATTGCCAGGCGTATTCGTCCGACGTCGCGGTTCTACGTCTCTCCGTATTACGATTCGTTGATATTGACCACTGGTCGCTCTTGTTCCTTTACTTTTCTTCTCTTTTTTCTCCTCCCTTCCTTTCCCTAGTTCTTTCTCCTTTTTCTACTTCATAAAAATTTGTCTCCTTATCTCCTTACCTGACTCACTCGAATCGCTGCTCCGTCGTATAATGAATGAACCATAATAAGAGGTCAAGTTTAATGGGAGCGTGTCTGGCCTGCTAACGCCATTACTACTTCACTGTACTTGACATACACTTATACATCCTGTATTCACCTTATACGTTTCTCATAGGTTCATTGCCGTTTAACTATATATACCGCGCTGTCAAGTCCGCCAATGCTCCTAGTTTTCTCAAATTCGTCCTAGCTAATTAATCAAGCATTTCGTTTAATAGGATCCTTCTAAAGCAGTGCTCTGGAATTATAAATAAATAGAGCATTCAGTGTATTGATTTCACCAGGTGGTTACGAACAGTCGAGACGTCATTAAGAACGCATTGTCATTGATCAATAAGTCGCTTATGGTTGATGATAAATGCATAAAACGTTGTTCGATATTAAAATAGATATAGTATAACGGGTATACCGAAATATCCATCTAATATTTACGTAACCGTTCTGAATGACTACGTAGCGCGTAGAATAAAGATCGCGAGCAACGTCCTCGAGTCATTAAGGACAATTACGGTTAAAGGCAATATTAATTGTGAATTCTTTCGCATCGTTGCCGCAACCCACGAGCCGATTACGGTCGTTGCTTCGAAAGAAATGCTCGTCATCGGTTGATGACTTTGAGTTTACTCGCTAAATATCTGTTATTGCTGCGTGATTACACGAGAGCACTAAAGTCGACTCTTTTAACGTTTCAGAGCACATCCGGCACGAATATGCTTGTCCCTTTAGGCACGTACAGTGTGAGAGAGAGAATAGAAGAGAGTTAAAGTTTTTTATTGAGATTCCAGGGCATAGGCCCTCTAAGAATCAAAGTAGGAATCATATGATTAAATCCGTACAGAGCTCAGTGATAATCTAACTTATTTAACATAAATTATTTAGCCTACTTCGCACAGATAGTCGTCAAATATTTTATCGCCACGAGTACGAGAAGGCGAACATTAAAATCAAATGATCGGCACTCGCGTCCCTTCGCTGAACTTGCTCCATGATTTTGCGGTAGGATGTATCGATAAAGAACATGCCTGTGTTTACCTTTCACTAAGCCGGACCCCTTAAATATAACAGTTACAAGTATCTTAGATATTACAGTACAGCTTGAATATTACAGTTACAATAATGACTAGAGGACATAGGTTATATTACACGAGATTTAGGAAATACAAACTGAACAGTACAGCAATGCTATCTGCTACATTGTAGAATTCCTGTCTATTCCTATTCCTCCACAGCCATTAAACGCCGTTGTGCATTTTCGTCGGAATGACGTAAGATCCGGTGCATTTGTGATTGAGGGTGGCAGAGCGTTCCAAAAGTAAGCACCAGATACGATGAATGATCGTTGATACGAGGTAGTGCGGAAGTGGGGTATGGCTGGAGAGTCAGTACGTACTACAAACCGTACGGTTTGCGTTTCGACGAATTGATACATTCGGGCGCTCTGTTAGTTGTGACGCAAGATAGGACGGTTGGCCAGTGTGTAAAATGGAGTAAAATAGATAATCTACGAATAGGGAGCGTCTGTTGGCTGTTGTCATCCATCCTAATGTACGTTTGGCCGCGGAGATTCTTTCATCCAGTCGCATATGCAAGACAAAACGGATGCAGACGTTAAAGGAGTGCTAAAGTTTCGGTACTAGTACTCCCGTGAGGTCGGAATAATCTACCGAGGAGTAATCGAATAGTAGGTGCACCAGCACTGAAATACGTTTTCTGCGCATAGCTGATGTGAAAAGGTGATCGTTCATCCGCAACTGATAAAGTGTCCGACTGACCTTGTTACAGACGGTGGAGACGTGTTTAGTCCATGAAAGCGTTTGCTCTAATGTCACCCCTAAGTAGACCATTGATTGGACGAAGTCAATGGGTACCTTATTGACTGACAATCGTGGTATAACTTCTTGGTCCAAACGACGCACCTAAGATAAACTGCCGCGTATCATCGCTTTTGTTTTCCTTCCGTTCAGTTGAAGTCCATTCCTTTCAGACCAGGATGAAACCACCGCGATATCTGCATTAATATGCTACAGGCATATTTCGAATTCCGATGGAAGACATTGCGTATACATTAAGTAGTCGGCCGCATAGAACACGTGTCAGACAATGATGGAGACCTTGTGGTAGGTCATGTACGTAGAGGGTAAAAAGCAGTGGACCAGGTACACTTCTCTGGAATACTCCGTGAATTACAGGTAGCCATAGAGAGGTGTTCACGCACGATTTCATAGCTTGCAGGTGACAAGTCAAATAGGATTGTAAAAATGCAATTACGCTTTCTGAGAAATTTAGAGCTGATAGTTTCTGCGATAATGAAGAGAGAGAGAGAGAAAAAAGGAGAAGAATTCGAGACTAGAGACGATCTAACTACTTAAGTAGCTTTTTTATCTGTTCTTAAGTTTTTCTCATCAGTTTTTGGAAATTCGTAAAACGTTTTAATCCTTATTAGCAACAGTGAGATCGACCGAATTAATTGCCACAAAAATAGGCACCGATCGCCTTGGCATTAATCTTCCTGCTCGAGCGATCAGAAAGCTTTTGGAAAAAAAAGAAAAGGACGCGAACGTTAATTAATCGAAAATAAAATCTCGTTAGTCAAACCTGTTTAGCGTCCCACGGCGACTCTTCGTAGGCAGCCCGAGCATCTCATGCACCTGCGTGCGTATAAATATATAAGATGAGACACATGTATATATATGTATAGGGAAGTCATTCGTGTAGTAATATTTAATTTATTACGTTGAACTGCAGAGAAAAGTCACGACCAAAATGAAGAAATTAGTCTTTGATAAAGAATCTACGGTTCTCTTTAATTTTTCCAAATTTTGTAAATCAAATAACAGCGGGATAATAATTAATTAATATATGCAACGAGCCGCCTGAATAAATCCAAAGAGACATCTGTATAATCCAACTGGACCCGGCACGGGATGCTGCGTGAACGTCACTTGTAAGTGCACTTACAGTATATACGTGTATCGGGAGGCGGTCGGAGGAGAGTTTGTTGATCTCGGTCGGATGCTGTGCGAGAAATCATTTTTATTAGAACTTTATCTCTCTAGGCCTTGAAATGACTCGTAAACGTAAAACACTTCTTGAAATCTTGCCGAGACTTTTCTCATATATATATTTTTTTTTAATTTCTTTTCTTGTCACACGTGGCAGAACCACCCTGCCATCATCTCCTGTGTGTCACGCACACGGCACACCACGTGTGTCATACACGGATGCAGCGAGAAAGATGACAGGCAGCAACAGGAACAGCAACGTGGTACAAGAACAAAAAACAGTTGAACGTCAGGATGTTGAGATTCATCTTGACAAAATTCATGCAGCACGTCTTAGAGATATACTTGATGCTTCAGATCGACTTGTTCGTCCATTTTGTCTACCGTATCAATTTTGATAAGTGACCCGAGGAATTATCGTTAAATTACGAAACAACTTGCTATGTGTGTTTGTGAGAATTGTTTTCTTGTTTTTTTAAACAACAACCGACGTTAGCCAGCGTACCATTACTTCTTCTTCGCAAACGATAGAGTTTACGAAGTTTTTAATTTTTCAATCGTTTATTTAATATTTTATTGACAGTTGATAACACTTGTCATAATCGTTTCGTTATTCTGTTAGTATAATTTAATGTTAACCGAGTCTTAGGTAATCAAGACAATACAAATTAGTATGACTTAGCGCACGCATGTACATATATATGGACTTTAATTTGTACATACACATATATACACGATTTAGTATAAACTGTCAGAAGGGAGTACAAATTACAAAATTACCACGTAACAGCATAAGCCAATTACCAACAACAAGGATGAAACGTAAAGGAATAAAAAAGAATGAAAAAAAATTCGAAAGAAGAAAATCCTTCTGCCACAAACAAAAGAAATGTTTAAACAAGAAAACAGGGGAATCCCCTGATATATAAGTGTTTGAGTTAATTTAAATCTCTCCATTTGCTCTCTCTTCCGATTGAATGACGAACCGATATGAAAACCGCCCGGACGCGTGACGTTTACAGAAATAGAATGGCGGCCATCTTTGATGTAAATGTTGATGTGGATGTAACTCCTCGACTTTTCAACGAATCCGCGTCCCGAACAGGAGAATTGAGAATGAGAGAAATAACGAAGATTCGAAAGAAAACATACACGCATACATACATACACAAATGCAGAGGTGGATGGAGACGAGAAGAAGAGAGAAAAGTAGAAGACAAAAGAAAAAAAACTAAAAGACATTAGGAGTTCAAAAACAACACTCGTTCTCGTCATTATCTTCTCGGCTCGTAACGGAACTCGGACTTATGGTTTCCTGTCATTGGAAATAATAAGAGCGTCGGCGTCACGGCGCTCTCGTTGAATACAATTTTCTCATGCGTCTATGGTTCGATAGTAAGTTTCACAATCGTAAAGAAAGAAAAAAGAAAATAACAACAAAAGAAAACGTTGGAAACATCTTTCGCGTTGACGTGATAGAACAATTTATTTTGTTATACAAAAAGTTCGTTCCGTTCAGACTTAATTGATGACTAAGTCCGACTTGGTTAAGAATTGGCCAAGACTTTATTTTGGTTTTTTTTTCGGAAAAAATAATACCGTTCATTATTGAAAACGGTGTTTGTAATTTCGTACAAAATTTGACTTGCGAAATAAAAATAACAGTTAAATTATCATTGTGATATAGCAACATGTGGTTAGTAACTAATGACATCATATCGTTAAGTGTTTGTTTTTGTACGTTATACGTATGTGTCACCAACTGGCTCGTAACGAGTTGAGAGTTCACGCTTCACGGTTGATTAAATTCAGTCGAAATTGTTTTGAAATTTATTCATTTTTTAAATAAGACCACTATTCGCCTTACAAATAAAACCCAAGTCCTAATCAACGAATAAAACTTGTATCACAACAGCAAAGTGCATTAAGAGATATATCAGATTATCTTGGACTCATTAACCATTCTTTTTCCTCGTTTCTTTTATTTTCTCTCATTTCACAACCGTGCATATAAAATAACATCCGTCATCTGCGAATCAAGACAACTCCCTTTAAAGTTTATTCGCGACGTTCAGTATTTCCTAAAGAAAAACGACGCCTCGTGCCGTAACGCGTCACAACGGTAACGCATTTCTATCGATAAGAATTACGAAAAACCTCTTTAACGCGTTTCGATAATCGTAAATTCCTTCGATTAAAAGAAAATTCGTTAACTTGAATTTTTGAGAAAAAATTTTTTTTATTTTTCAATAAAACTCGTTTACAACCGGATTAAGGGGTTTAAAGTATTCCCAAAAACAAAAGATCAATGAACAATTGCAAGTCTGTAAAAAATGACATCAGATCTTTCTAGAATTTCGCAATTTTTATTTTATCTTTTTTGCTTCTTCGATTCTCTCTTAACATCGCGACTTAATCGTAACACTTGCGGCAAAGAGGTCACGAGGATATCACAAAGCAAATAAATACTGCTCGACACATTTTTCGGATAGATACCGCCACCGTCGCGATAATGCATACACACGTTATATTAAATACATCGCATCTGAACGTGTACACAATGACACAACATATATGCTCGTTCACATTAGCATTGAACCGTTTTGCCGAGATTACACGGGCTGCAGCGGCTCCTTCGTCCTAGTAATAAGATAATGTAATTGAACCCTCAAGTGTGATAATGGCGCCAATGTAGGTGTTCAGTATAGGTTATAACGCCTAACAAGTACTGATATTACATTGCGTATGTGTTTTTCACGGTATTGTTAACAGCCTTATAAACGCAGTGTGGAAAGTTAATGACAGCGAAGCCATGACATAAAATGCCCATAAGAATAAATATATGGAAATTAGTAATACTAGTACACTTAATGAGCCAATACCTGTTGCATTATTGAACATTAGCAATTTTTTTTATTTTCTACCACAGAACAATATTTCAGCCAATTTTTCCATCGTTGATTTTTTTACTTAATTTTCAAAAATTAGTAATACTTTTTTTTGTTGGTGACATATGGCGTCTTGTGATTTATTTAGATTGCAGTAATTAATAGAGATGGACCACACATTAGATCAAGTCTGTATTACTATAGGAATAAATGATTGATCAAGGAATGTAACGAAGGAACGAGGGAATGTGGGAATGAGCAAAACTGTCAGTTATCGAGTGGGACAACGAAGGTGTGAAAGTAACTCGGGATTTCCTCGCGTCACAATGGCCGCCCGATGACTCGCAGCCACGATTCAATGTCAAGTAACAAACAGTCAATGTCATCCGGTCGTTATCCCAAGAGCGCAGTAAAATTTTTATAATTTTTGCTGTGCTTTGTTGTACCATAAAATGCGCTACTGTACTACAAAGAAAAAGAAACAAACAAAAAAGTCGGTGATAAAACGAACGGAACAAAACAATATTCTATACACAACTGCGAGTCTTTCTACCAATGCCCAAAGTACCGTAACGTCCTATATATATCTTTGTCTCTAATGTCAATAGGTTAAGAAAGTTTTATAGGAGCAGCAATCGATAATCGATCAATCGATCGGTACTTGATTCAATTTGCTTCTGGACAGACACAACAAAACAAAGTATACAGCACCTTACCGTGTTCGAACATTACGCTCCCTCATGGTTTCCTCTTACGCAATACTAATTGAAATATCTATACCGGTACTGTCCGAACTTGTCGTTTTAATTTGCCAATGGACTTCCCAAATCGCTCAATCTACACCGGCTACGTTATTAAATTCTTAAACGACCAGTGTAGCTGTGTCAATATATGCTCAAACTCGTGTACACCGATTGCCCTGTCAATATTTTCTAATCGGACTCTCAGCGCTGACCACACCTACTGGCAAATCGTATAATCATAATAATCTATAAAAACAGTGACGGACAATGAAAAAAAATATGTTTTCAATCTTGCTACCAAATTGATACAAAAATATTCCCTCCACAAAATTTCGGTAAGAATCAAAACGATGAAACTCGCATCCCGCGGTCCGACGCTGCATACTTCCGGTGGTTGTAGTAGCAGAGGCGAGAAAAAATGTTTTCATATTTTTAGATTGGAGCATTAATTAGATGGCTTCCAGAAAAGAATTGAGCCAGTGAACCGCGTTCCGCGATGATGTACATACGGAGGAACGTGGGTAGGACGAAACGAGGTAGATCGGATAAGGTACCACAATGGAGGCGACGTTATGAACTGAAGTGTCCCCGGATGAACAACGGATGAACGGAGAAATGACGGCGGAACGATAATCGGACGAATGAACTAACGGGCGAGTGACGCTAATCACTAATCAGAGCGGCGAATGATCTTACGGGGGTACCATGGAATCTCACACCATGGACATATGGGTACACCTACCTGACAATCTATACGGATATTATACCCATGGCAACCGCTAACGACGTCGGTAGGTATGATTATAATGAGTGATCGCATGAACACCTCGATGTGTGCCAAACTGGAAAAAGCTTTTGCAGTACGGCGTTACAAGGCTTGCGCTCGAGCGACGCCATACTTGTAGCTCGCGTGACCATTGGTAGTCATCGCGTCCAAAGCCGCTACCAAAATGTATCCCGTGGCATTGTGGCAAAGCGAATTTGCGTGAGGAACTTTTCAATTCGCGAGTTACCATCGTGGTAACGACCACAACAGAAGGTTTCGGGTACCAGTATTGATAAGGTGCTTGATAAGCTGTTAATTATTCTGATATTAATTTCACACCATAGATTTACCCATATAAATGGATTGTAAATGAAACAGTAATCCATAGAACTAGATTATCCGTAGATAATTATTGATAATCCTCAGTCCCTAATCAAGGAAGTTAACTAAACATTTAAATAGTCGCATAAGTTTCTGTGCCGGCTTAAGGACGAGTCGAAAGTGGGTGAATAAGGGAAGCAATGCGCGGCGGCCCAGTTGATTCATTGAAACTTGCTTAACTATTTCAGTAGAGCAAGGTAGGCGGAAGAGGTGGGTAAGGTGGGAGGGGTGGGGGGAGGGGATACACGGCTATGGGAAACTGCGGGGGAGGAGTAAGAAGGCGAAAGAGAAATAGAGATAGAGTAAAGTGGAAGGTAGGGGAGGGAGCACAGTCAAGATATCTTACAAGTATAGAGCCGGGTAAGAGGGCCGAGAAATACAACACAACAACGGCAATGCCATGGGTCGGCGCGACGCGTCGCGACGGAGTAGGTTGGTGAGAGGTGAAGGAAGCATCACGAAGAGGAAAAAGGAAGAGGAGAGTAAGGGTGAATGCAGTAGTATGGTGGTATCTAACGTATAGCGGTAGGAGGAATAGCACAGCAGCAAGAGTTGTAGCCAGAAGTTCTGGCCGGTAGGATGAGGCAGAATGGGGATAGAGCCAAGTGGAATGAGATGGAATGAAGAAGGACGAAGGAAGGATGTGGAAGGATGAGAAAAGGAGCGAACACAGTCCCGGCGTTCATGGAGGTGGAGGAATAAGAGTAGGCCACTAGTGGTGCAAGCAACTACCGTTGGGTTCATTCAGCTCAGTTGCCTCTGTACCTACTCACTCCTTTGCAAAAGGTGCAAGCAAAACAACTTGAGCGCCCCTGAACTCCATAACGGCGACGGTGGCGTCGCTTTATTTTTTTCTTTTGCTCGTACTTTTCCGTGCATTGTTCGTCCGAGAGCGAAATGCATCTACCTGCCTAACCTCCTGCCTTGCTACCGCCTCCTCCCTGTTGTACAGCGAACAACGAACAACGGTATTGCTGTAAAAGCCGTGACCAACTTTCTTTGGGTTTTGATCCTTTCTTTGGGTTTTGATCCTTTCTTTGGTTTTGATCCTTTCTTTGGTTTTGATCCTTTCTTCGGTTTTGATCCTTTCTTCGGATTTGATCCTTTCTTTGTTTTTGATTCGATACTGGCTTTGATCTTCTGCTTTTTTTTTAATGGGCGTCCTTGTCCATGTTACTTACGTTTAATTTTTATTACTGTGAGCGCTGTATGGATGTAGTATTGTATGAAAAGTTTCTGGTGACTCGTACATGTGTTGTTAAGGAAGCGATGTTGGTGTTGTTTTTATTGTTGTTACTTTTTGTCTTTTATGACATCGAGCAATGACTGTTATATTGTTTTGCTGTAGCGTCGAGTTTGCACTGCTTTACGACTCGACATTGTTTCCAACAACAACAAGGTTGACTCTACCGCTTAGAACCGGTGTTGTTTACTGTTATCATCTTCGAAATTAGACACGCTGTGTCCGGGAATCGTCAGGTATTAATGTGGCGAGAATTCCTCTTAAGGAAGATCAAGATTATCTTTCTCAAAGCCTGTGGTTTTGGAGGGATACCAACGATAAGAATAAAAAACAGTCTTTGTGTACATATTTTTTTTTTATGAGAATGGAAAACACAATGTCGTTGTTCGGTCATTCCTGGAAATTACGGTAAGATTGGAATGACGATGTAATACTGGGAATTGCTTGATGAAATTTTACGCGGGAATTTTTAAATTCTTCCGTTGGAATAAAACTGTTATTTTCATAAGCCCCGCGTATTCACTCAGCAATAACACTGTTGTTTTCGACAGTGCAATTTATAAATAAAATTTTTTTTGAATTTCAACAATGCGATACAGAGTACAAATTCACAATGAATTATCAATCAAATTAAAAGAATACTTTTCTTATAGTTTATCTAAGAAATATGGCGGATTTGCTTAATTCAAGTATTCTTATTGGCGATTGACAAAATGACATCCAACAAAATAAGGTCGGTCATCCTTCTGACAGGAACCGGTATTACCGGTAATTATTCTATCATTCGATCGGTCGGGGACTGTCGAGATTCTCTTGAAATCCTTGCGAAATAAAAGCCGTTCTTTATGGTCGCCAATTAATCAGAATACCTTGCACCTTTTAGCCAGGTAACTCCTGAGCAGTATAACTCAGTAGACTTGCATGTACTAATGACGTTTTCACTCATAACAAAGAATACAACGAGTGTACATCTATCCATGGCAAATTGTGCAGTCATTGCATACGAACAATAACAACCATCAGGAGTATTGAATTGGCGCGAAACAAATTCAAAAAATTCAATCAATCCAGCACTGTTGTAAAATTGGCTAAGGGTCGTAGCAGCCGTTGCAGCAGCCGGTATCTTCTAACGATCCTTGCACTACTAACGGTTACTAGATCCAACTGTCTTTTTATTAAATTTCTCGGGATACCAGTCGGCCGACCGAACGGGCCAGTATGGCGCCTTCCATACTATATCTGTAAATATTACTCACCCCTTTCTATCTATGTACGGATAGATAATACATACTCACCCTCATCCCAGTCCAGAGCACCGAGTTGTGCTACCTAGCTACCTACCTACCTACCTACCTACCTACCTTACCTCTTGGTTCAATCTCGCTGGCAATAAATCATGTTGGCATAATGGATGCTGTACACCTCACACCAAGGGACTAGAATAACTGGTATACGTATCAGTATTTGCGTGAACGTATACGTCTAAACTACTTGCACCATCTTTGCTTGGATCCAGATGGCTAAATCGCTGGGTCGAGCGAAATTTCCAGCCGGGCCCATAATGCATTGGTATGGTTGAACGACGTCATTTTTGCTCGCGTTCGTTTCACTGGGGAATAGTCTGACTTTCTGTGCGGATTAAAAAGTTTATGATTTTGCAAACTAGCACGGCGATTGTTTTCACGGAATTTATTAACAGTTAGGTATTTTATGTGGTGTACTGAAAAATTTTGCTATCTCCAACTTTATTTTCCTTTATGCATTTTATTCAGGTATCGTGCCATGTTGCATATGGATCATTTTATTATGCAGATTTCGATGTTTTCATTGTTAGTAATGGTATGCTGAATAATTTTTTTTTTTTTGAAAATTCATTCTTATCTTCTAGTAAGTCGGACAATGATGCATTAAGTGCATTTTACTAAATTCTAAATTGCATTTTTTTTTATTGTAGTTTCAAGTGCAGTCGATCTATCGCTTCTTTGTTTAATGCCATGAGAGTCAGAGAGAATGCAGATTTGTTTTACTGCATCTTAGCCTGAGATACTTTATTGGAAATCAATCCAATAATGCCATCCATTCGGTCAATGCAAATCGAATAAATTATTATTAACAAATTGTATTTCTACCTAGAATAAAAATTATAGGAGAATTTCTATAATATCCACGCATCCTGAGTTCCATGATGCAATTCATTGTTGCTGCAGTAATCAATCAATCTGTTAGAAATTTATCGATAATCTTATTGAATCCAATCATATCGAATTTCCATAGTGCAATCCATCCGTTATGACATCACATCGATTTTATGTCACGAAACAATTAGTAAACTGTAATTGTCAGACTTTAGAAATACTCATCCGGTATACCAGGTCCATTACAGATTTCACGCAGTGATCTCGTTCACAAAATCTAATCTGCTCTCAATCCCCTCTTATACGATCTAATTAGAATCACATTAGCAAAATTCTCCAGAGGATGATATCAAGGGTACCTTGGTTAACACTATTCCTGACTGACAGAACAAAGCATACCAACGAACAAGAGAAATAAGTCTACTTCCATGGAATTTCTCTCTGTACCAACTGCACGACCTTAACATCTCCCAAGGGTTACTGCAAGAACAATGCATCCTCTATATGCACCGTAGGATCTGCCTTCGCTCAAGAAGAAAGTGATGCTGAGGAAAAGACTGCCTCAAAGCGAAAAGAAGCCACCATTCTGCAGAACCCGTGAGAATGGTTTTTAGTTAAAAAAAAGAAACTACTACGTGTTAAAAAATTTACAGTGAATAACCTTAAAAAAAATTTCGACAAATCGTGCAATTCCTTTGTTCCGTTTAAAATAGAGTTACATAACCAAAGTGAAAAATTCTTTTTCTTATGCGGTACAAAAATTACGTGCCTACACGTCTCTTCTTGAAAATAGACCCTAGCTGGAATTTAATGAACGTACACAGCGCCGTTCTTCAGATGTTGCTACGAGACAACTAATAACGAAGGCGAAGTTGCGATCCACAGTGTATAGACAGTAAAATTGGCGGCTCCCTCTGTACGTGCAGTAAAAGGCCATCTTTGCCGTATGAAGGGTCACTGAACGCGATACCGAGTGATGCTCTTTCACTAATGCGAGTGACTTCGGGACGTTTTTCGCTCGTTGAAAAGGAGTATCTTGACCAGCGTAGTATAACCATAACGGAAGCTACACGTACGTTCACGGTGGATTCCGTCGTGGATAATAAAGGTAGGGACGTCGCGTTAATAAATCATAACGGTAGAATACCGGTTATCGTTAAACGTACCAACACTGCTAATATAACAGAAGAATGGATACTATTGAATACCTATATATATACATATATACACAAAAATACATTATCATTATATTCCATGATAACAATACATAGAATTAACATTTTTCTGATCACACTATGGATACACAATCATTTATTCGTCACGGTAAATTACGAATATTTATTCGTCTATGACGTAACGCGGTACTCGGGGGGATGGTTAAAAAGATATTATCAAAATGAATTATAACAGGTGGATGACGTTAAACAAAAGTGGAATCAAAATATTCACCATGAAATTACCAAGTTAATCAAACAGTAATCGTAGTAACGATATAGCTCGTCCGACACGATAAATTGTGACGTTGATCATCGCTCATCGTATAAATCCTAAAAGGCAACGACGAAATATAAAACTATTAAGAATATAAAAATCCCTCTATCATATACAACATTGTAATAACCCATAGGCAAACTTTTCCAATGTCCGTGGACGCGCTGGTAAAAGTAACGAACTGTTCGTATACCATGATAAAACTCGGCACACAAGCTAGATCGTGGTACGATACCACGGGGTAGAAAAGTAAAGGGTTACGTGTTTCGAAGACTATCAATCATTGGTAACCTGTAAAGGATCTAATTATCCTGGAGCTGACTGGTCTCCTTGCTCGCTGCACCCACCGCCCCATCTTGTCCACTCCCCCAAGTAGGAAGGGATCCCTCATTCCCTTACCGAGCAAACAGTATAGAGAGAGTACAGAGTACATAGAGTACATAGAGTACCTAGAGCGAAAAGTGTCAGAGTAAAAGAGTAACACCTCCAATGTATTCGGCGTAGAACCTAACCTAACAGTATCCAGATGAGGTTAGGTAGATAGTTGCATGCAAGTGTATATATGTGTGTGTATATATATATATTACACAGTATTCAAAGCAATGTGTATATACCTATATACAATCTAAGGGCATTGAGTATATATATTCACAGTCATATATATAAGTATATACATTGATGTGCCAGGAGTAGGTGTATAATAGTGAACGCGGGTGGTTGGTTAGGTTAGGTTAGGTGGCCCGGTCGATATATCAGGGCTCCGCTGCAGCTGTCTGTCAGGCTCGCGAACTCCACGCTAGACGACGTCGAGCTGGGAAAAAAGCGCTCACTGCTGCTTCTGGGTAATTTTTCATCGTTGCAGCGGGCGACAGGAGCGCCGCGACGGCGACGGCGGAGGCAGCGGCGTCGGCAGCGTTGCCACACACCATGCCCCGGCGCTTATCCAACAACTCACACACAGCCTGTTGGAAGAATATACACTCGTATAACCCACGTAGGGCTATGGATGGTTCCTAGGTACTCGTACGGGGGTTGGTTTTGTAGGTAGGTTGGTGGTTGTAGGTGGGCCATAGGGTAGCTAGGTAGCTCTACCACCTATACCGTCATCCCTCTGCGAAGCCTGCAAAACCCCCTTTGCTCATGGTTGCGTACCTCTCTAGGGGAAAAAGTAGGAAAAGAGTGGGGGCGATCGATTTTTACTGGGGCAACCGACCCATCCCCCATACCCCAACCCCATCCTCATGCACCCTGCATCAGACTCCGGTACTGGCGTCCTGTACTTCCCTTAGCTGGCCATGCCCTGCCCTGTATACTGCACTGTACTGTCTTACTCCTAATGCACCTCCTCTGCCCACCCCTTACCCTTGTAACCACCTCTCACCCTTCTCTTTTACCCACTGCCCACCCGTACACTCCTTTTTACGTTCTGCCCACCTTTCTCCTTTCTCTTAGATCCCTTTCTCTTTACGAAAATATTCCGGGGAATATTCGCGAGGAAAATTCACCGCACTAAAATATTTCCTAGGTATATGAGTTATATGAGTATGGGGTGGTGGGTATGCGGGGACGCGATGGAGGGTGGTTTTGGATTTGGTTTTTTGTTTGAATATTATTCTTGAAATTACCGTACTTTTTGGAAATAATGAGAATTTGATTCGAGAATGGTGAAGTATGTTAGACCATTTTTTTCTAGGTTTTTTGGTACTTAATGTTTTTTTTGGAATATATTCGTAGGTATATATGTATGTGAGTGTGTGTGTATGTATATCTTTATGTGTGGAGTATCATTGTTATTCCAGAAACAGTTCACGTGGGTGCTGCTTGTTACTTTGGTAAGAAGTGCTTATCGAGTAAACCGCTCGATATATCGTAGAAAGCTTTTTCGAACTTCGAGTTGACATTCAAAAGAAAGATTATCAATTTTTAACTTAGAATCCACTGTGGAAGTTAATTAAAATTATCAAATTTTATATCGATTTTAAATGATTGTTGAATTTGAAAAAATTATACATATTATCTAATAATTCTAATGATATTTTTCGAGAATCTTCGCTCTCTGTTTTTTTTTTAGTTAATACAAAAAAATATGTACCTTCCAACTGTATCGTAATTGTATCTAGCCATCCTGAAAACGAAAACAAAAATAAAAGAACCCGTTCCTGCAGTTTTCGTATGGACTCTCAGAACAAAACGCCACGATGCGTAAATAACGTTTGGTTATCGATGCGTATCGACAATATGAATATTTATGAGATGCTTCTCATTTCGATAATAAAAGCAGCAAGAACGTCAATAGGCGTCGAACACTATTTTGATTTAAGGTCCAAGAGAGAATCATTTTATTTGTCATATATTACCGATAGCTGCTTCGTATATATTACGAAAATATTTCGTATTGAAAATATGGCGGATCTTCCCGACAAAATTTGTCCGTACGCGTCGATGGTTGAAAACATAAGAAAATAAATAGATCTAATTCAAAGGATAACAAAAGAAAAAAATAAAATCATTTTTTATTAAAAAATTTGTAATCCGTTAATACTGATTTCCCATCTGTACACGAGATACGAAAGAGGTACGTATATGCGAGTTTGATGCGAGAGAAAGAGAAAAGGAATAGAAGTAACAAAGAGTAGTGAGAGAGACAAAAACCCAGGAGAGAATATCCACAGTCTTTTATTACACCGATGAAAATAGCAACAGCCGAGCGAAATGGACGCTCGTTATTGTTCGGAGAAGAAATAGAGAGCCAAACGAAAATCAGCTACCATTACCAAGCCACAGAGCAATCATTAAAAACTTTATTTCCGATAGTCGATTATTAAATTGCGAAAAAGGACATTATGCAAAAAACCTCATAAATCCGGCATAATTCTCATATAGACCAAAGAGTCAGCCGATTGAAAGAGAAGTGTCAAAGTACAAAAAATTCAAAATCTCAATGAATTTTGTCCTTTTGCAAGATTGTTTTTTTTTTCATTCTGTTCAAAGTGATTGTCCAGTCAAAAAAAAACTAAATTCAACCTGCAAGTCTAGGGACCCTTGGACAGCATCAGAGATCAACGTATCTCGACTTTGTTGACCTTTCGGATCGGTGTCAAGCAGCCCCACCCAACCCCTTTTCATTCTCTCGGCATTCATTCATTCACAAATATCCTCCCACCTTGCAGCCTCGCCGCCATTCAACAAGTAGATCATCGAGCCTATGCGGCGACCCCTCGACAACGGCAGCAACCAGCTACGCAACTGCCAAGGGTTACGGGCTGTCTGAGGGGTTGTTATGTAATAAATCAGGCCACCCTCGAGTCTACCCTACTATCCTTACGAGTGAGGTCGTCGGCTACTGACCTGCCCCACTGCCGACGGCCGTAGACTTTTCCCTCAATGGAAAAAAAAAAAGATTCGGAAGAACAAGACTTTCAGTTCGAAACATCCCCACTCTCTTTTCCTTTCCTTTATACCTTCTCTTATTCCTCTCCTTTTCTCTTCTCCTATTCTCCGTCTCCTTTCATCTTTTCACTTTGTTTACCATCCTCCAACCTCCACTCTGCTGGAACCTGACTACTTATTACTCTTTCGTTCCCAATGCAAGTTTACCGTCACTGATTTGATGCTGCTGAAATCCTTTTAGGTAACACCGACGGGATTTTATCTTGATTACCTTTTTCTTTTTTTTTCAGGGCTGGTTTCATAATTACGTAAGATTCGCTCGTTCAAATCCTTTCTTACTTTGTATATATTGCTCGTGGTTTTTTCAAGTTTGTATCATTCCTTGTAATTTCTTATGACGGGAAGATTAAGGGTTTTCAAAAAAAGGAATGATTGAAGTTATATTTCTTGAAGGAACAAACAAAATTTAATTGAACTTACGTTTTTCAACTATATCCCTACCAGCAATTTCATGTTGCGATTTTAATTAGGTTTCTCAAAAGTTTAAGTGTTTACTGGATACCCAGTACACAACGCTTTTCGCGTAGCGATTAAAATAATTCGCAAAATTATATCGAGTCATTTCTCCTGATATTATTATGCGAGTATAAAAATGCTTTAAAAATTCGAATTTCCCATTACGCAAATCTTCATATTTTTTTTCTCCCCTTACACACTATCCCCAAACATTGTTCAAAATGGCCAATAAAAATTTCTTTATACTTACTCCGATTCCCGGACGCTGTAGCAATTAAAACTAATGGAACATCCTGATCCCGTTCATCGTTCCACCATCTGTTCATTTGAACCAAGCAATAGCAGCAATGGCCGCAATTCGATTCTCCACGACTGTACCAATATCCGTACCGATTAATGGTATCGAAACGATTCTCCAATCAATCTCAGTGTCTCACGTCTCTGCGTATACAGTATACCTTGGAAATCTATTCCACACCAATCAGTCTGATATCCCTTAACGTATCAATGACGATCTGCACGTTTCACGTACGATTGGCTATGACCTTCCTGCTACCATGCACGATTGCACCGTGACTCATATATATATATATGGCATACAATCTAGAATTAAACAGGAATATATATCAAATACATATTAAAAGCGATTGTGCTAAATTACCTAAAAGAAAAAATTATCAACTTCAAAAAAGTTATAAAAATAATTTTTATATATTTTTCATGTATATGCATAAACAAAAGTTTTATACAGCACCATAGAAAGTAATAATGGCGTAATACAATAAAGGAACATATATATATGTATTGTATGCATGTGTATTATTAACCTTCACTAATTTACCTATGCATTATCTGTAGGTCGACGCGAATCTTTCTCTTCCTTCCTCATTCTCGTCCTTCGTTCGGGTACTGTAGGCGCCACACCTTGACTGCACTCGCTTACGCAATCTCTCTGTATATCTCACAATCAGCTCCGAATGAGAGGCCATCTATATACTCTTACCCTTTTATGTACCTTCCTACCTACTCAGACGTCCACCTACCAGACGCGCGGGCCTTGACGCGTATTCATTAGAACGACTAGACGGCCGATAGACGTCAACGCGTCACCCAGCGACGACCAGACAACGTCCTGTTCGATAAGCATATCTATACGTACTGAAACGACGCCGACGTCTACTGATATCGTCCGTCTAAATTCTTCATATTTTGTTCTCTTTGTTTTTTTTTCGAGGACTTTTCTCGCTTTCCTTTAGGCCTTCTATCTCAACGAGCGAACGAGCGTTCTTGGACGAACGGCAGCAGAGCGACGCCCACCACCGGTTCGACTTACAACGAGCATCGATTAATTTCCTTAGGCGTCGCGGTGCTTGTCTATGCCAAATTGGGTTAAAGCGATAATCCTTAGGGCGTCCTAATCCCTCTGCCAGCCTTTTACGCTCTAGACGTATTCCCGATTCCAGTTTCTATGTATATCTAACTGCAGCGATCTATACCTACCCGACTGTAGTTTGGTGTGCTGGTGTCTGGCTTGGTTATTTATTACCTCCTGGTTATTTTATGGTTGGAGAATTTCTTTTCCTTTTTTTTTCGTTACTGCTACTTCTTTTTTTAATGGAAAATTGCGAGTCGTGGGTGGGCCATTGATGGTTGTCACTTATTTTTTTTTGGAAATAAAATCGCAATGCGGGTCTTTGAAAAACTTCGTCGATGGATTGAAGCTTTTTTTTGTATTAAAGTTTTTTGTAGTCTTTTTTGTAATGGGATCATTTTTTTTAGTTTTACTGTAGAATTCATCGAGGGGCCAATCAAGGGAACGTACTTGGCCATCTTTCTTACCGTTGGATTTATTTGCGTAACAATTTGTTAGGCGAATGTTTTATACGAGTGGCTCTACTACTTGATACTCCAGGATCGAGTAGCTCAGGTGAATATAAATGAGTGATCGGTTCTCTCGAGATTTATCGCCTTTTGAAAACGGATAAACTTTGATCTCCCATATTCTCGAATAGATTTTATTGGTCGTTGGTGTCCCGCTTCATCGACATAACCATTTATATCGCCTATTAGATACTTTTTTAATCATTCACTGCATACGCGGTCAAACTATTTTCTAAATCAGCAATCTCATTACGATTTATAAATATTGAATGAGCGATTAATGAGATCTTTCGAAAATCAAGTAACTGTTAGCGAAAGCGCTTAGCAAAATTGATAATTTCACACACACGTATACGCACACTTTGAGAAAACTGAGCAGGTTTCGAAGGAATTACATTAAAATCGTGTAACCGTTTTCAAAAAAATTTCTTTTTTTTATAGCTACCGTAAAGTGAACACTCCTTCAGCCTTGCTTCCACGAAATGGCACGTTAAGCGCCGAAATACCGTTTACGAATTTCTTTTGAAATGTCAACTTAACGGAAGTTATCGACGTATAAGTTTATATATTTTCTTTCAGTTACTCGATAGCACTTGTATGCTTGAAGACTGCAAGCAGTCTTTTTGTACGAAATAATTATTGCGATATCCAAGGAAATATAGGTCTAAAAGTACAGGAAAAAAATATTATTACGGAAAGTTATATATGAATTGGATATAATGCCTATCTATAAAAATGACCATATATAATCTATATATAATTTATATATATGTATATAGTACAGAATGAAGATAGTCGTTTCTGTTACATTAGAAACAAAACACGGCACTCCGTTTCCCGCTTGTTTTTTATATCTATTTCATCCCGTAACGGACAATAGACAATTTCACGCGAACCAAAAAAATTTCGGAACTTATCGCTACGATGCCATTATCGGATTCAAGAAATTTCTTATATGACAATTCATCGATGGAACAGGTTAGACATAGTAGATACCAAGAACCAGCATCAAATTGCAGTAGAAGAATTTAGTGTAAATCGTATGTCTTGTAACTGAAAATTTTCTAAATTTTACTGTCAAGTTTGAAACATGGACTTCTTCTCGAGAGTTTATGATTGGCAGTACAGAAAATTTGCTATTTTTTTTCTTTTTGTTAAATCGCTTAGGCATTGCCATTCCTCTGAAAAATATATAGATTATATATGCCCGTTTTTATATATGAATTATATAAAAACTATGTATACGAGAACATATAACTTTTATATAATACATATATAATTTTTTTCACATGGGTACGTAATCTGTTGGCAATTAATATGCGACATGGAAATAAATTCTTAAATTTCAGGAAACGCGAAATTACAAGAGAATATAGACACACTAATTCGTTATATGCGATTGACTCATAAATGGTGAAAAATGGTACCTCAACGTAATAATGCATTTGTTAATAACGATGGCGGTCATCGAATCGAAATGAACCCGGGTCGATCAAAAAGGGTTGAACGGGGAAGGAGATAATTGAAATGTATTTCAATCACTGTAAAAAGGATGTCTAGTGAAAATTGTCCATTATTATTAAATTATAAAATGTCACAATACAAATTAGACAGTCTTATATTTGCAATTTTCATCGTATTTTAACCACTTATCATACGGAAATCACGTCTCCCAGACGTTCAGCTATCTGCGACCCACGATTATTTTGCACGTTCGGGAGACGTACGCAGCCCTAAAAATTGTTTTCGCGAGACAGTTTGGGCTCGTGCGGCCGCCGATTAAATGCTAGGTTAAGTGGTTAATAAATATTTGAATGTCCAACATTTAACGGTTTCATAATCGACGTTAATTATTGCAATTTTTATGAATCTTTTATAACTTTGAAAATTCAAGTGTCCAAATTATTTTAAAAATTCACTATTTATGCCCCCTTCAGTAATTTTTCAAAGGAACGTTCAGCGACTCTCCTAGTGTTGATCGGGGTTGAAACTAACTTCAGGTGGTAGGATGCATCCCGTTGCATTTACCGACCGTTGTGAAATTGCCGATAGGTCATCGACTATTTGAATATAAATGGTACTTAGTAAGTAAAGAACACTGTCGTCAGGAAGGAGTCGTCACCCAAGGAGTTATTTCGCCTGATCAAGGAAAATAAAGTGTTTAAACGTTCATTTACCAGTATGGTAAATGACAGCAATGAATAGTTCAATTCACGACATTGTGCGTGTGGATTATTTAAAAATAAAATTTATAGAATAAAAAACAACGCATCAATTTATTAATGGAAACACGATACGAACGATAGAGCAGTAATTTTCGAAAAGCAATAATTAGTATACGCGATTGACACGCAGCGCCATTATTTCATGTTTCAATAAATAGCAGAGTGAATGTTGAGATTTCTTCACGGAACTCAATTACTTTACCACTCTTCTTATACGTGCACCTATCAATATGCTCTCGCTAATAAAAAACAGTTCACATTCACAGAGTTCTACAGAACAAACCTTTCTAAAAGTATTAACACAATAAAGTGAAACAATTTTTAACAATATTCACTGCCACGAAAGATATTTCAACAATAAAATTAACAGCTCATATCCATTTAGTAACATTTCCTTAAATATCCCTAGATCCCAATAAACACTAAAAAACCACAAAATCCTTTAATTAATAACAATAAACAAAAACGGTAAAATATTAGTTCACTTTTTCCCCGCCACCCTATACTATACAAGACAAGATAAGACACACGGTAGAAATAATGAAGGAAGTGGAAAAGTCGAAGTGATGTTAAGCCCCATCAAAGATGTCCGCTAACGAGCACGAACGAGTTTCCGCCAACAGCTTAATAGAAACGAATCCTAGGTTTTTTATTTTTCCGTGACGTCTTATCGCGGTCATGAATCGCAGAAGTGTACACTACCCAGCAATGGCCGAGCCAATAAAAGCCATTCTCGATAGATAAGATGAATGAGGTGCGGTGGGGGTATAGGGTAGTGAGGTTAGGTTTAGTAAATGGAAGGGTTAAGGCGTATTCACAAGGAACTGGAAGCCTTGGGGAAAGAAATGGACATGAGTTTGGCGTAATGAGGCGTCCGCATGCATGTTCACACGCAATTCGCGAATACGTGCTCGCGGATGCAAAAGCTGTTGCTGCTGTTGCTGTTGCTACTGCGTAGGAATGGTTGAGACCGTGTGCGTACGATTATTCTAATGTGCGTCTATGCGCATATGAGGATCAACATACGTGTGTATATGTTCGCATGGACCGTGGAGAAGGAGCGTGGTTAAGCCAGGGTGTTCCAAGGGGGGACGGTCAGTGACTCCGCCCGGAGCGCAAAAGAGGAGTCGGCCTCATCGCAACTTGCCGCCCTGGAGATACTTTGATTCTTCATCTTGAACATTTTTACGGTTGTACGATCATACCGTTGTTCTTGTTATTGTTGCCCAATAGGCTAACCGATGCCTTCATTTTCGTTATATCGAACAAAATCGATATATCGCAATATTAAGTTCTTCAGTTCAATTTTACGTACTGTTCAGTTTTTGTACGTTATACCATATACATTATGGATGTTGAAATATTATTGTATACAAAATATAATTACTCGCTACTTGGGATGATCTGTAATACTTGTTACCTTTACATTTATTTAGTTTTGTATATTTTTATTTCTGTTATAAGTACAGTTCAGACTAACTCATCATTCACCCAGCAAAGTTAAACACGCGCTAGAAGTTAGAATCTAACATTAAAAGGGTATCAGTATTCAAGATCAGCAAAGGGCCAGAAAGTGGCTGCGTTAAACAAGATTAATACTAACCAACTCCAGGCAAGGTAACCTAGTATTAAAGAAAAGGTAGAGCCAAGGTAGCGATCTTGAATAGGTAAATCAATATAACGATCCAGGATGATAAGCTTCCAGTTCAGCATCCGACCAGTGTATCAATCTCAATTCTGTCAAACCTGTACAATATCATAAAGTAATTTTTTTCAACAATTTTGAAACTTCACGAACCATATGACATCTACAAGGTCCAACAACCACAGCATCCGTATTTTTTTATCGTCCCCACAGGAATGGTCCTGTAATATATTCAAGGTCATTATGTAAATAAGCATTATTCCATATTGAAAACAGAGACCTTTTCCTACAGAAGTATTTTCAGGCTCATCTGCAAGGTCCGACAGCCAGAGGAACCCCTCAAACGCCATCATCTAATCGAGACGGACTCCTGGGTAATCCTGCGGTTAGCTAACGCGCGCCGTACTCACGAGTACAAAGCGAGTAACGAGCTGCCTCGTCTCAATTATACCGAATGCTTCCGTATCACTCTGCTCCGTGAAAATAAGACGATAATTACGAGAGGCGCGGAAACAAAAACGGGACGCCAGTTACGTACCTACCTAGCCTCGTCTTACAGCCTCCGCCAAGTGGACCGACGAGATGAACTTTTAGAACACGTATGCGGCGAAGACGCGTCCATCTCCGTTCGATTGATATACCGTTAATTAAATTGTTTTGGATCCCGGACCCGAGCAATTTAAATCCATCTTTTTTATTTCAGCATCCCACCAATGATCACACTATAAATAGTATACTGTCTTATTGATTCTTTTTCCTGAGAGTCCATATCACTAAAAGTAATAATAGGACGTATAGGGACTTATGGTATGAAAATTTTCTTAAGAAATTTTAAATTTTTTAAAAATAAGTTTTCAAGTTGTTGATTATCCAATGGGTATTCTCATATCGGGAAATGCAATTTGTACTTGTACCAACTGCATCCCGTATCGTACTTGCTTATCTTCGGAATTATATCTGAGTTGAATAGCCTACGTTGCACTTGAGTAACAGAGAGTGCAGAGAGGATATGTAGAATAAACTAGGTGAAAAGTTGTCCGATGCACGCTGTTATTATACTGATTCACGCTTCTTGGCCACTTTGGTAATACACATAGTCGACTACACGTTTTCCTACGTAATTAAGGTGATTGCGAGACGTCGAGGGAGTCTTGTGACAATGCCGGAAACCGCCATCTTCTTGGACGATATCAATAATGGTACCGACAGATGTTCCCGTGTATCAGGGTCATAGTAGGATAGTGAATAAAAAGAGGATTTGAAAAAACAAAAAGGAAAATAAATACAGTGGAAAATGAACGATTATACTTATATAGAGAAGAGATGCCGACAAAGGTGTTTCTTTTACTCGTACATTGAATAGACTTGCAATTTTCACTGATTTCACTTAACCACTACTCAACGTCAATCGCCATTTTTAGATAACATACCGATCCCGATGTACTTTCCAAGTTTAATTTAAACGAGAGTAAATAACTCCTTGCTCTTGCGAGATTCATATATCCTCTGCGCTAACTGGTGACGAATTTTGGAACTAACGTTCGATATGCGAGAACCCATTGAGCATTTGAATTGTATAATTCATTAAATACGGATCAAAGTTTTATGTTGTTTACATCAGGCTGTATAGGAAAATAAAAGTAATAGATTGATAAGGAAATAGGAAAAGATTCGTGTTCTCTTGTTTCAAAGTGTAAGGTTCAGAGTAACGAGCATGGCGACCGACAAATCGTCGACTAGAAAACCTTGGGTAGGTTTACAAATGGCATCCCGGCCGCACACGCATTCATCCTGGAAATATAAAACCCATCGCGGTAGTACCGGTACTTACTGGCGGTACTGCACGCAGAGTTATATACCTATATATATTTATCTGTACCTTATAACGTGAAGCAATATATATATACGAAGTATCAAAGATAATTTGAAGAACTGACATTCTGTCACGTTAAGGTACATCCATAGATATTCTTGCGGCTTTCTATCAACCACCATGAAATCGACAAGGATGATACAGCAGCGCGGTAAACCTCGCAAGGACGTGATCGGCCATCATCGATTCTCACGGAAGTAAAAGTACAATTTGAATTCTTCAATGATTTTCCCATCCCTTATTTAAATAAGATTTAAAATAAAGAATATCGTCATTGTGACAGACCATGCGCACAATCGTTGTAATATCTGAAATAACCATACGCGAGACACATAACAGTATCAACAACAAGCTCAAACGAACAACGACAATACGACGTAGAACAAAATTCTTAAAAAAGTAAAATTTGCAACTATTTTTTGTTAGAGAATCTAGATAATCGAGATACAGCTCAAGTTACGCAAACCGTTAAGATAATCCGTTAAAAGAATTGAATTTTTTTGTTTTTGTGGTTGTTACTAACAAAAAATAACCAAAGAACGGTTCACCGATTTTTCTATAGGTTATGTTCCTGTAAGCTACTAACCTGTCAGCGGCAACATTCACAGAAGGATATATTATACGACTAGGATAATTCGTGTTGTTAAGTGTAGATAGTTTTGTACTGGTGGTAGTACGCTGATGATCTTACTGGAATGTATGCAAAAAATGGAGAAAGGCCGCACCTCTACTGTACCCTGCTCTAAATGACTTTGCGCTGGTTAACGGAACCGCCCATTCGAGTTCATAACAGGATGAAATGATCGGCGGTTCTCACTCTGCATACTATTCCTCACCCACTCTGATGCTCCACCACTCAGCATCAAATACACCACCTCATCTGGCGTCTGCGATGCCTCTACCTTGGTTGCGGGTCATTAACTCAAGGTCACGTGTAAAGCTTGACTAATCACTCTCGACATCAGATATCAAAAGTGGGATTGACAAAGATCAGGAAGAATGGGCGGAGATCGTTTGAGATTGACAGTAGTATGCAAATTATGTTTGGATATTTGTTTTTTATTTTTTTTTTGTTATACAGCATTCGAACGGGCTCTGTCGTGGAAGTGAATATGGACTGGAAGAAATATATCTATATATTTTTTTTTAAAGATAAATACTAGGAAAGAAGACTGGAGGTACTGATTTCTGTCTAGTGAAAATGAAATATGAATTCCGTTATATAGAGAAGTACCTAGTCGTTACGATCTTCGTGTTTTCATCGTTCCTTTGGTGTTTTATAGTACCAAGCTAAACTTGAATATAACAGTGAATAATATTACTTGTAATACATAATATGGAATAGTTAAGGAAAAACGTGAATCATTAAACTGGACTTTCCGAGCATGCAATATGAAATCGTTAAACTTAAGTGTCCTGTAAATATTTTGAATAATAAACTAGATATCTTTTTTGTTATGTAACTATAAAGTCCTTGCAACTAGACCATATTCCGGGGATTACCCAAAAAATAAGACTATAGGATGTTTTTGTATAGAATGTCTATACTTTACTTTTTGTTCTTAAAAATATTACAAGTAATAAAAAAACTATTTTTTTTGTTTCACAATATCTTTGATTTATACATTTTTTTCATACTGCTTCTGTTCTTGTCGTTGTTTTCGCTTTCAATTGGACAATCTTCATCCAGCATCTGGTTGTTCCAACTTATTAAGGCATCTTTTAAGTTCATCCTGTTTGATGCTTTTGGCGAGTACTTACCACCTAAGGCAGTCTGGCTACTTCGAAACTTTCTTCCCTTTCCAAATGCCGCAAAATTCTCTCAACCCTCCAACCCTTAACATCCGCATATCCTTACACATTATAAATGTTGTTTAACTTCTCGCGATACTGTACCAGCAGACTATCAATTCTCACAAACTCAATTCAAAAGCTTCCTAAAATATTAATGTTTTACATGCGTCCGCATCAGGGATGATTGATTAAAGAATTAAAGGCTTGGCAATGTGGTAGGAAGCGAAGGAAAAATTTGTGCATGATCTAATCAGTGTCTTGCGTAATGGGTAAACGAATTAAGAGATAAATATGACAGAAAATTTGTCTAGCAGTCAAGAATTATTTTCTTTAATTCTCTTTAAAGGTATACGAGACACTGAATTTTTGGATTGATGAAAACTTAATTGAATTGGCATCCGTTTGATTTAAATCTGTATACGCATGATAGTTAAAAACAATGAGTTTTGTGATTTTCACTTCCAGATTGACCGCAGGGTATTCATTGTTACGTTTCAATTAAGTGGATCGGATGTATGGACATAAAAAAAGCTAAGAAAGAGAATTAACTGACAAGTGCATTAAAAACTGGTCCTTGCCTTGCCCCAGGTGTCCAGGCTATGTATATATATCGTATGTATAATGTGAAATTGGGGTCATGTGAAAGGGCTACTGTTCCTTTCGTGATACGTCTACAGGCCTTTTGCAAAATTCAATACTTTTACCTGATACGTTAACTGTAGAAGATCGATATATAATATTCAAACAATTAAAGAAAAATTTTTGCACAACTACCCACATAGCACAAAACATCCGTCGGATGGACATAGAACGTCTATACGTCCATAGGACGTCCGAGAGACATCCTTAGGATGCTTTGTGCTATGTGGGTAATAATTGGCAAGATAAATACTCAACATAGTCACATTGGTACTTTCATTTTAAACTTCCCTCCGTACACATTTGAATTGAGGAAATTACATGTTTCCGCTTTTGACCAAAAAAAAAGTGTTAAAAAATATGTCAAAACGTTATTTCGTATTTATATTAGTTTGTAAACCGTGCTAATGCCATTTTTTGACTTGCTTTTCATGACAGCTACTATTTAAAACGAGTCATCGTAAAAGCGCCATTGACCCCGCCATTATATCTTTTTATTACGTAATGATGTTTCGTTTATTTATTGAAAAAAAGGCATTTAAACACAAAAAATCGCGTGACTAGTCAAACGAGTCTGTATATCCCATATGATATATTCACGCTATCCTCCATATCGATAAAAAATAAAAAGAAAAAAAAGCATGACAATTTTCACCCAAAAAAATTTTGGTTTCTCATCCTATATTTCGCATATCCCAATCCCGTAACACTAAGAACAAAGAAAAAGATACCAAGTTCAATAAGTAGAGTTATAATAACGCGAATGGGAAAATCCTAGAATTCCTGAAGTAATCACAGTCTAATCTAATTCGACGTATGCTCAGACCGTCAAGTATGTACTCGATATATACCATAGTAAGTAAAGCCAATTAAACACATTGTAAAACCAAGGAGTAATTAAGTCGTGAAATCCGCCGCGTCCAGAAGAAGAAAGTGATTTAATTACTTACCAGATCGAACGAAAGGGACCTCAACATGGCTTATTGTGTGTCTCCTAATTGTAACGACTTTTCCACGTACGAGTATCGCATACGAAAATAAGGCGACGCGCGCGCTTCAACTTACTTCTGCGTTACGCGCACTCCTTTCAAGTGGTATACCAGGAAAAGTGTTTCAAAAAAAAAGTTGCACAGGCACAACTACGGTCCAGAAGCGACCGTGTGTAATCGAAAGGGAAAGTCCAAAGAGCTTGGCGACTTTTCGTGATTGTAATTAACGCACCGTAATTAGAATCTGCAAAACTACATTCCAGCCTATAATGACGTATGCCTTTTACATTGAATACCAGGAAGGTCTATTTTCAATAGGCTTTTTCTATCGCTTTATCATAATACATTAAATTATCTCAGAATTGTCAACTCTTTCTTCTAAATTCCAGCGATCGTCCTGAGCATCTTCTCCGAAAGTAGTATGGCCTCCAAGTCACTTAGTTCTTGCTGCATAATTATGCGGTATTCAGTGTAATATGGATATCCGGGTTGAGGCTAGGTGAAGGAGCCGAGTCGGTGAAGCGTGAACAGGTTGATAGGGAGAAGTGGAACGAGAAGGAAGCAGGCGTTGGGTCAGGGTGGCGATGTGGCGATCCCAAGGTGTGGCCGTCTTTTGAGATGGAAGACGAAGTGGCATGGTGTATATGTACCAGCTGAAATACCAGTTACAGCTGGTAAACGGATTGAAAGTCTTGCTATGCAATATATATATATATGGATGAGGTAGTTGTAATAGTATGGATGAAGTGGAAGATGAAAGGTGAAGCATCTCGCTGAGGTGGTACGCACTGAACTGTAACTGGAGCTCCTCCTGCGGTATACTAGAAGAAGTATCCGGGCGTGGCAGCACCAGCGGCATCCACTACCAACGGTCACATCAAGCCCTCAGGCATCTCGTTGCTTCTTTAAGTCCCAACTTTTTCATCCATCTGGCCTCCATGAGATGTAATGGCTGACGATAAACTAGTTGGTATCAGCAACCTGTATTAGGTTAATTTTTATCACTAATGATACATTTATACGCGAATGGTGTTGATAACGTCCTTGTCCATTTATTCACCCTGACATTGGCTTCGTTATTGGGGAAATTAGAACGTTTTCGTTAATCTATATAAAGTATTATGGTCATCCATGCATTGGGCCAATGATATTACTTCTGGTAGACGAATTTTTCTTACAATTAATTGATATTTGATTTATAATGATAACGTCACTCGGTACACTCCAATTTAACGTGTATCCGTTTACTGCGTTATAAATGTATCGTTTGCTTAACCTTATTACGTCTGATTGTGACAATTACTTTAAATCGCTGTATTATGAAAAATAATTAACCTAGAGACCTTGCACCCCAATGTATTTCTAATTAAACAAAATGTGAAAGTTATTAGTTAAAGTATAGGAACTTTTTTTTCGTATTACAATTGTTTTTCATACGTTTTTAATTCATGCAGTACTAATTATGCTGGGGCAGCAGTCTGTGTAACTAATAATTTCGCAGTGTTTATACTAAATTTACAAAGAGGGGTACCGGTTATTGTGTACACAAAACTCAAGATCTCTTGTTGCGATTCACTTTACAGCGCAAACATTATTTATTGTGATAAAACATTTGATTACTTTATCATCCATAAAATCCACGGTGACTTATGCTAATACCATTTGAAAGCCTTTGATTGTATTCCCGAACGATAAAGCGGGTAAACGCATAGGTACCGTACGCACGGAAGTACGATAACCACGAAAAAAGAAAAAGAAAGAATGGAAAATAAAAAGGAAAAGAAATACAATGAAACCCAGTCGTAGGCCTTTTTGGAATTTTTCCAAGACGAGTTAATTATTTCTTAAAATTATTTGTCGGTTAAGCTCAAAATTCCAACTCGTTTATCAGAAAAATGAATCATAATCGTCAAGTTTAGGGTATATTCCGTAATTTAACCACGGTTGCGGTTACCTAATTTCAGCCAATGGCATCGACTTATTTTAATCAGTGACGAAAATCAGTTGTTGCCATTGGCTGAAATTTAATAACCGCAACCATGGTTAAATTACGGAACATACCCTTAATTAGTACTAGCGTTGGCACAAAATGGCGTGCGCACAGGGGATGGACTTCATTGCGCATGCGCGGCAATCACCACGCTCTTTAAAAATTACACGCTGAGACACAATGTGTTGTCTCGTCTAGAATCATATTTATCGAGTAAGTATAGAGACAGCAAGAAAACTCAATCGCGTTCCTTGTTAGCAGGATTACAAAGTGCCCGAACCATTAATTACAATTAAAAAAATACGTTTAACGAAGCTTTCGATGCTTCACAGATTTGGTTCTTCAACGACGCACAGTAGATAATCACAAAATACGTGCGTCCATTGCATATACGCATACATTAGATACTCTTACATTCTCACGACTCCTACAAATCCGACGACACACTCATTTCTATTTTTTCTCACATTATTCATCGCTCCTAATTAAGAAAACAGTTAACGTAAACGGAACAATATCTTTAGATTATATATTTAATATAATATATACAGACTTGATAGAAAATATGCTCCTCCATCGTGCGCACAAAAGAGCCGTACAATCATCAATTAACTCAGCGTTATTCTGTACAGACATTTTTAATTATATATTAGCGAATCTCTCTCTCCCTCTCTTTTAATATCGTTATGTTTCTATAATTCTCCCTCATCTTAACTATATCATACGATATCGAAGTAATTAACACACGACTCATTTTCCCCAAAACCCTGGGAAAATTCTAATTTCTAATATATCTTTATATACAAAATGTTTACAGTTATATGAGTCGCGTTAAGCTATATTTACACACGATGGCTGCACTTTAAATTTAGACATTTTACATATATATATATTATATAAATATATATATATAATAAAATAATAAATGGAAAGAATATAGCGTACGCGTATTCCCTTTGAGTTATTAGTAATTACGCCCAATCACCAATGCTACAATCCCTGGCAATACAACTGGGTTACTTTGACAATGGTAATTACAATTTCAAACTATTGTCACGTATATCTCTGATTATTAAACAATCATATAATTTGATTTTAGTATTTATTTGTAATAGCCGAACAGCGTACAAGCCTCCAATTATTCGTAGTGCCGTTTAAATTGTATTACGTGCAATTGGAAGATCTCTATTATTTGTTTGAATTAAAATTGTTTATGCTTATGTCTATTATTTGAAAGATTTCATAAGTGTTAATGGACGCAGGTGTACTGTGATTCTTTCTAACAGGGCAGTGAGCGATGGCATAAGATCATTTGGTATTAAACAAAGAAAACAGAAGATTATTGTTGTATAATATTTAAAATTACTTGTGTTATTTTTTATAGCTTTAGTAATCATATAGGCTCTTTGTATCTTTTAAGAAAAACAAAACGACGGCCGATACCGTCAATTTGTTTAAATTTTTAAAACAAATTTTTTTAGTGTCATTATTCTTGTTAATTGCGATATGCGTCACGAATCCTTTTTCTCTTTAGAAGCTTATCTTGTGAAGTATTGGTATTGTTCGCGCGCAAAACATTTAATTGTTCACTATTTTATTGTATAAACAATATTTTTATTCTTGACGCATCGTATACTCTACGTAAACGAATGAACGTAATAACAAATTTTTTTCGTTGAAACACTCAACGCGAAGATATAGTTATTTTTGTCTCGCAATATGCGTATTGTTATATATTCTAACTTAAGAAATGATTAACAAAATAATATTCACGGTCTTGTATTAATGTTTAACAATCAAGACACGAATTAATAATGTCTCGACAAGAAATATATACGTATAACGTCATTAGTTCTCAAATATATTACATTTTGGGAGTTAAGTAGCTTTCTTTAGCATTTGCGAGCGAATCGAGCCAAGAAAGTCCAGTCAAAATGTGTAATTTCACAGACTTTCAACTTGAATCACTGCTTGCGGCGATGATACAATAAATTTTTCAATCAACATATAACATATTTCCATTTGAATACATTTGAAACTGTGTAAATACATTTGTATACCTTTAATAACTTCGATTCGTAACTTCTTCACCACTATATACAAAAAATGCTAATTAGTATTACATCATTCTTGAATTGTGTAAGCAAAACTTTCGTAATTTATTTTGTTCTTTCAAGTCCTCTTTACCAATAAATGGATGTTTTCTTGTATCTTCAAAATATGAACAAAGACTAGGAAATTCGAAAGATCCGCTAGGAAATGTGTTGAGAAAATATCGTTGTTATATTCGTACATAATATTTTTGTATTGACTGAAAGCATTTAATTGCACGTAACAATGTATACAGACAGCTAATTGAATTGTGTTGAAATTGCAGACGGGAGGTTGTTCAGTTGAAAAGAATTTTCTTCGTTATTTCTCGCGTGTCGCAATTCGTGTCAATTTTGGCGCAAACCCCCGTAAGTAATATTTGAGCGTTCTAAGAAATCGTAATTTTCGTCTTATTCGAATATCTCTTTGGTGTTAATTAGTTGTTTCACAAAATAATGAGTATACAACCGATATTAATGCAAAGAAAAAAAGTTCTATAGTCGTTTGGAATGTCACGCTCTCGCAAAATGACTCGCGGTTACTTCATTTCATTTTAATCCTCTTCCAGCTCTTAACCCTTTGAAGTATATATTTTTCCTTACATGCGATTTTTTTAGAAACTCACCTGTAGGGGTTTATAAAAAGTAGGCTGATTTGCATGAAAATTAATACTCAGGAGTTTTTGGAGTTGCTGATTTCGAATCTGAAGTCAAAATAGAAAAATTCAAAATGGCGGATCTGATATGGTGGAACGAAATTACTCAAAAGTCCCCGAGTACCGAGTTTCGTGCAAATCAAATCACTTTTTGCATTTTGGTCCGCCATATTGGATCCGCCATTTTCAATTTCTAAATTTTGAGTTCATATTCGTAATCAGCGACCTCAAAAACTCCCGAGAATCGATTGCCACCTAAATTGTTCTTGTTATTTCGTCACAATTACATTTATTCGGCAAAAACAATAGTTTCTTTTAAATTATTAACAGAGACCGCTATGTTGAAAATAAAATAATTATTTCTGTTCTTAGATGAACATTGATGCCTTGGGTATCCAAATGTGCGAAAACAATAGCTCAAATACCTTAAAAAATAAATTTAATGACTGCAAAACCGATTTTAATTAGGCGTAACACTGATGTTACACTATGCTTCAAAGGGTTAAAGCAAAAATTTTCATACACATCGTATGTAAATACGATATTTACGGGAATTTGATTATCAGCAATGAAAATGACTAGTTTCTCACGACGAAAGGTATTATAAGAAATAAAAATAGTAAGACGAAGGTTTAACTTTGTTGTAAAATTACAACAGAGAACAAGAAATAAAATAATTGGCATCAAGTCTATTTTTTATTGAATTATTCTTTACTTATGAATTGTCAAATGTGGAACAAATTCGTTAAAAAAAATGAACGCAAGGACGAACAACACGGTCATATATGTACATAGATAAACGGAAACAAATGAGACGAGAAAACAAAATTCTGTTTGGAATGTTCGGCTTTTGTTCCGACGGGCGCTATGGTTTCATCGTCGAGATTAAATGATAAACGTCAACATGTCTGCGTATATCGAATTCGTGAAACCTTCGCTACGATTAAATATACGAAAGAATTTCCTTAATCTATGTCCGTAATAAACCTGCAACCAGTATGTTATGTTATCCACATTTCTCGCGAGTAAAATTAGTATTTATACCAAAAGAAGAGCAACGAGAGAACAGGGAGAGAAAGTATGAAAGAGGTGAAACCGAGAAAGATAGAGAAAATAAAAATTGCTCACTGTGTTCCCTCGTAAACGTAAGTCTTTAAGAAAATATTTATCTGTACAACCAATGAGTATCGATGCAAAAATAAGATAGACCAAGAAAGAAAAACATTATAGCGTCCGACTTGGCAACGTTCCTGCCCAATATACCATTTAGCGTTATTTACATTAGAATAGTAAAAAGAAGAAAAAAGATAAGTTGTCAAGTTTTATTAGGCAAACGCGCCATTTTTTTGCTCTATCTATTCGCGTCTTATCGCAGCATATCCAAGGAAAACTTGAGTTCACGAGTCATACGTGTTCACGAAGAAAAGTGAAGGAAAAAGGATTGAAGATATAATAGAGAACGAAAAGAAAAGTTTAGTCAAAATTATGAAATATTTCGTGACTCCTTCAGTCTCTATGTCGTGGCGTCTTCAGGTGGGCCACCTTCTTCTTGCTCGAGTCGTGAGGAACCGCACACTCGACATTTACAGCATACTATACAAGGAGCGGCGAGCAATAGCAATGGCGATGCCACTAGCAGAAGAAGACCAAAACCGGCAAAGATCCCGATGACTTGCGTTCGATGCCAAATAACGGAGGCACGTGAATGACCCAACTTGTTTTTACATGGTCCCTTATCGTAATGACGTAGCAAGAAGTCGTCCTGGAAAATTCATTTGAAATTATACTTAGTGCATACTTAAAAGTGAAGATTTATATGACTTTGTTCTTTCCAATCCACATTTAACATTTTTTTTCTCAATGACAATCTCTAGCGAGTCACTCTTGTATTGGGTATAATAAATAAGACATCAGTCTAACCTGAAGATAATGATACAATGATACTTGTATTATTGTCTTCGATGAAGAATTACGTATTATGTTCCAATAAAAAGATGCGCGTGTTCATGCTTATACAAAGCATACTAGATTTGTGAGCAGGGTCATACAATCCAAAAACTGGTTAATATACGAATTGCTGATTTAGAAACAATTATATACGTGCCGTAAGCTTTTGTGCGTGTTATAGGCTTATTTCATTTCAACGAGCACTCTGTATCATTTGAGTTTAAGAGAAAACGGACATTTGCACCAGCTGTTTGCGAAATAACTTTGCACCATTCAATTATACGTACGACTCAATGATTTAGCCTTGCTCAAAGACGAATAAATCCCGAAAAAGATGACGCGTAATATGAAGACACTAAATTATACCATATAATTAAAAGCACATGATAAACGTTATTAATAACAGTATGAACAATCAATTAATTTTTGTTCTATTGTTGTCAACAATATCGACCAGAGAATGTCAACAAAAACAGGTACGATGATATTAAACAATATACTGATACGTATTCTGTAAGTGTTTAATAACCACGCCACGCTAAGGCTATTCTATTAAAATTTTTCCTTTATGCTGTACAAGAATAATCCGTAATCCGTAATCCGTAATCTTATCCGTTAATCAGTGTTATTTTCTCTTCATGACACAACGACAACAGGCATGCCGGATCGTCACTACCGACAGAATACTCACGTCTAAGGAAGCCAAGCAGTACCAGCAAAATACATGCTTGCAACGTTTGCACATCATTTGTGCACATCCCTCGTCCTTCTCAATAGGAACGGAACACATGGGGCAGCACTTGATATGGTCACTGTCAAATGGTATACCAAGAGGAAGATCTGGACAGGGTCCACTGTGCCAAGATTCCCGGCACAGTGAACAAAAATCCGTTGAACAACCAGGACAGTGAACAGGTCCTGGCGAAACTCCACCAGATCCTCCACTGTTCACGGAACAGATAGTCTCACAGCCTGCGCGTGGACACCAAGCACGTCCCTTGTCCATGGAAATATCTGTACAATAAATCCCAACAATATTGTATTTACAATAAACATCAGCAAAACTTAAAAAATAAAGTGCACAGTAAGTGTTCAGGTACACGATAATTAATATTAGACTCTAAACCAAATACGGTGCTTATCATTTCATATTGACAAAGCTTGGCTAGATGATAATTTTGATTTTTATGCAAATATTAATAAAAAACATTTTCGCATAGTTGTTTCAACAAGCAATGCTGTCATCGGTGTCTTATTAACAAGGTAAAATAAAACCAGGCTGTTTTTCTTTTATCGAATAATAAGAGGTCCTACTGAACAACATGCGTTACCAGCTGCATATTGGTATGCGATTTATGCAAATGACTTGCATCCGTGTCAATGGCAAATTATAGAGATGATGATATCGGTAAAGAAGGAATAAAGAAAAACGAAGGAGAGGGAAAATGCAAAAATAAGGATAGAGGGAAAAAAGTGCATACAACGAAGAAAGTAAACAAATTGAAAAGCACGTGCGAACTGCGCCCCTCAGTGTGTCTCAACTAGCACAGATCCAAGAGCCTAAAGTTGTTTACATGGAAGTGAAAGCGAACAAGCAACGAGGATTCACCGTGATGTAAAATTTAATTCCTTCTCAATGAAACCAGTCGGCTAAGAGAGATTTATACGAGTTCATATTTTATCCAGCATAACCAGACGTCTTTTTTCTTCCTTTATCTTTTTCACAAGTATCCATGACCAAGAATCTTAACGAATGGTGCGCACCTCTGTTCAAGCGAAATTTTCGATGCTTCTCCATAAGTTCTGGCGTGACTATAGATGAAATCTCCGTCAAGCTAAGCACACCAGCTTGTTCGCACTGCGCATCCGGACAGCTGATTTCATAGGCACCTTCCTCGATTTCAAATTCGACGTACGCCTGCATGCACTGAAAAATATATAAATTAACAATAATATATCCATACGGCTGACTATATAGGACACATTTGTTAATTATATCTTAATTGTGATCATGATAATTTTGTTCCTATTAAAAAAAACTCGTCGTCTCTTCACAAATATCCATAGGCGCCAAAGCGACAGTGTATACAGACAGATAATGTCGGACGATTTGGAATTTCGTTAGCATATCGTAAAGTCAAGGTTGTGTGACATTCTAGCTGCGCAACTTCGCGAATATCATAACCGGTGAATGTCTCGTTAATTCATGCCTTGAATGGGACGCACGTCGTGCCGTATTATTGACATTAAATTCAAATTGGCTAATGACACTCGGCATCTCTTCGGATGCCGGTTTCTTGGTTTAACATCGGATAGTTAATTAAAGATGCTGACTTAGTGAAATAAGTAAGAAAAATATATTGTGTATTATAGATGTAATGTACATTAATAATTGTGCTCGAACGACCATGTATAATGCAAGCAACGAGTTTTCGACTGAGTAAACTGTAGAACTTGACTCCTACTATAGAAATGAATAATTCATAACTCGCATCAGTTCCCTGCCGAGGTTTATATATGCTCTATACGTATCATGCGAACACTTTAGGATGAAGATAAAAATATCCTGTCCTGATGTGCACAACGTTTCACTTGAAAAATATTTTATTTCACTCCGTGCGAGAAATGCAGTTTTACGCACGCTTCGCGTGCATACAACTACATTTTCGCACGTTGTGAAATAAAATTTTGTACGATACTCGTGCGAAAAACCTTTTCTAAACTCGTGTGATTGCAACACTCGCCTTCGGCTCGTGCTGCAAACTCACACTCGTCAGAAAAAAATTTTCGCACTAGTATCGTAAAGTACTAATTCGTTGCGAAGACAAAAAATGTTCCACTTTTATGCTGCAGTTTCACGTACATCAAGCAAATACTGGAATCGCATTTTTAATTCCAGTTGTCACTGTCATCATCGGTTTTTATATTAATTACGGTACTTGGTCAAGGCTTTGGAATGATTATAAATCAAAATAAATGGACTATCAATGATCTTCAGCGAAATAGAATTATTTATCATTAAACAAATAGTGTGCAGACAGTACAGCGACTAGTATCAAGGCTTAACGTTTCGGTTTGTTTACCAATTTTATCGTCTAATTATTCTTCTTTTTATGGAATAAAGAACTTTATTACAGAACAATGATTATGTCATTTTTGTCTTCGTCAGTTGATAAAAAGAATAACGCGATATATATGTATATAGGCATTTTTCTTAAGGTCACTTGAGATTTAGGTCCCGCGCAATAAAATACTAACTGGCGCAAATGTTGAATATAACAGTTATAATACGATCACTTTTGTTAAACAATATTTACTAGTATTGTACAATCGTTCAACGAGTAAAAATCCTGTCTAGCCCGGAGCACAATTTCCCAATTGCCAATGCTCTTTTGCTAAAGGTAATGAATGGTTTTCCATTAATTTCCATTGATTTACCACACATTACCTTTGGCAAAAAAGTTTGACAATGAGAAATTTTTCTACGGGAGGGGACTAATTTTCCTTTAAAGACATAAGAAGGTGGCACCTTCAAAAGGTATTTTACTCGTAGACGGTCTATAAAGTTAAAAACGCAGAAAAGTTTACTGATATTCATTGACGAGTTACGAAAACGGTATTCTTAAAATTGTTGAATTCCCTATACTCGCCGTGAGTGCGAGAAAGACAGATATAGGAGTTTTTACGTCCATAGAGAAGGACAAACAAATTAGTGACCCAAATAATAGTTAATTCGTATTGCTGGATTGACCTTTCTCGAATATTCTGTTCTATGAGTGTATGGTTGTCTAGTTATAATAGTTCGACGGTGGTAGATCTTTTCTTTAAGAAATTAGAGAGCCTATTGCATTCTTGGAATGTACATAGGTGAGCATAGAAAAACTATGCTTGTAGCTTCTGGCTATAAAATGTTGCCAAATCTTTCTCAACCAAAACGATCGCACAACAGTTAAATCTGTGTGGGCGTGAGTTGAATGGCCCTGTATAATCCTCACTAGTGAAGACCACTAATGTACTAATTGAAAACGGATATTATTTACAAGCTGTAGATCATTAAAAAGAATACATATTTATGAAAACGCCTCTTCGGTACAATTCGTACAAAATAAATTGCGAGGCTCATATATTTTTGTGCATGATTTTGAGTGGCATAAAAAAACGAAAAAGCCACGTGAATAACAGAACGTGATTAACATCTCATATCGAAGGAAGAAAGAGATAAATTATTAATAGCAATAAAAACGTCTATTTCACTTTGGAAATAGAAAGGAGCCTATGTAGGACTAAAGTATTGTCAAATTTTTGTTTCAGTACAGAGAATTTATTTTAGTTGTCATTTGGTTATTATAAGTAGTAATGACATTGTTATTGTGAATTGTTTGTGACTAGTATAAGCTGATTAAAGACCAATTTATAAAGCAATGGTAATTTGATTCAGGAACTAGGATTCAATAAGCTATAAAACGAGCTCTTCTGATGCTGTTGTTATAAACAAATTTAGAAACGTCACTTACAGAATATTCATCGTTAATTTTAGATAGATATAAATTTTTATCTTGTATAGAAATTTTGTTTTGAATGTAGTTGAACTGTGTACAAATGAAAATCACCTAAGATAGAACAGAGGATATTGTAAGCTCTAAAGGTATTGCAAAAATTGTGGTACCAAAACGTGACGCAACTAAGAAATAAAGAAATATACCTTTTGCCAATGATTAATACGTTTGACAGAGTATATAATTTCTTGCAAACTGTAAGACTGTAAAAATGACCAGGGCAAAGTGCACTACTAGCCGTGTTTACAAATCACTTTGTTGTTTGTGTCACTTATAGTTTTATAAATAAATGGAAGGCATGAACAAGTTGAATTTAAAACTCGTGAGCACCATGGTGTAATAGTTTTTATGCAAGAATGTAAGCCAATTATTTATGATTACACAGGTGTACACACAGATGTGAACGATTAGAGTAGAAAGAAGGGTTGCTCTTTTCAATATTTACTGTGCTTCATGCATATATCATTAAATATGTAACATAGATGTTCACTGCAGTAAACAATTCCAACTTACATCTTTACAGTAGGAACAACCACAGGCTTCAATTCGTGATGCATTGGATAGTGATACATCGACAAGACAGAGCTTACAGAGAAACCGTCCAACAGTTTGTTGAGATGCAGCTGGAACAAAACTACCTGCAGCTAAACTGTATCTCGAGCTGGATGCAAGGGAGAGTAAACTCGAGCAACGGGAGCATACACGACTTCGATTAATAGGTCGACCTTCGAAAGCTAGTGTACTGAGTCCAACAGCAGTTTCACATTTGCGAAGTGAACCAGGACTAAGGTTAATCAAGCTTCCACCAGCACGAGCCTCTAAACTCGCACTGCTCTCTGGTCTTAAAAGAGGAGCATTGGCTCCCTTTCGTGGTAGAGATCTTTCCACTGGTGATAAATTAACTGCACTAGATTCTTTGTGCAATCGTGGCAACCTAATTCCTGCAAGCTTGTTGCTCTTATCAGCCTTCTTCTGACTCGTGCCATTTTTAGCAGGAGGATGAACAGATGTAACCGAACTAGTAGCACTGCCCATGTCCATGGGACGTCGTACGACAAATGAATGAAGGCCAGGCATCCCACGCTCTACAGTACCTATTCTACTGCCAGTTGCATCTGTAATACCATTTGCCTCTAAATCAACAAAGCCCTCAAGGGACGACGAATGAGTAGCAGGTCCTGCTCCAAAGACTCTTGGCAGATCGTTAGAAGGCTTGTCAGCCAGTTTGGCATAACACGACAGAGACAGCAGTTTACGACGTTCTCCCCGAGTCTCGGCTGAAGCTGTACGCAACTGCTTTCCAGATAAATCCTCGTAACAAGATCTCGATGGATACCGACGACGTCCTACACCCTCAGCTTCCTTGTAGGAAGGATACCCTAGGCATCCACCATACCAAGAACGACTTGGCCGTGCATCTGTTTTCATACGTCTATGTCGACTATTTGTTAAAGCCGCCACGGGACCACCACGTGGAAGTGCTTGGACGGCCTTCTCGACGATGTCCTCGTATCCGTTCTCGTCGTTCTTCTCGTGACGTCCAAATCCTCCAAGTGAAATCGTTCTCTCTGCCTTGTGAACGTCCGAATATACGGCATCGTCTTCACTAATGGGACTACTAATCGACGCAGCCTGCACCGTGCGCTCATAATAAATCTCGCAGCAGTTCAGTGGTGCGTCTCCACCACTTTCACTGTTTGCTGGCACGGATGCACTGCCACTCTGCCGTGACACTTCCAGTCTTGTTGCGCGGTGTTTCCACCCTCGCTGCGACACCAGCTGCACAAATTTACGAGTCACTGAGAGTGTCCGCCCATACGATACTCACTTTAGGTCATACACAAGAGCACAATCGACATGCTTAAGCTGGTCATTCCGCAATTTTGCAGACTGTTTTTGTTTTGATGTAACATAACTCTGGTCTGACTCATCAACACAAAGAATTACAGTGGGAGATCGAAACACTCTGACCGATGTTGAGGTCTCTCCAAGCAGTTTTAACGTCAGTGAATATCCGTCTACGACAAGAGCGGACGTCTTCTAGATTTTCGCGTACGCTATTGCGTCGGTAAAAACGAGTCAAATTCTAAAGGTTTAAGGCTGGTGCTAATTGTTGATACATAATATTCTACCTTGGGACCAATAGAATTTCTTATTTTTAAACGTCACGTCCGGTATCTGTGAAATCCTCGAATCCCGAACGACATTGACGCTTTTAGACGCTTTCTGTCGCTAACGCAGCGCACCTAGTGGATAAATTTTGCAACTGAACGCAGATTTGAACTTGCTTTGAATGTGACAGTAATCATGCGTTGACAGAACTCAATCTGTTCTTCCGATGAAAATTTAATATTTATTGCGTGAAAACACTTTCTTCAGTTAATTTTGCACGTGCTTATATGCACAGGCATTTCTTTTGGTTCCAATTGTCAAAAGGACGCGTAGGGTGAGTGATACTCTTTTGTAATTACGAATGGACGAATGTACGTAAGAAAACGAGGCGTCATTATAAAGATCAACCAGTCCGATCGAAGTATTCTTAAGAAAATCAGTATGCTTATGCAAATTGATGAATATTTATCGTAGAGATCGCTTGACGACGACACGGTATAAATTATCACGCTATATATAATGCAACGAAAATACATAATAAAACTTTATACCATTCATGCTCAACCTTGCCATAATTAATGATAGGAAAAATAAAAAAGGGAAGGAAGAAATAACATGCAATATTTTTATTTCCACTGAGCAACGTTCGTTGAGTTAAATATAAATTCTTTGGAAATATCACGTACGCCACTATTCCTTTATCGTGAGCAAATAGTACAAATAAATGTCGATAATTTTTCTAGTAAGGATTTGCGATAACCTCTCTGCATGTGGGAGTAAATTGATTTTTGATTTTTCTTTTTCCCTAAAGTATGTAATCATCTTCACAGTCAAACGACTCTCCAGATCATTTTTCGTCATCTTATTATCTACATGTTATCAATGCTATCGAAGTTCCTGTCGCATTTCTTAAAATGCAGATTAATGCGATGTTATCATATCCGTTGCAAAACACAAATTCCGATATCCAAAAAAAAGTATAAAAGTTGGCGGTGCATATACAAAGGCAGGCTGATATTAAATAGTGATAGGTTTAATGATTAATGATGGAAATTTAAATACAGGGATTAAAAAGGTGCGTGTATTAGAATCACTATCGTCCGTAATTGATGCTGTATATATTGAATAATATTTCAATGGTAAAAAAGAATAAGGTATTGTCTTAACCCTTTGAAGCATACATTTTTCCGTTTATTACATTTTTATGAAAGTTGGCATGCGACAGTTTTTTGGGTCACTGGTTTTAAATCCGAAATCAGATATTGAAAATTCGAAATAACGTATCCAGTATGGCGGTGTGAAATTTGAAAGAACCATGAGATATGGAATCGAATTTTTGTACTCTCCAGTTTTTCGGGACGTTGGTTTTGATCGTTTCCATTGCACTTTTGAAATTTCACTCTGCCATATTGGATCTGCTATTATGAATTTGGAAACTTTGACTTCAGATACAAAATCAACGACCACAGAAACCCCTAAATACTAGTCATTTGTGTTTTTCCTACTATTTTTTTAGCTATGAATGCAATTATTCTGCAAAAATATAACATTATGCTACAAGGGAGGGAAGTGCGTGTTTTTTGCCGAGTGTGAAGTTTGCTGCCCGAGCGAAGCGAGGGCTGAAATCACACGAGGTGAAAAGCCACTTCCCTCCCGTGT